>CAWUFW010003654.1:0-385000 GCA_963921515.1 Calotriton arnoldi | reverse complement strand
ATTTAATCTCCTAGCTAGAATGTTCGTGAACATTTTATAATCATTATTTAGTAGGGATACTGGTCTATATGATTCACAATTCTCTGGATTTGAATCGGGCTTGAGAATTAGGGTGATTGTTGCAACCTTCCAGGAGGGAGGGAGTTCAAGTCCCTTAATGAAAATTTCTCCAAATAGCCTAGTCATAATCGGTATTGTTACATCTCCTAATACTATGTATAATTAATTCGGTAACCTGTCAGGTCCTGCAGGCTTCCCTTTCTTTCCGTCCTTAACAGCTTTAACTACTTCTTGATGCTCAGTTCCCTTATTCAAGGCTGCAGCTTGCGCACTTGAGAGTTTTGTAACAGGGTCATCTAGCCAATCTAAACTCTGTTTTTCAGACACTTCTAAATCTTCTGTGAATACCTCACTAAAATATTGGAGAAAAGCCTCTTCAATATCCGAGCTGCCAGTTATTACCTCACCACATTGGGTTTCTGACTGAAACCTGGATCAAACCGAGCTCTAACCCTGCTATCGCGGTGGCACTCCCAGAAGGCTATCGCATCCAAAAACTAGACAGACCTTGCAGGGCGGGGGGGAGGTATTGCCATCATCTATAAAGACTCTATCAAAATCTCTATCCTAGATAAAGTATGTAATGATACATTGGAAATTTTAGTCTTTAGAATTGACCTTCACCCGCAACATAGCTGGAAAGGAGCCCTTGTTTATCGCACCCCGGGCCCACTTTTAAACTTCGCCCCCCAACTGATGAAACTTATCTCTCTGCACGTCATCTCGACTAGAAATGTTTTACTCCTAGGAGATTTTAATGTCCACAGTGAAAACACTGCTAACCAAGAAGTCTCCTCATTTCTGACAGACCTGGCCACATTTGAGTTAATCAAGATCAAAGACGGGCCCACTCACTCCGCAGGGCACACTTTAGATTTAATTCTAACAAACTCCCCTAACATCTTTTGTGGAGCTACCTGCCCTCTGACATGGTCAGATCATTCACTGATTGAATTTCAAATTAGAGGTCCCAAGGATCGCACTGTCCCCAATTCACAACCTAAGAGGTGGTACAGACAGTAGGATAAACTCACGCCTGACCAGTTTCAGGATTTAATTCCACCATCTCGGAACCCTGGTTCTGACAGTGTGGAAGATCGCCTGACCTGCTTTAATACGATCATGAAAACCACCGTTGATCACTTAGCCCCCTTGAAACAGTGTCCTCATTCAACCAGACGCCCCAAGACAACGTGGTATTCCCCTAACCTCCGGGCAGAAAAAAGTCACTGTAAAAAACTTGAGCGGCGCTGGCGCCTTTTACAAGATTCACAGGACAAAGAAAGATACAAACAAGCGCTGACCCAATACCACAAACACATAAAAACCGCTCGCAAAACTCATATTGTGCAGCAACTTGAACAAGCAGGGAACACCTCTAGAACCCTGTATCAGATTTTAAAATCTTTTACCAACCCTAAAGCGTGCGATAACGAAGAGGCTCCATCTCAAATCTTATGTAATAACATAGCAAATCACCTCACCCAGAAAATTGAAACGATTTATAATAAAATCACTGCGGCTATGGGTTCACAGAAAAGTCCCTTGACAGTCCATTCACTGACCATTTCTAATGCTCTGACATTGGAGAACTTCCCGGCCCTAACGCCCGAAGAGGTAGAATCACTACTAAAGAAAGTCAAATCAGGGTCCCCATTAGATATCATCCCCGCTAAGACCACTTCCCTGCTCTCCAAGCAACTCGCTGCCCCTATCTGTTCAATCCTTAACTGCTCTTTGAAGGAAGGCAGTCTCCCTCTTGAATGGAAAGCGGCGCAGATTATTCCCATTCGGAAAAATCTTAAAGCTCTAATGGAAGACGTATCCAATTATCGCCCCATCTCCTTGCTCCCCCCTCAGAGCAAGCTCCTGGAAAAGTACATTAATAAACACCTGTCCGAATTTGTCGAAACTTCGAACTGTCTCGATCTCTCTCAGTCGGGTTTCCGACCCAAACATAGCACAGAGTCTGCTCTGGTTGCGGTTACGGACAACATTAGAATGTCATTGGACAAGGGTCAAGCAGTACTTCTGGTGCTGCTTGACTTATCGGCAGCCTTTGACACCATTTCCCACCAGACTCTACTCAGGAGACTTAGGGACATCGGCCTTCAAGGGAATGCTCCGAAATGGTTGTCAAACTTTCTATCTGATAGAACTCAGACCCTTAATCTGGGCCCTTTTCGCTCTAAAGACCACAAGAGTGACCAAGGGAGTACCCCAGGGCTCCTGTTTGAGCCCTACACTATTTAACATTTATGTTACTTCTTTGGCGAGTGTACTGAGGAATTTAGGATTTATTACAATCTCCTACGCTGACGATACTCAGCTCCTACTTTCCTTCGACAAAACCAACCCCAACATTCAGGCCACCTTCTCGGAGGGTATGAAAGTCATCGCTGATTGGATGAGGGATAATTTCCTCCAGCTCAACACAGGAAAATCGGAAATTATGCTGTTTGGGGAAGCGGTGGTGAGGGTCTCCAAGCTGGTGGCCAGAGGAACTAGGCCCCGCTCCAATTCCGAAACAGGTGGTAAAAAACTTAGGAGTTCGCATAGATAAGAAACTAACACTAGGGGAGCATGTCTCCACAACTGTAGGGGCATGCTTCCATACACTCAGTCTTCTTCGAAGAGTCTTCCCCTTCTTACCTTCCTCTACGAGGAAAACTCTGATCCAGGCACTAGTGTTAAGCCGCCTGGACTACTGCAATGCTTTGCTGATTTCAGCCAATGAAGTCTCCTTAAACAAATTGCAGGTAGTCCAGAACACTGTAGCCCGCCTGGTTGCCAATGCCCCTCCTAGAACGGCCTCACTCCCCCTTCTACAACAACTGCATTGGCTCCCAGTGCGGAAGCGGATTAAATTTAAGATCTGCTGCATGGTCTATAAATCTGTACATGACTTAGGTCCCAGTTATCTATCAGACAAATTTGCCAGGTACCTACCATCCAGGTCCCTCCGTTCAGGGTCCAAATCACTTCTTTGCATCCCTCGATTCAAAAAAGCACGTTTGGGTGGTAAAGCTTTCTTCCACCTAGCCCCACTCTAATGGAACCAACTCCCCATTCACTTACGTCTTTGCCCCGATTACCTGAAATTTAGAAAGCTGCTAAAAACCTCGTTGTTCTGATGTGCGTCTCTTCCTGGTTGGCTGTAGCAGTTACAGCGTGGAGATACCCCTGATGGGATGATTCGGGCGCTCTATAAATTAATAAATATCAAATATCCCCTCTACCTTTTAACTGACAAATGAAATTTCTCGTAAGGTCTGCTTTTGTCTTCCATGCTAGTAGTTTGCCACTATTCTCACCATATTCAAAGTTAGTCCGTTTACTAGCTTTCCACCCCCTCCTTACTCTTTCCTCCATCTATGCTCCTATTTTGGTTCTATTCTTCTGCAGTTCAGCATTCAGCCTTTTGATCTGTTCATTTGTAATATCTTTTACTTTCAGTTGTTCTTCTAGCTCTCTCATTTCCTCCTCAATCTACCTACATTCATCCCTATGTACCTTGTTTCTGTGCCATGTCATACTACTTATTCTGTCCTGAATCTAAGCTTTATAGGCACCCCAGACAATGTTTAGCGGGACAGAGCCTTCATTATGTTTAAAAAACTCTACCATATCTACTTTGAGGTTCTCCACAGCTTTGTTTTCCATTAGTAAACTCAGTTCCAGTGTCCATCTTCTCTGCTACTGCCTCTGCGGGGCTTCGAGTTCTAATAACACAGCTGAATGGTCAAATAGATCGGCTGGTATATGTCTAGCATTGAGGACTTCCCCTGTTTGCACTGTGTCTATCAGAAAAGAATCAATCCTGGAAGCATGCCTGTGTTTCTTATTCTGGAAAGTGTATTCTCTTTTTTCTCCCAACTTCCTTATCCAGATGTCACACACACCTAGCTCTGATATCATATTTCTACTAGCTAATTTCATATTTGGCGCATGTATCAACTCCGTCCTGGAAGATTTACATTGAAGTCTCCTGCCATGATTACAGGAGTGTTATCCTTTAATAGTTTCAAGTAAACCGCTTTTATTGGGGTTGTATCATCTACATTTGGGCCACAATATCCCACCAATCAATTTCCTCCGTTCAGTATTCCTAGATTAGCTATCATCCACCTCCCAGTGTTGTCAGTTTCATGCTCCATAATTGTAGTGTGGGTATTCTTTCTGACAACTACAGGTACTCCCTTAGTGCATCCCACTTCATCCGTAGAAACCAACGTTGAACCCATTTTTGTGATTTGAAAAGTTCTACACACTCATTACACATTAAATGAGTCTCTTGGAGAATAGAAATGTGTGCTTGGGAGTCTCATAAATATTGCAAGACCCTTCTCTGCCTTGCTTTCGTCTGCAGGCCATTTACGTTCCATGACATGATTCAGGTTAGCACCTCTTTACCTCTCTGTACGACTACCATTGTCTCATGTAAGCGGGTTTATTCTTGTTGCTGACCATCTGATCTTTAAGATGTAATTGTGGTTCCAGAGTTTTCTTTTATCCCCTAATGCGCCCATCCCTGTGCTTCTAGAGCCCCTTCTCCTATAAAATCCCCTTTCGCCCCCCCCCCCCCCTCCTCAACTCCTACTGGACATTTCTATTGTCCTATGGGACACACACGGCTTGACTAACAAAAATCTTTTTGCACATTGACAGAGTACTAAAAAATAAAAAGAACTTAGTAGCAAATTTGAATATTAGGGAGGGACTTCATACTCCATTTTTAAGTAACAGTTTCTCTAATCGACTGCAGCAGTAGCTGTCTTTGATGATGAATTAATCTTAGTAAACAAATTCATCCCCCTCTCCACAGTTTTTCAAATTATACATTTTGTTATCATATTTCATACATTATTTTCCAGGAAGTTGGAAATTTTAGCTGAACTATGACCCCTACCTTTTTTTAATTCCCAGCTCCTAGTGCCTGGTTGTAAAAACCGAATAAAGTTTTATTGACTGACTGACTGACTGACTAGTGCCTCTCTAAGGTCATCTAAGATACATCTGACCTTATATAAAAACGGAAGCTTTTTGCCGTTAAAGATTTCAACTTCAGAGCTTTTGACAGAATCTATTTCTTAATTGAGTACGTCATAAAATTCACTTGGCTTTTCCAAGGTTTCTTCCTATTGGGATTTCTACTATAGGGGTCACAGTGAATTCTCTCTATATCCCTTGCTAAATCTATTGTAGTGTCTCCCAGAGGGAAAGCCAGGCTTAATAAGTCCAGCACAAAAGATCTCAGGTCTTCTTCTCATGGGCATTTAGAATCATCAAGCTATTTCTCCTGAAGTTGTTTTCTAACTGCTATAATCTTTCTGTTATTTCATTCTCCTTCTATTGCATCAACGTCATTTATTTTTTATTTTGGGCAACTTAATTTTTAAGCTCCTTGACTTTTTCTTTGAGGACCTGCGTTCTGTGGGCTAAGGTATCCAATTTATTTTCCAAGACTCTACAATTTCCTTGAATCTCTTTTTGTTTCACCTCTGATACCGTGAATCTTGACCTGATTTCTGATGTTAAGGACATCAACATACCTTCCATTGTTATGGGTGTATTTAGCGGTTCAGATTGGGAATAGAATAGTTTATTAAGGAAGGGCCTGTAGAGACCAGGGGAGGGCGGAGAGAGGGGGGAGGGGAAAGGGGATCATCAACACTCCTTACACCTCTACCCGCTACTATGTTGATCTCAGCTCATTTCCTCAATAGTGTAACCGCCTGTACTGCTCCTACCTCTACTGACATGTCTGCACCACCCACTTCCATCAGAGGTTGGAATCTGTTTGTTACCGGCACATTCAATGTACTCTGCGTAGAAGCACCTTCATTCTTTTCACTGGCTTAACTTTCTTGGGGTAGTAGCTCCATGTCAGGCTCATCTCCTTGAATTACTCCTCGTTTCCCAGGGGTGCTCCGGTTTTTACCAGCTTTCATTGTACCTCCTTCCATCAACTCTAAGCTACTAGGCTGTGCTTTAATAAAAAAAAAAAAAGATCTCACTGATGGTGTTAATTTACCCTCTTCAGGGATTCAGAATCTGACCTGCCTCTCCCTCGCCCCTGCTTATCAGGCTTAGCTGAATTATCCTTCTCATTTAAGATCCTCCTACCTACACTCTTCAATGGGTATATTGGACTCCACATAGGCTGGAAAAGATGGGCAAGAGGAGTTAATCTATTTGTGCAAAGTCTGGCGTTGAGAAGGCGGACTATGTCCACATGTTTTTGGAATGCCCACCCATAAGGTCTTACTGGGAAGATGTGGGTAAGAGTATCAGAGATATTTTGCAAATGGGTTATTTGTGGACATCTGAATGACTTGGATATAATGAATGCAGACAAAAGAAAGCTCCTTTTTTGTTTGGTCCTTCTTGCCAGAAGGGAGATTTGTAAGAAATGGGTGTCAGTGCTGCCACCAGATAAGAAAGATTGGGTGAGCACTGTAACGAGTGTTATGGAAATGGACATTATGGATGGATCAAATATGAGAATTAGGATGTGGCAATTTGTGATTAATTGGGTCAGCATAGTTAATTAATTATGCCAGCCTCATGAAACATTGCTAAAAGTGAGTAGTAAACAACATGAGGCTTGTCCAGTGATTACACCTACTTCCGACTAAAGTACTTGGTCTTGGTTGAGTAAATCTGATTCATCATCTCCTCCCACAAAGAAGGTGCGGAACATCCAGCTTCACTGGTTGCAGCAACAAAGAGTCAATATCTCAGGGAGCATGGTGTATGTGGTGAATGAGGACAACATTTTATTTTTTAAATGCTGTTCTCCTAACCTTGTCGAAACTGGCAATGCGCTGTGCATTAAAGGACTTTGGAACATATTACCATAAAAAGAAGCTCATGACAAATGCAAGCAAAACTAAATTCAACATTATGAATCAGAAGACCCCTCAGAGACAAACGTACTGTTAATGAGGCTCCACTAGAAACAGTCACAACCTTTGACTATTTGGGTATAAATCATCATAACAAGTTAGCATGGGGCCAAGAAAATGACAAGATAGTCAGTGCTATAAAATAAAATTTGGGAGCTGTGCTCTGCTGCAAACATAACATTCGATGAATCGTGACAAAGGGCATCCTAGAAGTACATGGGATTGAGCCGGTGGCAACATACAGTGCAGGACTTTGGGTTACCAAAAAAGCTTGAAGTGCATAAGATAGAAAATCATTTTTTCGAGAAAATTCTTGCTTTAGAGCTTGGGCATGCCCCACTCCAAACCCTCAGGACTAAAACTTGGACTGAACCCCAAAGAAGACATGATTCAACTGGGCCCAGGCCTGCTGTGGGCTAGGATACAAGTAGACCCAGCACCTAAGTAAACCTAAAGTCTATGTAAGATGCTACAACTATGTAAGCATCTCCAATTAACGTCTGAAAACCACAGAGAAAAAAAAATGTAAAAAGGATTGGCTACAGCGAATTGTGGGAGAAACCAAGTAAACTGGTTGCAACAAGCATAACACTGATCATAACACTGATCAAGGAGAATTTCTGGCAGATGAAAGCTAATTCCACAAGAATAGTTTCCCTGTTGAAAGTACTTGTAACTAAAAATCCAAAATAGCCTAGAATTCATCTCAAAATAATAAAGCCAGAGACTTGACACTCTGTAATTAAAATTCAGAATTGGAACTATTCCACTATGGACATTTCCATTGAGAAGGACACCCAAAAAAGAGAGCAACGGTTTATGCACCTGCAAACTGGGAGAACTAGAGACAATAAATCTCTTTATACTCTGCACTTAAACAATAGACCCAGGAAAGGGAATACTCAGTCAGTTCTTTAAGAAATCTTGGGCTTAGTGCAGTGAGGAAACATTAGTTATGTTGCTCCAGGGCTGTTACATCAGCTATCCTCCTCTCGGTCCTAGCAATATTCACTGCCTATATTGCTTCAGCAGGGCAGTAACTAACATACGTAGAAAAAGGAGCTGCCTTTGCTTCCTCTAAACCAAGATAATAATGACACAATTAACAATTTTGCTGCAAAGACTTAATGCATTTCATAAGATTTTCACAGCTTCTAACTGTACAAAACATCTATGTTAGTACTGGAGGCTCAGATTATGCTTCTCTTTCTTCCCTTATTTTAGCTCAGCAGCCAAAAAACATTATGTAATCACTACTAGGCTTAGGACTACAAGTCCCATGAGTCCAGACAAAGTTAAATTACATCCCCATAAGAACACCCCCAAGGAACGAACAGCACTTCCTTTTTCTTCGCTGCTCCGCAGCCAGGTAAGTGTTTTTCCTTGGGAATATTCTTCTGCTATTTTTGTACTATTTATCTGCATACAAAAATGGGTTGATGTTGTAGGGTAATGGTTTGAGAACTGCTGTCTTGTTAATTGCCACTGAATGTTTCTTGGTAAGCCCGCAGTTCTGTGCCACACCCGCATCACTACACTCAGGCCGCGCCTGAGGAGTGTTGCAGCTTGGAGAGCATTAGCGGCTTTGGCCTGCTCTAGTTAGAGGGCAGAGGTGTGCGGTCTCACTGGATGCTATGTTCACATCTCGCTCGTCCCGCTCGTTAGTGCTGAATAGTGGTCGGAACGAGCGACACACGTTTACTCCCTGCCTCTCTCTTGCAGTTGTTCCACCCATGTGAAACAAGAAAAA
Organism: Calotriton arnoldi; assembly: GCA_963921515.1. NCBI lineage: Eukaryota > Metazoa > Chordata > Amphibia > Caudata > Salamandridae > Calotriton > Calotriton arnoldi. Next base: position 376,282 of record CAWUFW010003654.1, on the reverse strand, counting down.
AGAAAGTGGTTTGGTGCACAGGACTACTAAGGCCCGGAGTCCTTGAGTTTATTCTAGGCAGTTCCCTGGCATCTTGCCTCTTTTAGAATAGGTCCTTAGGGTCCTTGTTTTAAGCGAATGAATCTAGTTGGCCCTGTTATATCATACAGCCTATTAGGAGCTTCAATCGATGCACACAATTTGCTTCAGTGGATATCTGCTTACAATAATTCACAATACATGACCACTAGTTTGGTGCCAGTTTTGTGTTTACTTTTTTGCTTCTGAGCTTACTATGGCAGAAGCTAGTGGAGAGGGACCTTTTGATTCAGAAACGGTGACGCATTCCCTCTTTCCCTTGTTGAGGTTCTTGTCAATGCAGTGGATGCGACTTTGCAATGGGAAGATGCCCAGGCCTTAGTGCCGTTGAGCAGGCAAGTTATTTCCTTGGTGGCATGGCGCAGCGTGACCCTCCATATTGGGGAGGACGAGGGCAACTTGGAGCCCTTTGAACCTCTTCAATCTCATCACTCCAAGAGCCTCACAGGGCTCCCACTAAACCTAAGCTAAGACAAGACCTCAATTGAGGTCCTCTCTTCCTTCCGACGCCTTTGAACACCTCGGAAAGGCGTTCATGAAAAGGTTAGCTGCACAGATGATAGAACCCCATGATAACTGTCCACTTGGGCTTACCCCCGTGGAGGAGGCCCAACCCTTCTCCAATGGGATGGATGACAGAAAGGAATTTGGTGATCCTGACAAAGAGAATTCGGACAATGAACCAGGGCCCAGTCGACCATGGAGACAGGAAAGTGGTCCCAAATGCTCCAGGTTGGATAATTCTGCTAGCGGAGATGTAGAGGGGATGATTGATGTAGAAGGCATGTTGAACCCGGACAATATACATCATTCACGATCAGCAAAGTTGGCTCCGGGAACAAAGTGGCCCAGTATGTTGGTAGTAGGATTCATAAAATGACGGATAAGGAAGACAGGGGCTGTCTTCGGGTGGAATGTCCAAGCCAGTCTCTGGAGGGGAAAGTTGCACTGACACCAGAGAACAGAGGGAAAATTGCCACCTCTGTGGCAAAGTTCACTAAAGACCCCCAAGAAGTGGACTGACTGTTATTTGTAGACATGTCAGGATAAATTCTTGGATGTCTTGGGGCCTTCAATGAGATTTTGTATATGGCGGAAGAAGCCAAAGAAATTAGATGTATGATATCACTTGACCTGCTATCAGGATGGGCCCAGAGAGCAGTATGTTTCCTCAGAAACACCAACTGTGCCCTCTCGGCCGACAGACTGTGGTCCCTACTGATTAAAATGTATACTAAATTGGGGGAATTAGCCACATCTGAGACAGGTCCAGTGGCAGATGGAGGCCTCTTTGGAGAACCTTATATAAAGGAGTTGGGTAAATTTGTAACCCCGTTCTCATTGCTAGAAAAAGCCTAACAATCAATAAAAAAGGATCCGGCAAACATGTTTTTTGAGGGGCTGGCAGAGGCACTCTACCGGCCACACGTACACTCCCAGCAGTACCTATGCAACCGCCGGTTCCAGAATCAAAAGCAGTTTAGGGGCTTCTTCCCCACCAGAGGTTGAGGATGTGGTGGCAGGGGAGGCTTCTGCTGCGCCTCTAATGCCCCAGGAAGATCCTCAGATAAGGACCATCTCTTCTTCCTGACCAAAGGTGGGACGTCGCATGGTGTTGTTCTTGCATAAATGGGGTGAGGTGACATGAAATGCATGGACGCTTCTGACTATCACTGGGTTTCAAATAGAGGTCTATGTGTCACCTGCCCAGTTTCGAACTCCAAAACCCATTCATTTTTCAATGGCAGGCAGTCTTTTGATCTCTTAGGGAGCAGAGTCACTGCTAGAAAAAGGTACTATAGTTCCTTCACACCTGCATCAACAATGTTTCTTGAGCTACCCCTTTCTGGTCGAGAAAAAGGACAAAGAGATGAGCCTGGTGATAAACCTCTGGAAATTCAATCAGTGGATTGTCTATTGACACTTCAAGATGGGGGGGCTCTATCTACTACAAGACATCTTATGCTGGTGAGTTTGGACCGCAAGGATACCTACTTCATGATTCTCATCTTCCCGCAGATTCCTACAGTTTATGCGGGACAGGCGGGTGTACACGTTCTTTTGCTCCCCCTTTCAGACTCTCTTCCGCTCGTTGGTGTTCCACTACGGTTATGCATCTGGTAGTAGAGCTACTACATTCTCGAACAGTGCGTCTTATTATATATTTGGACAATATCCTCTTGCTGCACCAGGAACCGTCTGTCCTTGTTCAGCAGTTGTCCTTGATAGTCCCTCTCACAGGAATTGGGCTTTGTCATCAACAAGCCGAAATCAGAATTTATTCCATCACAATCGATGTCTTTTCTGGGGTTACTGATCTACTCTGTCCAACAGGTGTTAAAACTCCCATACAAAATATTGTCTCTTTTCAGGAAGGAATTGAGACACACCTTGTCAAAGGAATTCATTTGACTTTGATACCTCACCCGGATTATAGGCCTCTTAGTTTCGTCCATTCAGGTGATTTTTCCCAGCCCATTGCATTATGGAGCTTTTCAGAGTAGTTGAAGGCAGTTCATCTGAAGGAGAGGTCTCTCTAACTCTGATCCAAATCCGGTTGTCGCCAGAAGCCAAGATGAAAACGAGATGGTGGTTGGATCACAATAGTGACTGGGGGTGAGTGTCTGATAAGTTTCAGCGCTCCGTCCATCATCTCCTTGTGTTTGTTTTGTTCGCCCTAAGTTGACAGGGTTATGTCCAGACCTGGGTCCCTTGCTCACTATGCCACTGGATTCAAGCTAGCCTGGCTGATGAGGGGTGTTACCCTGAAACCGGCCCAGGATGCTGGTTTCCGGTCCAGGGAACACCTGGCTTGGCAGTTCGGGCTAGACTGTTCCCATGAGCAACAGGGTCAAGACTGATTTGCATATGGCTGGGTCTGAACTGGTTTGGCGAAGTGAGCTAAAGAACGATGGTGGCTTTAACCCAGATTTAATAGTGACTAGGGGAGAGTGTCTGAAAAGTTTCAGTGCTCCGTCAAGCATTTCCTTGTGTTTGCTTGGATCACACGATGACCTGGAATGGAAGAGCTATCTTCGGGCAGGTTCCTGGCGTGGTCATAGAATCCGATGGAAGCCTCTTAGGCTGGGGTACTCATTGTGGAGATATTAGCACTGGCGGCCTTTGGGTGGATCACGGGAAAGGATTAGACAAACTGCTTAGAAATGCTTGCAGGGTCCTTCGCAGTATGCACGTTCACAAACAACAAAGTATTGTGCTCCATCCTCATAAAGATGGGCAACAACAACGTATCAGCAGTCAGGTACATAAATCATCTAGGAGGGTCAACATCGAAGATCTAGCCAAGGAATTTTGGCATTTCTGCATGGACAAATGACTCTCCAACAAGGCGGAGTACCTGCCGGGCAAGTTCAATCGGATTGCAGACAGGCATTCCAGGCATTGGAAGGATTCCAGCATGTGGAAACTTCACATGGACCTGTTCCAGATGATCATCGACAGGTGGGGCCCGTATGAGGTGGACCTATTTTCGTCTCGTCTTTATCACCAGCTCCCGCGCTTCTTCAGTTGGAGGCTGGACCCCCTAGCGTTGGAAATGGGAGCATTCATGCAAGATTGGAGCCTGTTTCTTGGATACTGTTTCTATCCTTTCTCGATCATTAAGAGGTTATCAGCTCAGGTTGTAGCATCTGAATAAAAGAGTCACAGACACAGTCAAATTTCATAGGCAGCTTTAGACATGAATCCCGGAGGCCCATGCTAAAATAGAAAGATGCCCAAAGTATAGAGTTTTACCGGGTCTTTTACACGTGTAAACCACAAAAAGCAGGTTAAACACACATCCAATCAGAATACAGTAACAAGGTGATTTCTTCACTGTCATGAACAAATACATTGTGAGCTGTCGCTCAGACAGGACAGAATTACACCATGTTCAAGCATATAACCAATCAGAGATGAAAGATGATACATGCTACCGGCGTGATACAATATGGCGGAGTGCGTGATGTCCAGATGCCCAGTATTGGGACTGTGGGGACTTTCCAGAACTTGACAACGACATATTTTGTCCAATCAGGGACAGACACTTAGTCCTATCTATATATGGTAGGCTAAGGATAGTTGTTGCTGGGCTAGTGAGCTAATGCAAGTTGCAAGTAATGTCTTTGATCAAGCCTGGCGTTACGAGCTGTGCTAGTTACCAGGGCTTAGCAGGGTACATTAGTTTATACAAGAACATTCTACTTCTGCTCATAGTATTCAGGCCTTATCATTGAATATCACAAAACATTACCAAGACAATATGGATTCTAAATAAAATAAAACAAGCTTCCACAAGGTCAGACGCCAGAGGGTTTTTATCCAAACCTTCTTCCCCAGAGTCCAAACCTGTCAATGGATGCCTGGGGCAACTCACACCAGTTAGCCCGAGAGAGTCCCTCAGGCTCTCGGCTTCAAAGATTACAGAGGACAGTGGGGCATCCCAGGCCTTTCAAGACAGGCTTCAGAGTTTGTTAAGAAAGCTTGGGCAGATTCCACCTTTAAACAATATAATGCTGCTTGGCACAGGTGACCCCGTTGGTAAGTGTTTATAAAGTAGTAGGTTTGAATTTTTTGAGCATGTCTTAAAGCTTGATGGACCAGCCGCCACGTGTTTCACCCCTCATGCTGCACGCAGGCCTGGGGCTTTTTCAAGGTTGTATGACAAATATAAATACAATAAATCATTATACTGAAGAAAACAAACTTGGACCCGCTGAACCCTGACAACTACAGACCGATTTCAAATGGACCTTTCCTGGGCAACCTGACAGAAAGAGCAGCTTTCGCCCAGATGTCACAATTCTTTCAGGAGAATGCCATACTTTCAGACTTCCAAACGGGATTCCGTCCAGGAAGAGGCACAGAACTGCCCTCCTTGCCATCTGTGATGACCTGAAGGGTTGCTGCGCAACTTCTCTTGGATCTCTCAGCTACCTTTGACACGGTTGACCATGACACTCTGATACAAAGACTCTACGAAGCCGGCATAGAGGGGACTGCTCTAGACTGGATTGCATCCTACCTTCGCAACAGAACTAATGTCATCCATACCCCACCTTTCTCGTACAAACAGTACTTCACAAGAGAAGGGGAACCTCAAGGCTCTATTATCTCGCCCATGCTTTTCAACATCTACATTAAGTCAATTTCACCTCACATGCTATAACTATGCTATAACTATGCAGCTGACACGCAAATACTCCTTCAACTGCAATGCCCCAAAGACATTGCAAACTCACCAATTTTCAGTTGTCTCAGAGCCGTGGATCAATGGATGGCGTGGAGCCATCCCAAATTGAATGCTTCCAAAACGGAAATGCTCACGTGTGGCGATTGCAAACATTATGACCCGCTCGCCACGCGGCCTGATGAACTGGGAACACCGCTTAAAATATCGAAGGAAGTAAGAAACCTCGGAATAACCATGGACTCCAAGCTATCAATGAATGCCCAAGTGGGCAAAATAGCAAGATCAAGATCAAGCTTTGTTACAAACAAACTCTGCAACGACTCTTACCCCATTTGGGATTTTCACACAAGGTCCAGGCTACCATCTCCCTTGTTTTATCCAAACTTGATTACGCCAATAGCCTCTACCATGGATCACCTTTACCTACCATGAAAAGATTACAACAGATTCAGAGCTTGACTGCCAGACGACTCTTACATACAAAACAGCAAGACCACATCTCCCCTGCCTTGAAAGCCCTGCATTGGTTACCAGTTGCCAGAAGATCCACATTCAAGCTGCTTTGTATCACCCACAAAGCGGTACATGGAACGGGACCGCTCGTCATCAGGAATAAAATCACCAAACACATTCAACAAAGGAACCTCGACTCTAGAGTGGCACCTCGCCTCAAAATCCCAAGATACAAGAAAAATACAAAGGGTGGCACATCATTCTCTGTTCAACCAGCCAAACTATGGAACTCTTTACCCCCCAACATAAGATCCACGGATAACCACCTCATCTTCAGAAAACTACTCAAGAATTGGCTCTTCCCCACATAGCCACCATACGCAAACAGACATAAATATACAGCATATCTCTCTGTATATAAGCATTTATTTGTACTATAGATATGTACCTATATATGTGTATTGCTTTGTATAAACGTGTAGAATAATTATGTTTAAAAAACAAATATATATATATATATATATATATATATATATGATATTCATTAGCTCTGCTTAACAAATGTACATATTACTGATAGTTACATTATTCTATTTTGTAACATGTATATAAGTGACTGCATAAATAAGTAAATCTTTTTATCGTAACTATGCATCTACAATTGCTTCACTATCTACAAAAATATATATAATGTATATATATATATATATATATAAATAAATAAATATAATTAATTTAAAGTACAACAACACTTGGAAGCCAGACTTTATTTAATGCATCTTTAATCTACATATACTACCTTTCTTTATGCATCGATATACATTCCATGTACTTATGGATCTATATATTTATTACTTTTACTTATTTATTACTTTTCTTCTAATTCAGCATATCCAATGCACTACCCTATTTTTCACCCTATACCGCTCTCAATACATCCTCTACCTCAAATCTCTGACTTATCTCAAACCTCTTTCTACTACTCTTTCCAATGCACTACCCTATTTCTCACCCTATACCTCTATCAATATATACTCTACCTCCACACTCTCATTCATCCCAAACCCCATACCACTATGATCCCCAAAATAACCCTTTCAAGACTCTTCCCTACTACACTCCTCCTTGCATCATCTCATACCTCTTTTACTATTCCGATCCCCCAAAACAAGCTTTTCTAAACCCTCCCTCTGACTCTTCCTCCTCCACCTCCTTTTTACTCAACCCCCTCCACCTCCCTTTTACTTATCCCAAGCCTCCTCCTAATGCTACGAGCTCCAAAACAAACAAAAAAAATCCCTCCACTATCCTTTTCAATCCAAATAACAGACTAACATGTCCACCACTCAAATTAATTTCATATTTCACTATACTAATTCACCGCGAATCCTTTATGGGTTCCGGAGTAGCGTGCTACTCGACGAAAAAGCACTTCAACACCTCATCAGGGGTAGCAAGCGCTATATAAATGCAAACCTTTTTACCTCTTCGCTATCCTCCTCAATCCAAATAACTGATTAACATATACATTACTCAAATCACTTTCATATTTCACTATACTAATTCACCACTAATCCTTTATGGGTTCCGGAGTAGTGTGCTACTCGCCAAAAAAGCGATTTGACACCTCGTCAGTGGTAGTAGGCGCTATATGAATGCATTTACTATTAATACAATAACAAATAAAGCAGACATATGATAAAAAGTGTACATCATAGTGTAATCATATGGGTTAGACAAAGGAGAAAAAACATAAAAAAATTAAAAGAGAAAAACAAACTAGCCATAATTATATGGTATTAAGTATTCCATCAAAAGATGCCTGCTTCACACTCTGTGGGGTTTTCACTGCAATCCATGCCACTCAATATTTCAGTATATGGTAGATGCAAGTCATTGCTAACATTTATCATTTGGTGGTGAAGTGCCAGTGTCTGTGAAGTTTAAGCAATATGGGGCAGTGCACTCTGGGAGTGTTTACTCCAATGGATCCGAGACCTGCTAATTTGGTCGCAAGGCATATGAAACTAAAGAATTAGTGAGAGAGAGTTTTGTGAAGAGTCACACCTAACATATAGAGCATTCAAGAGCAATTGTCATTGAATTCTTTGTCCATAAAAGTGAACATGCAAAAGATAAAGTGATCCATCTGTGGAGGGCAGAAGAAGCAGGTCTGGATTAGAATATAATTAGGGATGAGAAAATGCATAATGATAATTACTAACTGACGCAGTGGTGCTAGTGTTCATGCTGTCAACAACATACTTGAAATTCTAAATGCGAATTTGGGCACAAGTTGAGCAATGGCCGTCTTTCGGTTATGAGATGAAAAGGGAAATTAGGCATAAGTTGAGCTGTATTAGAATGTCTGGCCTCAAAAGAAAGCTGAGTGGGGAAACCGCTTCCCTAAGAATGGAAAGGTAACAAGTCCCTGCAGACCGGAGTCTAGAAGTGGCATGTCGTGCTGTTTAAAGTACGCACTGGGGAGAGGGGGCGCGGGAGAGAGAAGCTTATGAAGCTAGAGGGGGTTACATGCTAATGTCACATGCTAAAGACACATGAGACAGCAAAAAATGTAGCGGCCATATTGAAAGTGTTTACTAAAGAATAGATAGCAGTGCAACACATAATTTGTATATATTGAAGAGGGTATGTGTGGTCATACTATGTGGTCTCATCATTGAAAAATGTCAATTTAGTACATATCTTAACAAGTATTCTCAAATGTTATTCTGATAATAACATATGTCATACATAGATATATTTGTATACGGGATTCAGGGACACAATTTCATAGTAAATAAATTATTATTGGATATTAAGCGTGATCTCAGGGTGGCTAGAAAAAAGATGGTATGGACAATAGGAAAATCGGTAAGCAGGTAAAAAAAAAAAAAAAAGGGGAACACATCTTTCCACATGTTCTCGAATGTTATGCAGAATGAGTCATAATAAGAGGGTATTGACAATAAAAAATAAATATGTGGCCCAAGTCATGAGTATTGGCAAATGGTTAGTTTGTACCTTTTCCCCTTGTTCTCGAAGGTTATTCAAGATGAGACATAGTACATTGATAGTCATTAAGAAGGAACAGCGAAGAGCAGAAGTGGTCGATCGGTGTCATCATCTGCGGTCTTTGTGAGTCGAGTTCTGGCTTGTAGTCATACGATGGTCTTGTGCTGCAGTGGGAAAATAAAGTAGTTGTACATCTAATGATGAGCGTATGCATGACAACCCAGGTGCTGTTGTGCCCATGACAGGATGGCCTGAGGGCTGGGTCCAAGGACTTGATTAACTTCAAAGAGGCCTACCCTGTAACAAGCAGAAGTAGCTAACGCCCAGGCCTGTCCCATTTTTTTGTCCCTCCAGCCAGACCGGACTCCATCACAGTGGGCCTCTTGTTGACATCACAGTGTCAGATTCTGTTGAACTGTCAAGGCCTGCTTGACAGGTCTGTTGTGGTTTTTCATATGACATTGGGGTACACTTCAAAGGAGGGAAACAGAATGCCAAAACAATTTGTGTGTATCCACTGTCTGGTTGTTGAAAGTCAAGCCTTGTTCTTCCAGACTTCTGTCTATAAGTTTGTTGGGTGTACGGGACCTACCTAAAATGGCATTTTAGTGTTTGAGGACACTAGGATTACCCTAGTACACCCCCCTCACACACTCCCAGCCCTCAGAGCCCAGGTTTAGTGTGGCTGAAGACTTTGGCAATCTTGAAAATGCACAAAGTGGATAAGGTTATCCCCGGGAGCTTTCCCCATTGGGTAGAGCCTCCCCAGAGATCATTCTCACCCACAAGCTTATGCCAGACATAACTGTGGCATCTCCTAGCACCAACTCCTGGACCTGTAGAAGATCAGAAAATGACTGAACCTGCTATCCTGTTAATGTAATGATGGAATTTGGAAAACTCTCAGGCCTTCATGTAAATCGGTCAAAATCTGTGTTGTTCCCATTGGGTCAACTGAAAGGGATTGAAGATGCACAGCTACCGGAGTTGGGAATTCTCTGGAACACTGATAGTGTTTGCTACCTTGGCATGTAAGTGGTACATAGGGCGCAGCAGTGTCACAGTTTAAATATGGGGTGCGCGATAGCTAACCTTAGGCCATCCATTCAATTTTGGAACACATTCAACTCCTTAATGAGGAAGACTGCCATAATTAAGATAGTTGTGCTGCCCCGATGCCTTTATGTATTACAGGGAACCATGTACGAGATCTCCCAGTGTCTTACTGAAACTGGATAAGCTCCTAGTCGACCTGTTGTGAGCAGGGAGGCGGTGCAGGGTCAGAATAGCCACACTCAGTGGGATAAGGAGGTCTGGAGGTACCCGACTTCGAATTGTATTATCTTGCGTCGCACACCCAACACGCAGTACATTGGTTTGACGACAGACCTAATTGAAAGGAATCCCTATTGGTCGGTACTACTGGGGGGGGAGATGGCAGACCTAAGGTCTCTCCTACTATGTAGCAATGGAACACCTGGGTCAATGCCACACGTATTGAAACTGGTGTGCAGGCTCTGGGAACATGCAATGCGGGTGGTACGTCACAGGGTGCCCTATGCACCGGAACTGGAGGTGTGTAGGAGTCGGCCTTTCGCACAAAATGCTTGGACCATGTCTATAACTTGCTGGCGGGAGCGGGGCTGTGCTTCCTAAGATCCTTCGGGCCAGCTTATCAGTTTACAGGAAGCAATAGAAACATTTAGTTTGGGAAGGCTTCAGTTTCTCCAGTATGCCAAAATAGCAGCCAAAGCAAGGGAAATATGGCTGGGGTTCCCTGGCGTACCCGAGTCCACTCAGACACTAGTTGTTGCACTGTTAACACTGGCAGGCGCCAGGAGCTTATTACTCATATATTCCGCGCCCTGCGAGCGGACAGACCTAGGTCTCCACTTAAGACTGAGGGAACGTGGCACCAGATCAGTGAGCACCCGTTCACGACAGAGAGAGTACCTGCCAATGCACAGTTTAAACTCTTTCAATTCTATATAGTGCATATCACATATCTTTCGCCCAAGTCTCTGCATACAATATACCCCTCTAGGAATCCGGGGCATACACGTTGAGGGGACACATCAGCAGACTTCTTTTATGCTATATGGACCTAAACAACAATAACATATGAAAAGGAGCATACAATTATAGGATCAATATAGCTCAATTAACAGTATTAGAACAAGTTCCATATAATACTGAATCAGCAAATCACATCCAAAAATATTAGTCAGGAGTCTTGCACGTGAATTTCAAATCCACTTTATTGAAGTTTTTTACAATTGCACATCAGTCCAGGAAGGTTGGATATTGACAATGCGAGCTGGGAATAGCTGTGGGGTAAACTGCTGAGGTTGACCTGAAAAGTGGTGTATCCTTAGGAATGTGAGCTATGTAAAGCGCAGACCACAGGAAGGGGGAGGTGGGGCGTTTAAATGCACATTGGATTTATGGGGATTTTCATGGTTGTCTTTTGAACGGGCTATATGGCATTTGGTGTAACATACTGTGGGGACAGGTGCTTGGAGGATCCGCACATCGGTATTGCTCATACTGTGGGGTGTTATGTTGCTGGTTATGGTTTCAATTACTGGTAATACTGTGCATAATCTAGGTATGTATAATGCTGAAAAGCCAATAAAAATAGTTTGCTTTTTTACAAAAAACAGATATTTTGAGTGTACAGCGAGGCTGAACTGGGTGTTATCTGTGAAAATTAACCATTATAGGTTTGAAACTGTATTGTGTTGGATCTACAACAAAGGTGTAAAGGTAGCATATTCCAGAGCCAAGGGGGAAGAACAAAGACAAATCACTTCCACATTCATTTCAAACCCAGGGGACCTTTGAAAAACATCCCAAACAAAAGCCAGGGTGACTCACACAAGGTATGTAGTATTTACAACATGATGTTTACCACAATACACTTTACAATGCACGACTTTACAAAAGTACAAGGGCCCTTTTTAAGCGTTTTTCAACACAGGTTAAGCATTTGTTTTAAATGACAATTTTTTGTGTCACTTAAAAAAAAGGGAGGCATTAAAGGGTTAAGGGATGGGGTAATCAAGTGTCCTGAGTGGGTAGAGGTAGGGGGTTTTTAGGGTTAGGGATGGGGGTGGGGGTAGTAAAGGGAGGTCAGGAATTTTTCAGTTTCAGGGGTGAGTAAAGGTAAAGGTAGGTCGAGATTTTTAGGTTCCGAGGCAGGGAGAGGTAAAGGGGATAGGGGTGTTCAGGCTTTGGGGCATATAGAGGTAATGACATTTTAGGGTTCATGGGCGGGTAGCGGTAAAGGAAGGCAAGTAGTTTTTAGAGTTCAGGGGCAGGTAGACTTCAAGGAAGGTAAACTTTTTTAGGGTTCACGGTAGTCTACAGGTAGTTGGGTAAGGGGTTTCTGCGTTCACTGGCAGGTAGAGGTTCAGGGACGGGTAGAGGTAACAGGAGTTAAGCAGTTTTTAGCATTCAGGGGGTGGGTTGAGGTACAGGAAGGTCAGGGGTTTCAGGGTTCAGGGGTGGGTAGAGGTGAAGGGAGGTAAGGGGTTTTTAGGGTTCAAGGGTGGGTAGAGGTTAAGAGAGGTAAGGCGGTTTTACAGTTAAAGAAAAAATATATATACATGTATACACACATATGTCTGTATAACTATATACATATATGTCTGTATATCTATATACATATATATCTATATATCTATATAGATCTATTTATATAGGCCTATATCTATATCCACACACATTTGTAGAATACACTTTCGGTCTAATTTAGATCTTGGCGGATGGGTTACACCGTCACGACGGTGATGAATATCCCGCCCGCTGAAATATAAATTCCATTATATCCTGTGAGATTTATATTTCGGTGGACAGCATATCCGTCACCTTGGTGATGGAGTAAACCATCCGCCAAGATCTAAATCGATATATAGATATATCCCAGTGGCGAACGCCACTGGGTACTTATCCTTAGGATCGTGTTTCTATAGGAAATTCCTTTTTTGTGTTGCTAATAATTTTTGATGAATCTCCACAAAACATTCCAAAATACTTTTTGACTGGTTTGCACATGTACAATTTCTGGGTGAACCGTCAAGTGGGGACTGAGAAAAAAAGGGCGAAACCAAAACGCGTTTTCCCCATTCATTTTCCATAGGAACTTTAGATACAGCTACAGCCTAAACCACTGAACAGATTTACACCAAAGTTGGCAGAAAACAAGATCTTGGTCTAGAAAGAATGCTTTTTGTGATTTAGTGTAAATCGGAGTCTGAATTACCGGTCCTGCACTCGCTGCCTTTCCGCCATTGTACACGCCATTGCCCACGCTGCCATTTGGGGTGCTCTGCCGGACTCCTCGGTCTAGTGGGAGGAGACCAGGAGACCGGGAACTACCACCTCCAGCAGCCCCTGCGGCGCGCACGCTGCCAAACACTCAAGGAAGCGCCAGGAGGCGCATAAAAAGTCACCGGGACACCCGCAGCGCGGGAGTCTGAATTACCGGTCCTGCACTCGCTGCCTTGCCGCCATTGCCCACGCTGCCATTTGGGGTTGCTCTGCCGGACTCCTCGGTCTAGTGGGAGGAGACCAGGAGACCGGGAACTACCACCTCCAGCAGCCCCTGCGGCACGCACGCCGCCAAACACTCAAGGAAGTGCCAGGAGGCGCATAAAAAGTCGCCGGGACCCCCGCAGCGCGGGAGTCTGAATTACCGGTCCTGCACTCGCTGCCTTGCCGCCATTGTACACGCCATTGCCCACGCTGCCATTTGGGGTGCTCTGCCGGACTCCTCGGTCTAGTGGGAGGAGACCAGGAGACCGGGAACTACCACCTCCAGCAGCCCCTATGGCGCGCACGCCGCCAAACACTCAAGGAAGCGCCAAGAGGCGCATAAAAAGACGCCGGGACCCCCGCAGCGCGGGCGTGCCTGGGCGAAGCCCTGGCCAAGGGCGGGCCCGTCTGCGCCCGTCAGCGACCGGAGGAGACTGGGCTGGGCCACTTCTCTGAGAAGTGCTTTCACGCTTTGAACTGCTGGTAAGACTGCAAGACTGTCTGTACGATATCAGAACATTGCGGCATTGATTGGGACTCAAATATTAAGTAATCGATTGTTGTTAGCCTATACGTCCAAGATCATGAGCAAGCGCAAAGGCGCAGCAGGCACTTTAGATGCCTTTTTAACAAGAGCTGAATCCCTATTGACACACGAAATTCAAATGACAGAGAGACGTTTGTCATTTGATCTTACACAATCTCCAATGCATAAACAACCACATACTTCTGACTCACCACAACAGCCTTCATTAAGTCCAAAAATAATTGTCCAAAATAAACAAATGTCACTTGTTCCGCCAAATACATCGCCAATATTCATAAATCATGCCCCAGATGATCACAGTAGACTGGGTATAGAAACGAGATCACGAGCTCCAAAAGTATTAGAAGAGCCTAAAGGGAAGGTCCCCCGAGCAAAACAGAAGCGAGCCATGTGTTACCCAAAATCTAAAACTAAGAACAGGGGGATCTCGGCTCACGCCTCAAACAACTCCCCACGTAGACGATCAAGCTAGAATGTTGACAAATACTGTTAGCACGCAGACAGAAGTAATTTCCCCCCTTTCCACCTCAGTAACGATAGAAAGTTTTGGGGATCATGATCGTACACTTACGATACTAGAATCAGCACTAGGGTCTATGTTATCACAGATCAATGAATTAATGGTTAAAAAATTTGGCTTACTAGACAAAAAGATTGAACAGTTATATACTGTGGTAGAAAATTTGCGAGGTAGAAAGGATATTAATCACCCTGCCATTAAAGAAAGGGGCACGTGAACCAAAGCAACTAGAGGGTCTCCCAACCTTTAGTTTAGCTGGAAGAAGTAATAGGGGCAATGGTATTTCCGTGGCAAATCCCATGAAACAAAGAGAAAACAGGGAGAAAAGCATTCGGGGCAAAGCCCAGAAATCGGATGATAAAATAGGGGAAAGGCATGATCCACGCCCTGAACAGGTAGCCTCAAATCTACCCGTAAATTGTTCTGGTTCTGCTGCAACGAATGACTCACAAGGCATAATCTTGAATCCAAGCACTGATGTTTTAGGACTACCTCCTGCCTCATGTCCCTATGTATTAATTTTAGCTGGGGTCCCTGCTCTAAGGAAGGAGCAAAGTGAATCCTGGATTAATCTGCGAAACAAGACCGTTGATTGGTCGACAAAATATAAAAATTTTAGCTCACGGAATATGAATGACATTTTGATGGTTCGCAGAATAGGGTGGATCGGCGATTCGCCCAAGATGATTGATGGCGACTGTATAGTAATAAACTTTTGCCGACCCCAGATGGTTCAGAGACTATTAAACACGCAAGAGGAGACATCCCTTCAAAAAACTTGTATCAGCGTGCTCCCTTTAGCCTATTTTTATAAACCACACCCCAGGGAACCTGCCCATGATGGCGCCTTAATACTATTCCCAAACAGATTTCAGGCGTTATCTGATTTAGACGCCCTAGATTGACAACCAATTTCTGTAGAAAGTGATATACACTTTCCTGCTATCATCCAGACAATTTGCAGTGTGGATCAGATATGCCTCTCACCCATACAGCACCTAAAGGAGACACAGGGCGAGTTAAATGGCCGAAACGTATCTGAGCCAAACGAACAACTAGGGGTAGAAGAGCCACAGGGGTTGTCATCTAGCTTTTTTAAGCCTCTTTCTGATGTAACAACTAAACAGCCTAGGCTGAACATAATAAAGACAGGAGCAAAGAAGGAGTCAGAAATACGACTTACTTCTTGGAATATTGCGGGACTTAATAGGAATCTTAGGGACACTGAATGGCTGGAATACATAGAACAAAGTGATATCTGTCTTTTGCAAGAGACGTGGGCATTAGAAACCCCCCATAAGGTTGGGTTTAAGACCTTCAGTATCAATGCTATTCCATCAGCAAGAGGTAGGCCATCAGGGGGTCTCGTTATATGGATAAGAATTACTCTTAAAATCGAGCTAACTCAGCTGGACATACCATCCCAGGATTTGGTTGGTGTGAAAATTAAAACACGGGATAAAAAAGTAATATACCTGATTAACATCTATAATAGACCAAGTCCAGCTACGAAAGAATCCATGGTAATAGAACAGCTTGATTCTTTTCTAAACTCATTAGAGCCCGGGGCAATGGTAATTGTAGGGGGCGATTTAAATTGTAAATTCGAACCAGTGGTGGGTTTTGTGAACCTCTTTGATGAGGAAGATACAGTAAATAATATCCCTGCTCTAGAAAGTAGCCCGACAGTGCCATGCACCATAGCTGTCGCACAAATTATGAAATTGATAACGGGGCAGGGACTTAGAGCTTGCAATGGTCGCTTACCTTCAGATAGACCAAACGCTTTTACCTTTAGCAGAGGCAAATGCAAGAGTAACAGACTATATATTGGTATCAATCGAGTTCTGGCCAAATGTATTTGATTTGATAATAGATTCCAGAACCGATAGTGATCAATGGCCCTTACATTTGACATTAGTAACTGATTCTTTTATTGATATTACTGTGAGCAATGAAGATATTAATATCTCTACTAATGAGACTCTCGTTAGCAATAATCGTCGAGCCTTAAAGTGGCCATATATATTAGGAAACATCCAATCTATGACGCAGATTTACAACATCTTTGCAGACATTGTCTCTCTCTATATAGATTTACCTGCAGCAGAGTTTCCAATATTGGCCGCGCATTATGCCTTGTTAGAAGCCTTAGCACCGATTGTAAGTAGAATAACTAAGGATCGTAGTGGGAGTGACTCAAAAATAGGAGATAACCCATGGTATAATAAAGAGTGTCGGGAAGCAAAAGCTGACCTTATATTGGCAATAAAAAAAAACGACATAATGGCCACAAGGGAGAAAAGAACTAATTATAAGCGAATCCTTGCTCATGAAAAAAAAACCTGGGACTACAATATTTGGACTGATCTAATTTGTGCAGCTAAGACTAAAGATCAAGTAGGTTTTTGGCGACTAATATCAAAGGGCAATAAGACTGGTAGGGATACTAAGGACCTCTTTCTTGACGCTAAAACTTGGGAGGACCATTTCTCCAACCTTTATGCGGCAGCACAAACTGGAAAAATATTTTCTATTGCAGCTCCTGTACTAAACCCCAATATCAACCATCTTCATTTTAGTCTGGAAGAAACACTGATGGCAGTTAATGCAGTCAAGTCAGGGAAAGCGCCCAGCCCCGACAAAATTTCGGGAGATTTGTTGAAGCATGACAGTAGTGTTTGGGGCCCATATATAAACCGCTTATGCAATGCTATCGCTTCGGGCTCTCCCATACCTGAATCTTGGAAAGGGGCAGAGATCATTGCGATTTTTAAGAAGGGTAATCGTTATGATCCCGCAAATTACCGACCAAAAAGTTGAATTGACATTTTACAAAAAATTTTGCTAGGCATATTTTAATGAGATTAAACGATTGGCTTATAGAGAACAATGTGCTCTCAAAATTCCAGGCGGGATTCAGATCTAAAATCAGCACAATCGATCAGGTTTTTAGATTTATATGTCTATGCTGGAAATACATTAATTTAAAAAAGGGCCACTTGTAGATTGCTTTTGTAGACCTAAGGGCCGCTTTCGACCTCATACCACGGAACTTACTTTGGGAATCGTTGAAATGCCAAGGAGTGCCTGACGAAATACTCGTGCAAATAACAAGATTACACGAGGACAATTTCGCCAAAGTAAGATGGGGTCCGAGGGGCGAACTCACATAGGCAATCCCGGTAAAAAGGGGCGTGCACCAGGGGTGTGTAGTGGCGCCCACCTTATTTTCTTTATATGTTAATGATGTCCCAAGATATTTGCTCGGGTGCACTCATGATTCGCCCAAGTTGGGAGGGGATTTGGTGCCAGCGCTCTTATTCGCTGACGACACAATATTAATATCACAAACCCCCAAAGGTCTACAATGCTTATTGGATTCTTTTAATACCTATTGTAACAAAAAGGGCCTTGAAATCAATGCCAGCAAAACAAAATATATGGCAATAAACCCA
This sequence comes from Calotriton arnoldi, assembly GCA_963921515.1. Classification (NCBI taxonomy): domain Eukaryota; kingdom Metazoa; phylum Chordata; class Amphibia; order Caudata; family Salamandridae; genus Calotriton; species Calotriton arnoldi. The sequence goes on along the minus strand of CAWUFW010003654.1, from coordinate 358,481 downwards.
CATAAGTCTTTTAAAAAAGAGTTAGCAATTAATAACCAAAAATTAGAATATGTACAATATTTTAATTATCTGGTATAATCTTGGATACAAAGTTGTCCTGGAAACCGCAACTGGAAAAAAATAAGATCACTCTGCTCCAAAACTCGCTACCCATAATAAAGAAACACGGAAGCAGTATCTCGAAGGCGGTGTACCCCGCCTTAGAGGTCTTCAAACATAGAGCTCAATCAGCTTCTCTTTATGGGGCTGAAATATGGGGGCCCAATTGTATAAAGAGCTTTGAATTAGGAGAAAATAAATTTTTTAGAAGACTGTTAAGTTTACCAGTACGAACACCCTTAATTCCCATTGTTATGGATTTAAATGTCAAACGTACAGACCACCATGCAATATTAAGACTCTTACTATTTTGGGTGCGTCTCTGGTCAACCTTAGAATTGTCACACTATAAGGAAGGTCTAGAGGAGATCTTAAAGATTGACCAGAGCATGAGCATCCCGTGGCTTAAGCATGTTTCTTCTTGGTTTCAAAAATTAGGCCTGCGTCACTTTTGGGAATTTCCGACACAGCTGACAATGATATCCAGGAAATTGTTAAAATTCACATTCTGGGCTTATATCCAAAACAATGTGCTACATGGCTCGGATAATGGTTCATTAACAACTAAGTTCCTTCTTTTCAAAGAGGTAGCAAGTTTTGAGTCCTTTTTAGATGAAGTTCGCCCACAACTGGCTAAATCCTTATATATGAAGTTCAGATATGGTGTGTTACAAATTAATACGAATACATCAAAATGGGCTACAAATCGAGATGGAAACAGTAATGAATTCTGTGAATTATGTCAAAATGTGTCCAAGGAAAATGATATTCACATTTTATTCTCCTGCCCGGCATACGGCAAACCCAGGAACAAATGGATTAAACCTATTTGTCGAAATATGAATACCAGATTTTGCCTAGAGGCAGGAAGAATATTGAAAACTGACATCACAAAAAATTGACTTCAGTGTCAGCAGATTTTTATTTAATGTGAGCCTTATAAGGGCAAAAGCTGGGCTAAAACTTTAAAGTCTAACAAATCAAGAATAGGTGCTTTCTAAGCCAAATGCTTGTAATAAATTATGCATATGTATTTTAGGATTAATGGTGCTATAAGGCAACTTGTGTACCTATTGATTTCTAAAAAGCATCTGTATGCTCATGTTGATTAAGTGGGAATAACATTGAAAGCTATATACAATGGAATGTGAGCCCATATTAGAGAATGGATATTCATTCGAACACATTATATAAATGAATTTTAAGGTATTTTATGTCTAGTTTTAACTTATTTATATATTTTGTCATTTTTGCGGTTAGGTATTTGTACATTTTTTTTTTAAAAATAGCCCCTACCTTGATGAAGTGTTTTCAAATGCAGGCGAAGCTGTTATACCTGTATCCTAACAAATTGTATACGAATATTTATGACGCATCTTTTATGATTTTATGTGAACCGAAATAAAGAATTTTGAGAATATGTAAATCGGTTCAGTAATTTTTGAGCAAATAATGCTCAAATCCTTTCTATATCTAGGGATGCAGAGCCTCTTCGGATCGGACAGATCTCTTGCTAAGATCTGAGTCGCTGCCACCACCTCAACCAGGAATTGATTACAGCTATCTTAGGACTCTGGAATCATTCCTGAGTCTTAAAAAAAGCGAAAAACCAAGACTTAGGTGGCAGGGTAAGGATACTCTGGCTCCTAAAAGCCTGAAGACCAGAACCTTTTTAAAAAAAAAAAATTGTTGCAAATTCGCGGAGGATCCGTGAATCTGGGTACATTTAAAAAAAAAAAAAACCTTTAAAAAACAAGCACAGGCTCCTGCGCTTGTTTATTTAACACCCCCTGCACCTACAGGGAGGGCCAGGGCTTGGGGGTGACACATTAATGTTTTTTGGGGGTGGGGGGGCAGGACCCTCCCTCCCCGACCCTCCAAGAGGCTCCGGGGACCGACATCCCCTGGAGCAGAGGCACAAATATAATGGAAGGGAGGCGCGTGGCTCCCCTCCCTGAGCCGGATTCGGCCCTGGGAACCCCATCCCACAGGGTTAAAACATAGGTTTAAGTGGAGGGGGGCGAGTGGCCCCCCTCCTTGTGCCTTTAATGGCCCCAGGGACCCTATCCCTCGGAGCCAACTCACTTGCTGTGTCTCGAGGAGCCCACCCCCTGGACATAGCAGTGTCCCTGCCTGCACTGGCATGGGCAGAGAAACTGGTGTTTTTAAAACTCCAGCTAAACAGGAGCAAACACAAAGTCTTTAAAAATGCTTCCGTCAGCAGGGAACAGACTTGAGATCTATTTACCTGGCCGCACTGATGAGGGCACGAAACAGATCAACAAATTGCTCTTGCCCGGAGGGAGCAGAATAAATAGCTGCTCCCAGTGGGTGGGAGGAATGCTGGCTCACGCAGCATGCAGGGATCTGGCTGGGGCCGCGGGGATCCGGCTGGGGCTGCGGAGACCCTGGGGCTCCCAACGCGGCCCCAAACACTGTGTCTGGTGTGTGTGCCCTAAGTGGGCACCCACCTAATTTAAAACGTATTGCTCATGCCCTGAGGAAGCATGCTCCCTTTGGGTGAGAGCAATGCCGGCTCCTGCACTATGCGGGAAGTTGGCTGGGACTACGGAGGCCCTAGGTCCCCTGTGGCACCCAACTAGTAGTTTGGGGTGTCCCAGGTGGGCACTGGGACACCCACCTGTGGCCCCGGGGAATAGGGTCCTCGGGCCCAAGAAAGCTCAGGGAGGTGTGCTGCATGTCCCCTGCCCTTAATTATGCTTTTTGGCCCGAGGGGATGGGGCACCCAGGGCCTAATAAGGCTTGGAGAGGGGAGTATTTCCCTTTTTTATTGTATTTGGCCCCAGGGGATGGAGTACCCGGACCTAATAAGGCTCGAGGTGGGGGGCAGCAAGCCCCCACTCCCTTTATAAATTGGATTCAGCCCCGGGGATGGGGTCAGGCTGCGTGCCCCAGGAAGTGTTGGCAGCCATCTTGTGACTCGGTTTCAGCTGAGTCCCAAAAAAACAAAAATATGATAAAAGGGGGCAGGGTAGGAATACCTTGACCCCCAAGGAGGGCCACACTGACCCCACTCAATGGGCTCAAATGCGCCCCGGGGACCACCACCTCCCTGGGGCTTTATTTAGTTAGTGGAGGGGGGTGGTTGCATGGACCCCCCTTCCTGGGCTGTTTCAAGCCCGGGTACCACCATCTCCCTGGGACTAATTCAACAATAGCCGAAATCGGTTAGGGGCAGGAAGCCGCACCCCCCCTCACCCATAAACAAAAAATGATATATATATAGATATATATATATATATCTATATCAAAACAATTCCCTTTCAGGCATAGAGTGACACATAAATTATGCAAAAAAAGGAAGCAGAGAACTCTGGGTAGTTCTCAAGTTTAGGTGGAAAGCAGCTCCAGTATAGAGCACTCTCAACACCAGCGACACTAAGTTTGCTCACCTCAAATGTCTGCTTTTCTATCAAAGTCTTTAAGCGTAGGATTAGGACAGTGCCATCCACGCCGAGATAGAAAGGGACAAAGTCTTTTACCATTTCTACAGCAAAGTTTTCAGGGGTTGCTTTTATGCAATTCTGGTTGGCTTGGATGGTATTTACTAATCCAAAGCTGTAATACTGTGCCTGGAGTGGTAAAAGGCTTTGGCCATTTTACAGCTCGGCAAGGATAGCACTGTGCTAATCCTATGCTTAAAAACTTTGCTGTAGAAATGGTAAAAGACTTTGTCCCTTTCTATCTCTGCGTGGATGGCACTGTCCTAATCCTACGCTTAAAGACTTTGATAGAAAAGCAGACATTTGAGGTGAGAAGTAGAGAAAGCAGCGGATGAACTGCAAGGGCAAAGCAAGCAGTGTGGTGAAGGAAGCAAAGAACAAGTTACTTACCTTTCGGTTACGCCTTATCCGATAGAGACTATCTAGCTGCACATTCCTTACCTTAGAATATTCTCTAGGCATCAGACTGGATCTGGAGATTTTTGAGCAATCCCCTTGCGCACCGGTAGGTGGCGTTGTTCGCCTCAGCATGGCGTCGTTGGCTTTGTCTGCACAGGAAGTGACTTGTGCGGAGCCTATATAGGCGCCACCCTAGCGCGCTGACCTCCTTTCTTAACTGTTTTTCCGCACCGGAAGCACAGAGCGAAAGTGAGGAGGCAAGACTAGTGTGCCAATGGGAGGCCCTAAAGAATCTCTTTCATGTGAGAAGACAGTTCGCAAACAGGGAGGATATGAGGGTCGATAAGGAATCTGTGACTAGATAGAGTCTCTATTACATAAGGAGTTACTAAAGGTAAGTAACTTGTTCATCTAATAGAGACTTCTAGCCACAGATCTCTTACCATAGAATAGATACCAAAGCAATCTCTCCCCAGGGATGGGTCTGCGGACTGTTTAAACTAAGATGTCCTTGAAGGCCAAACAGGCAAAAAGCCCATATCGACGGATCCGACTGTCGAGGCAGAAGTGTTTGGCAAATATGTGCAGTAATGCCCAGATATCCAAGATAGGGACTTCTCTAGCCAACGCAGTGGACGCAGCTGTAGCTATGGTGGAGTGAGCTCTTACGCGCCAGGGGGCTGTTTCTTGGCAATTGTGTAACAGATCTTAAAACAGTGGATGACTTATCTAGGGATGGTTCTCTTCTGAACTGCAATTCCTTTCTTTGCAACTGCAAATCCAACAAAGAGTTGATTGTTCACCCGGTTTTCTTTGGTACGATCAGTATAGAACTATGGCACTCTTTTTCTATCCAGGCGGAGAAGGCTCTCCTCTTCTTTGGAAGGATGAGGAGGGGGATAGAAGGTAAACATGGTGATGCTTTGTCCGCCATGAAAAGGTGTGACCACATTGGCAAAAAGGATGCCCGAGTTCAAGCTTTTCTGAGAAGAATGAAGTGTTTAGAGGATTAACGGAAAGCACCTGCAATTGGCTAACCCTCCTGGCAGGTGTTATCGCCAAAACAAAGACAGGTTTGATTGTTAAGAGCCGTAAAGGGCAGCTGTGCATCGGCTCAAAAGGGGAACACATGAGGAAGGTGAGAACTAAATTCAAATCCCATTGGGGAATAATAAAGTGCTTGGGAAGAAACATATGCTGCAAACTCTTAAGGAATCTAGTCACAACAGGTGACTTAATCAGGGAAGGGTGATCTGGCAACCCGCAAAAAGGTGGAAATGGCAGACAGATATCCTTTCACCATGCCTAAAACAAACCCTTGACGGGACAATGAAGGAGCGAAAAGGAGAACTTCAGCAAAGGGTGCAAACAGAGGATTAACTGATTTAGATGCACACCAAGCCACAAACTTGTCCCCTCAGCAGGCGTAAAGTTTTGGAAGAAGAACGCCTGGCTGCGAGAATGACATCACATACTTCAGGCGGAAGATCAAACACCCTCAACTGTCGTTGCTCAATCTCCATGCATGAAGGTGGAGAGTGGACAGGTTCAGGTGCAGGACCCTGCCCTGCTGCTGCAACAAAAGATCCTCCTGAATGGGCAACCACCCTGGAGGACAGATGCTCATGCTTAGGTGTTCGAGATACCATACTTTCCGGGCCCAGTTCGGAGCCACTAAGGTGACTTGAGCCCGGTCGTTCTTGATCTTCTTGAGAACTCTGGACAAGAGTGGTATCGGCAAAAAGGCATACAGGAGTCCTGAGCTCCACTTTAGATGAAATGCGCCTCTGAGCGAGAGCCGCCTTGGAAATTCCAGTGCGCTGACATTGTGCGTTCTCGGCGGTGGTAAATAGTACTAACCAAGGCTCTCTCCAATCTCAGAAGAGACCTTGCACCACCTCCGGATGAAAATGCCATTCGTGATCTGCTAGGTATCAACGGATAAGTTAATCTGCTCTGGTGTTCAAAGAGTCTGCCAGATGTTGAACCACCAGGAATATGTCCGGACATTCCAGCCAAGCCCAGCGGTACAAAGCCTTTTTTCATAGGGTCCAAGACCCCACCCTGCTTGCTGTAATACCACATGGCGGTGGTGTTGTCCGTGTACACTTGAACTAACCTTTCTTTGATGGAAAGAAGAGAGGCTTTCAATGCCAGTCGGCTCGCTCTTAGTTCCAACAGATTGATGTGGAGTTGAGACTCCGCCGGAGATCACAGGCCTCTGATCGCCACCTACCCCAGGTGGTTGCCACAACCCTGAAGTGATGCATCTGACACAACTGTGAGCTCTGTGTGGGAAGAGAGAGAGAGGTCCGTGAGCAAACACTGCAGATCGTTTGCTGTTCTCTCTTCTCTCCAATATATGGACCAGGTCAGAGAGATTTCCTTGATGTAAAGCCCACATAAGCCAACGGGCAGGTTTTAAGATGAGCTGATGAGACCCAGCAGCCTCAGAGTCAGTCTCACTCACCAAAATCCAGGATAGAGGCTGAAACATCAAAAGCATAGCCTGAATATCCTGGACTCGCTGTTCCAGAGAATAAACCCAAAACTGCACTGCATACAGAACAGCTCTGATGTAACACAGCATCTGAGAGGGAGTCTGGTGTGACTTCGGGCACGTTGATAGCGAACACCAGAGAATGCAGGAGGTCCACCATAGTCTGAAGGTGGGAGGCGACTGCCTGGGGCAAGCCTGCCTTCAACAGCCAATCGTCGAGGTAGGGGAAGACTGGAACCCCTAACCTCCACAGATGTGCTGCAACCTCCGCCATCACCTTGGCGAACATCCAAGGAGCACAGTGAACTGATAATGCTCCTGGTCCACCCTGAACCGCAAGAAACATCTGTGGGCAAGCAGGGCGGTAATGAGGAAATAGACGTCCTGCAAGCCCAACGCTACCATCCAGTCTCCAGGGTGGACGGCAGATAAGACCCGAGCAGGGGAAGCATCTTGAATTTTTTCTCTTTCAAGAAGTAATTGAGAGGGCGCAGATCTTATATAAGATGGAGGACTAAATCCTTCTTTGGCCCCAGAAAGTAGCGGGAATAGCAACCATGACCTACTTCTGACATTGGCACCCTATCAATGGATCCTTTGGCCAGAAGGGCCATTACTTCCTGTCGCAAGAGCGCAAGATCAGCCGATCTGGGGACGGAGGAACTGGCGGCGGGGTTTGCTGGAAGAGAAGGGCATAACCTCAGTGGACAATCTGGAGCACCCATTAGTCTGTCGTGATCTCCCGCAATCGGGGCAGATGGTGTCAGATTCTGCTGCCAACCAAGTGCCCATGCTGGATTAAGGGTATACTAAAAAGGTTTTGACTGTGTGGCTGCTGAGGTGGTGATGGTATGGGCAGAGTGAGCAGACTTCTGGCTTTAGGCTCCACAAGGCTTGTGGGAGCCATGTCCACGGCCACGAAAGGACTGAGCCTGCTGGCCATAGTGCCAAGGTGGGAATGGACATGGCTGATTGGCCCTACCGTAGCCATGGAAGGGGCGTAAGGTGGAATGCGGCTTTCATGGGGCCAGAGAGCCCTACAACCTGCCAGAGGCCCTACTGTCTTTGAGTCTCTCCAAGGCTGAATCTGCCTTGTCTCGAATGAGAAAGCAAAGGGCATGTACATGAGCGAGGCTTGGACATTCCCCAAAAAGCTAGTATTCCTCAATCAGTCGTGACGTTGAAGCACCACTGAAGAAGAAATGGCCCTGCTTAGTGAGTTGGTCATATCCAACCCGCATCTAGTTCTAAACTTTGCTGTGTCTCACACGTCAGCAAAACCTTGAGAGAGTATGGCACCACACCTCATCTGGGACTATAGGCAGCACTTACGTAACTGCATCCCACATGGTATGGGAATAACGGCCCAATAAGCATGCAGTGTTCACAGACCACAGTGCGAGCTCACAGAAGAGAAAATTCTCTTACCGAAGTTATCCAGACTCTTGGATTCCCTATCTGCTGGTGTGGTAGTGTACATGCCGAGAGTGATTCGGGAAGTTGAGGCCTGGACCACTAGGCTCTCAGGAGCAGGGTGATGGGAGAGGAAAGCTGGGTCCCAGAGAATGGCACGATGGCGACGGGCAATGGTCCTGTGCACGAGTGTCTGTGCAGGCAGTGGCCCAGGCCCCGATCAGTGAGGGCTTTGTTGAAGGGTAGTGAGGGTTCTGATGGGGATACCCCCGGTTAAAGAACCTCAGTCAAGACATTGGTCTGGACTTGAACCGTGGGCAGCTGTAAAACCAGGATCTCAGCCATTCTCCAGACCACCAACGCGAAAGAGGCCCCTTCCTCCGTTGCCACTGTGGGAGGAGAGAGGATGCCAGTGTCTGGTGAGGTATCCAGACCACTGGTATCAGCGAGGTCCTCATACCAGTTGTCCTTGGCTATGGCCTCTGTTAAAGGGTCAGTATAGATATGAGGGGGCCTCAGAACCCCTCCATTCATGTTCATCAGTGAGTCCTTCAGTGAAATAGGGTTCCGTCTCGAGTTAAGGCCATGGCAATGCCAGTCCGGCTCCATATCGGAGTCAGGAATCACGATGGGTTCAGCGCCACCAATAGGCATCAGCAGTGCAGGGAACCGCACCACTGGAACTGTCTCAGGAGGAGGTCGCAAAGTCACAGCTGGGGCCTATTCGGATTCACTAATAGATCCAAAAGGGTTGATTGGCACCGAGAGCAGACCCGCCAGCGGATTGCCAGTCGAAGACCCTCCCGAACCGCACCACTGGAACTGTCTCAGGAGGAGGTCGCAAAGTCACAGCTGGGGCCTATTCGGATTCACTAATAGATCCAAAAGGGTTGATTGGCACCGAGAGCAGACCCGCCAGCGGATTGCCAGTCGAAGACCCTCCCGAACCTGAGGGACCCGAAGGTGCTCTAGAGGGGTTCAGCAGCCAAACAAAGAGGTGCATGGCCTCATAAAACTCTCAGAGTTGTGGTGGGGTTGCTCTGGCTCCAGGAAATTTGGGTAAGTGTGGAGGGGACCCAGTTTAGGATGCCGGCTGCACAGGAACCACCAATGACCGAGGTCGGGATCTGTGGTGTCATTCCCTCGAGTCGTCCGAAGAAAGGGAGTGCCGCGGAGAAGTTGAAGAGTGCTTCGACTTCTTGAAGTTTTTCTTATGGTACTTACCTGGAGAAGTCTTGGAGTGCGACAAGGACAGACGCAAGTGACTCTGGGAGTGGTCCCGAGACCTCCCATGCGAACGAGACCAGGAGCGGCACCCAGTGGCATGGTGAGCAGCCAAGAGCTTCATGGCCCACTTGTGGATGGCCTTGGGCTTCACAGTCTTGCACTACGCACTTGACGCAGAGTTGTGGTCTCTTCTACAGGCACCACAGACACACCAGTGGGGGCCCATCATCAACATCTGTCATTAACAGATGCCACAAGGTTTGAGCCCAGTGGGTTTCTTTAGGCACATCTCCCAGAAAAAGAAAAAGGCACACTAGTCATTGGCAAAAGTTTCAAAGAAGTCAATCAAAACGTGACTGAGGGGAACTCGATCAGGATCTGGGCTGATGGCGCAGAAAAGAAGGAACTAAGATCAGCGCGCTGGGGTTGTGCCTATATATGCTCCGCGCACATTCGTTCCGATGCCACACAGACCCGGACGACACCACCTACCAGTGCGCAAGCGGATTGCTAAAACAGTTCCAGATCCAGTCGAATGCCAATATTCTATGGTAAGGAATCTGAGCAGGAAGTCTCTATCAGATTAGTGTGCATATTTCTTTCAATATTAAGAATGCAAAATAGAGTGCAGCAAAAGTTATATAGGTACTGTAAGGAAACCTTTTGAAACTAAGGCCACAACACAAATATTTGTAAAGCCTCTTTTTTGTGGAGCAATTCACAATTCAACGACAATCATAAAAAGCTGGTGGAGTTGTCTAGATTAAATACAAGAAGTAAGAAGTTGACAGAGTAAGACAGAAATTGCTGTTGCTTATATGTGGAGATTTCAAATCTTCACAAATGTCTCAAAGTCGTATCTCAAACAGAGATTCTTCCACTCCTGGAAAGGGCGAAAACACAGCAGAAATAATGTAAGGTACTAAAAAAGGCACTACCGGACTGAACCTCTAAGAATGTAAAGGATGTGTGGCCTATTAAATTTAACATGCACTTGAAGGCTAAGTACAGGTCTCAGATATTAACGTTTAATTTCCATATACACTGACAGATCAAAGCTTGCCAAAATTTGAGCACAGAATATACTAGCCTAGTGTATGTAGATGGGATTTACAGAATGTCAAGTATTGGTTATGCACAAATTTGAATGTATTATCCAATATGGAGCTGCAAGACGTCCTTGGATTTTTGGATCTACATTTCTTGGAGAACTGGTTCCCACAGAACTAGTTCTCTTGGACTTCTTTTGGATCAAATATTGCAAGAGGAACAAAAAGCCTTAATTTGGGGTTTTTTGCCATCCTCTTACTATCCAGAAGGCTATACTGTCAGGGAAGTTAAATATAGCCATAGCTTCAGCCATGGACTCAACCTGAAGATATTTCCATAAAAGCTTTGGATGCCACAAGTTTATTCAATGACATATTTCTCTCACTCTGGGTAGAAGTCTGACGGACAAACTGAGATTACTGACAGCGTGGATGACCTAACTTCCGAAAGTCCACTCCACAGAACAGGATTGAGGGAAGGCAATGCGGACTCTGCAGTTAGAAGTATCCATCAGAAAGAATTTTACATTAGGTAACTTGTTCTTCTGATGGATACCAAAAACTGCATATTCCACATCTTGTGAACTGATTCCAAAGCAGTGCCCATAACGGAGGAGGCCTGAGAAATGGACTTTTACATCAGGAAGCCCTGCAGGCCCAAGCGGCCAAAATGACCTCCTTACAAACCAGAGAGTAGATACAGTAAGCAGTGCCTGGTGCAAGGGTGCCCACATGCAGCATGGCAGATGCAGCTGATTCTGGCTGTGGATGAAAGAATTCCCTGCTGTATCTTTAGGTTTAAATTTATTTATTATTTTGAAACATGAAAAATTAATAGCAATATCAATACATCTGTTGACCCTGAACACAGGGTGAGTTATTGACAACATTGCAATTCCCCCCCCTCCCACTACCCCCAACAAGAGAATAGAACCAGAAATATAGCATAAGAAAAAGAAAGAAAAGGGTCCCCTCCCTGATCTTTCCCATAGATGAGTGTTTGTGTGCACCTCAGTCAGTCATGGCAGGATAGGTGTCGTATCTGCTGCAGGCCGTTCAGGCCCCGCAAGTCGTAATAAGAGTAGATACTTGGGACAGGTGAGTTCCCTAAATTCAGAGGTTAAAATGGCCAAACAGGGTTCCCAAATTTCTTGAAAGGAGGTTTTCTGGTTAGCTAAAGTGAAGGATATTCTTTCCATACCCAGAATTCTCCATAGTCGGTGTAGCCATCCCATGTGTAGGGAGTTTAGTTGTCCCCCAGTGTGCTAGAATATTCTGGTGGGCTGCTCCAAGAGCCAGGGCTATTTGACGGCCCTTGCGCGCCTTGAGCGGAAAGGTGATAGAATGGGAAGCGAGGAATTTGTGTATCGAGTTGCTGGTCGATGTCATCCAGCACTTGTGCCCAGTATGCTGTAAGTTGAGGGCACTCCCATAATACGTGGGTCAATGTGCCTACTGCTCCACAGGCTCTCCAGCACTTTGGCTCTCTGGCTGGGTTGCCTCTATGCAATTTTTGGGGGTAAGGTACCAGTAGGTAGCTATTTTAATTGCTGTTTCCATACTGGTGACGCTGCGGCTGGTGTGCCGAGCTCTGAAATATATGTCAGTCCATTCTTTCTGTGTGAGACTTCTCCCTAATTCTCTCTCCCACCGTTGTTGCCCTGGGGATTTAGCATCAATGGGAGTCTCTCTTAGCAGGTTGTATAACTCCGTGATGAGACGGGAGTCTGTGAGTTTGGTTACCAACCATTTTTCGAAAGAGTTGAGATGTCTTTGGGCCTTTTCCCTCACCTCGGGTTGCAATATCCAATGCCTAATCTGTTGGAATCGGAAGGGCTCGGTTTCCGGGAGGTTGCGGTGTGAACAGAAATCGTCAAAAGTTAATAGGCCCTCCACGTCCAAAAGATGGTTGATCGAACAGCGCCCCTCTTTGGACCACTGGTTGTAGGATTTAGTCGCTTGACCCGGTGTGAAGGCCGCATTTCCCACGATATGGTGAAGGGAAGGTCGTCAGTCCCCGGACGGTGGAGACCCTGTCCCAAACTCGCATAGGAGCCCGTGTGACCTCTGACAGGTAAATACTGCGAGGGCGATGTTCTCTATTGAGGAACGGAATCCCCCACAGGGGTCTCCCTGCTACTGCCTGGTCCATACAAAAACAGTGCTTCTCAGATATGGGGCGCGACCACTCCACGAACGTTCTTAATTGTACTGCGCAGTAATATTCCTGCAAGTTCGGAATGGCCAACCCCCCTTCCCTCTGGGAGCGGCAGCCCGGGTTTCTGCTAAGTCTAGGCTTTTTATCACTCCATACAAAGTATTCCAGGTCCCTCTGTAGAGAACGTAGAACTCCCGGTGGGGGTTCGAGTGGGAGAGCCTGAAAGATCAACAGAATCTTCGGCAGGATTGTCATTTTGACCGCTGCAATGCGACCAAGCCACGACAGGGAAATCGGCCTCCATCTACACAGCTGCTCCCTAGGCTGCTGAAGGAGTTTTGTGTAATTGAGTGAGGTAGTGTGTTGCGTATTGGTAGCCAATTATATGCCCAAATACGGTATTGCCTCCGTGGCCCACTGTAGTTTGTATTTGTGTTTCAGGGCTGTTAGTGTAGGTGCAGATAGTGATAGGCTAAGTGCCTGGGATTTGTGGACATTCATCTTGAAACCTGCCGCCTGTGAAAGGGATTCAAGCTCTGCCAAAAAGGCAGGTAGGGATACGTGAGGATTCTCCAGGGTGGCTAGTATGTCGTCCTCATACAGGCTAATTTTATGATCCTATCCACCGAACTTCACCCCCGAGACCAACGGATTGTCCCGTACCCTTTGGGCCATTGGCTCCATATAGAGGGAAAAGAGGAGTGGTGAGAGGGGACACCCCTGTCTCGTGCCCTGCTGAATTGAAAAGGGGGCTGACGACACACCGTTCACCCGGACTGTTGCAGTCGGGGTAGAATAACTACTAAGGATCCAGCTCAGAAATCTCTCCGGGATGCCAAAGAGCCTTAGGGTGTCCTCCAGGTATGGCCAGTGCACTCTGTCAAAGGCTTTTTCTGCATCGATGGACAGGATCATGCGCTCGCCAGCGAAACGTTGAGCCTTATCCACCACATACAGAAGTCGCTTGGTGTTGTCGGCGCACTGGGGATTAGGCACGAAACCGGCCTGGTCCGGGTCTATCAGCCCCGGTAAGAGGGGAGAGAGGCGCTGCGCTAGGATTCCCGTGAGAAGTTTAAGGTCGACGCTGAGGAGGGAAATCGGTCTGTAGGACTTGCAGCGTGTTTTATCCTTGCCAGGCTTGGGAATAACCAGCATCGAGCATGGCAGGGTAGATGAGGTCCCTACAGAATTGAAGACCCTCACTAGCACTGGTGCCAGCGAAGAGCAAAAGGTTTTGTAAAAAAGAGAGGAAAAGCCATCTGGGCCCGGGGATTTAAGCGTCTTCAACCTGGAGATCGCTGTAATGACCTCCTCTATTCTAATCTGTGCCTCTAATGCATCCGCTTGGGCCGCCTGGAGCTTTGTTATGTTAACCCCAGTTAAGTATTGGGACAAGGAGTCCTTAGAGAGATGCTGCGCTTCATAAAGTTTCGCGTAGTACTGGCGAAACGTTTCAGCGATGTCTTGGTCCCCAGTCTGTTCCTGCCCTTTTGGGTATATCACCGATTGGACCCCTGCGGCCTGTCTCTGGATTCTAGGTTTGTTGGCCAGCAACCTTCCGCATCTATCTCCCCCGGTATAAAAATTGTGCCTTAGCCTCAACGCTGCGTATTCTGCTCTGTCTAGGTCTAGACCTGCCAATTGGGCACGGGCCGCCTCTACTTGTCTCCAGATCCTTGGGGCACCCGTCCTCTGGTGTATGCGCTCTAGCTCTCTGACTCTTCGTGTAAGTGCGTCTCTCTTTTCTTTACGAATCTTGTTGTCCGATGCGGCTATGGCAATAAATTCCCCCCTCACCACGGCCTTCAGGGCGTCCCATAAGATTGCACTTGGTGTATCGGGATTAACATTTGTGTCTAGATAGTCTGTTATTGTGTTTGTAATTTGCTTCACTACTTCTGGGCGCTATAGCATCATTTCTCGGAGTCTCTAGGTTCGCGGAGGAGTCTAGGTACTGTGGAGGGCTAATGTCAGGCTCACTGCCGAGTAATCCGACAGCGAGCGAGGTAATATAGTTATCTGCTGTACTTGGGGCAGTACGGGTGTCGTGGCTAAAAAATAATCTATCCTGGCGTAAGTTTTGTGGGAGTGAGAGTAAAAGGTGTATGTGTAATAACGAAGGTGACACCGGTGGTGAGATGTGAAGAGGGTTTATTAGGGAGATAGGGACAAGCAGGTCAGGTCAGACGTCCTATCCACTTTCATGCTCAGCAACCGCCGTTTACACGAACTCCGTCATAGCCAGATTCCAGAACACAGAACCTCATGACACGCAGGTCATTGAAGGAGGAGGCAAGATCATTACACATCTTCCCCCTTTCAGAAAAGAAAATAGGTAAGAAATAAATAAATAAATAAATAAAACTAAAACAACCAATAGTCGAAACGTTAATGCGAAACAAAGTCATTGAACTTCTTTGGGAGCTTTCCAACACGCACACTCTTTCTCAATTTTGGCAATACGACAGGAGAACTGTTAGGAGTAACAAGCATGTTAGGTGCGAGAGCAATTCTGTTAAGATTCCATATGCGTCCATCACTCAATTTGACAGCATTTAGAAACAATTTTTTAACAACGTAAGGTGTGGAAAACTTTGAAAGGCCAGAGGACCTTTGAGGAAGACGAACTCTCACTCTGTCACCCACACGTACACGAGTGCGTGAGACTGCGTGCCTCGAGTCAAAGTAAGCCTTCCTCTTAGCGATTTTTAAGTCCTGACAGGCTTGCCAGGAAGCTGAATCTGGAGCTGTACTGACATCTCGAGACTCAATTCTAGGATTAATCGCTAAATTCATCTCATCGCTCAAACAAGAGCTGATACGCTCCCCTCTCATCCATGGCTATAACATACGGGTATTAGGTTTTCTACCACGACAGAGTTCAAAGGGAACCAAAGATGTAGTCGAATGAGGAGTAAGACGATACAACATTACTCTTTCTTGAATTTCAGCTTTCCAATCCTTGTTTAGAGATCTAGCCAACTGAATGGAGTCTTTAAGCACACGGTTGAACCTCTCTACCATCCCGTTAGTTTCAGGATGATAGAGAGCACAACGTTTGTGTCTGATCCCTTTCTTCGTAAGATAGGTCTCCATCTCTCTTGAAACTAGCTGGACTCCGTTATCAGTAAGAAGACAATCAGGGAAACCCTCACGAGAAAAGACCTCATCGAGAAATTTTATGACATCCTTAGTCTCGATACTGTGGCAGACCTTAATCTCCGGCCATCTTGAGAATAAATCAATTAAGACTAAGACAAATGACTGACCGGAATTACTAGAAACGGGGCCCAGGAGATCCAGAGCTACTTCTTGCCAGCAACGAGTGGGAGTCTCACGTACGGCCATAGGTTGTACTCTAGTTTTATATATTTTATCAGAAGAGTTGCACTCCTGACAATCTCTCACCACACGTTCAACTAACAGATCAATACCGGGCCACCAGAAGTGCAAACGAATTCTCTCTTTCGTTTTAGAAATTCCCTGGTGTCCCTGATGAGCCTGTTGAGCTATTTCCTCCCTGAGGGAAACAGGTGGAACTAGTCTTGTGCCTCTCCGAAGTAGCCCTGAGGAGACGGACAACTCATGTCTTACGTTCCAAAACTTCCTTGTTTCCTCATCCAGACATTTTATACCTTCCCAACCAGCAGTTACTAACTCACAAACCTTAAGAATGACTGGATCGTTTGTCATGGAAGATTTCCATTTTTCCTCGCTTAGGACACCATCAGTCACCTCACAGACCTTATAATCATCAAACTCACATGCGTCACCCAACTTATCACACGTAACACTTGGGTCATTCCTTACAAGGCGGGACAAACAATCGGAAACCTTGTTTTGTGTACCAGGTATGTGATAAACAATGAAATCATAGTCTTGTAAAGCTACAATCCACTTGGTGATTCTTGAGGACACGGCATCCAGGCTTTTTTAGTAAATAAGTCTTTCAGGGGTTTGTGGTCAGACTGTACGGTAAAGGAGCTTCCCCATAGAAATTTCTTAAGTTTCTTGATCGCCCAGAATATGCAGAGTGTTTCTTTTTCAATTACGGAATATTGTAATTCGGGCCCTACGAGAGCTCTTGATAGGAACGTAATAGTCGTTTCATGACCATTTTTAACTTGCTTAAGAACAGCCCCAAGTCCTTTAGAGCTAGCATCAGTAACGAGTATGGAAGAAGCAGAGGTATCAAAGCTGTGAAGTGAAGGAGCTTCACTCAAGGCCCTCTTTACATCATTGAATTCTTCTTGGCATTTTTCTGACCAACTAAATCTTGCTCCTTTTTTAGAAGAGTTCTGAGAGTGTAGGTACGAGAGGCAAACCCGGGAACAAATTTATGATAATATTCCGCCATCCCTAAAAAGGTGACAAGTTCGTCTCTGCTTTGAGGTACTGGGAGATCGGCAATAGTCCTCACTAACTTGTCTTTCGGTTTGACCCCATTAGCAGACAGCTTGTGGCCTAAATAGTCAATTTCATGAAGATTGAATTTACACTTACTCTCACGTAGTGTTAAACCACGTGACTTGAAACGATCCAGTACTGCTTTGAGTCTTTTATCGTGAGTAGTTTGGGAGGGGCCGTGAACCAAAACATCGTCTTGGTATATTTTTACTCCAGGTAGCCCCTGCAAAACGTCTTCCATGGCTCTTTGAAACACAGATGCTGCTGAATTAAGGCCAAAGGGAAGTCTAGTAAATTTATAAGTGCCAAACGGCGTTATAAAGGCAGCGAGATTTTGCGATTCAAGGTCGATCTTAATTTGATGATATGCGGCCCTGAGGTCAAGTGTAGAAAATACCTCAGCTCCAGCCAGTTGAGTCAGCATCTCTGCGATGTTGGGGAGAGGATACCTATCAGGTACAACTGCGCGATTAAGGGAGCGTAGGTCCACACAAAGCCTAACCTCACCTGAGGCCTTTCGGGCAAGAACCACTGGGGCCAACCAATCACTAGCCTCAGTTTCAACTATGATGCCTTCCTTGAGTAATTTTTTTAGTTCATTTTCCATGGAATCTCTCAGAGCTAAAGGCACATTCCTCACTTTGCAGGCTACTGGGATGGCGTCAGGTCTCAAGATAATCTTGTGAGTGTAGTTGGATAGACAACCTAAGCGTTCGCTAAAAACCTCTTTGAATTCTGAGCGTAGATTGTCTACCTGGTCTACTTTAAAGAGTTCAGGTGTAGTGGAAGGTGTTTGTCCGGGGAAATCTGACTCTCCAAGAGGGTCTTTAGTTTTTTCTCTCAAGACAATGCAAGGGTTGCCACCCGGAATCAACATGACACCCATATCGGCTTGGTGAACCCAACTCACTATACTATCCCCTTTCGTGGAGATGTATATTTTTCCAGCCGTAAATCTATTCTTGAACTCAATGTCTCCTTCAAAGTAACCAAACAGTTTGATGGGTTGTCCCCCGTATGCAAGGGGCCTGATGTCAGGTTTCCATACTTTCACTTTTCCCATGAGAAACACGTCGTAGAAGGACTTCGGGATTAAGGTGATCTTTGCTCCCGAGTCAAAAAGCATTTTAACGGGATGACCATTTATGAGGACACTTTCGACAGGGCTTGAGCACTTAACTTGATCAACGTGAGTCAAGATCTCACCGCAATGTAGATCGTCAGAACTGGATTCAGATTCATCTTGTATCCAAACCTCTTTAACTCGTTTGTTTCTTTTATTTTTTTGTAGTCTGCAAGCTTTAGTCCAGTGGCCCACTTTTCCGCAATTGAGGCATTTTGCATTTATGGCTGGGCAGGATTTATCATTAGCTAGATGGTCGATGTTGCCACAACGAAAGCATTTTCCTTGGAAAGGCATCCTTTGCCATGATGATTGTGGTTCAAAACGTTTTGGTTTCATGGTATGGGATTCAACTCTTTTTGACGAACTAGCTTGAGAGATAGCTTGAACTCTCCCAACTGAAGTGGTTGTAGAGTCAATTTCTTTTTTCTTTATGGTTTCAACACAAGCTAAAGAGTGTTCAATACGTTTTGCGATAGTGATGACCTCATCAAGTTTTGGGTCATCCTTCTGCCACAATTCGTCATTCACTTTTTCCATTGCACAACCAAGCATGAATTGATCACGCACCCGTTCTTCAAGTGCGCCCTCAAACTTGCAGGTGGAGGCGAGTTTGCGTAGATGAGAAACATACATTTCAACTGTTTCTTTAGGTTGTTGGGTTCTTTTCCCAAAGTGGTAGCGCTCTAGAACTGTGCTTACTTTGGGTAAGAAGTGTTTATCTAGTTTCATCAAGCAAATTTCAAACTCATTAAGATTATTAGATTCCGAGTTATCAAGATCCGGTAGGTGTTCGAAGATTTCTTGCCCTTCGGTGCCTAAACAGTGTAATAACAAGGCTGATTTCCTCTCTGCACTGAGGGATACTCCGCACACTCTTGCGTAGTTGATAAAGACCTTTTTCCACTTAGACCAGCGTACAGTAGGTTCACCGGGATTGGAAAGGAAAAAAGGGGGGTGGCGTGACATTTTGCATTTTTGAAACAGAGGAGAAAGAAGACGAGTTGAGATGATGATGAACGGATACATCTCCTACGCCGACGACACCCAGCTGATCCTCTCCCTCACCAAAGACCCTCACACCGCCAAAGCCCACCTCCACGAAGGAATGAAGGCCATCGCCGAATGGATGAGGACCAGCCGCCTGAAGCTGAACTCGGACAAGACGGAGGTCCTCATCCTTGGTTCCAACCCTTCAGCCTGGGACGACTCCTGGTGGCCAACATCACTGGGAACAGCCCCGCCACCCACCGACCACGTACGCAACCTAGGGGTCATCCTCGACCCCACCCTCTCCATGACTAAGCAGGTCAACGCCGTTTCCTCATCCTGCTTCAACATCCTCCGAATGCTCCGCAGGATCTTCAAGTGGATCCCCACCGAAACAAGAAAAACAGTCACCCAGGCCCTCGTCACCAGCAGGCTGGACTACGGAAACGCCCTCTACGCAGGAACGACGGCTAAGCTCCTGAGACGGCTGCAACGCATCCAGAACGCCTCTGCACGTCTTATCCTTGACATCCCCCGACGCAGCCACATCACACCCCACCTGAGAGACCTGCACTGGCTCCCTGTCAACAAGAGGATAACCTTCAAGCTCCTCACCCACGCACACAAAGCACTCCACAACTCCGGACCAGCCTACCTCAACAGACGACTCAGCTTCTACACCCCCACCCGCCAGCTCCGCTCGACCAGCCTCGCCCTCGCCACAGTCCCCCGCATCTGGAAAACGACCGCCGGCGGCAGATCCTTCTCCCACCTCGCCGCCAAGACCTGGAACACCCTCCCCACCAACCTCCGACAGACCCAAGACCTACTGGCCTTCAGAAGACTCCTCAAGACCTGGCTCTTCGATCAGTAGCAGCACCACCCTCCTCTTCCCCCAGCGCCTTGAGACCCTCGCGGGTATGTAGTGCGCTTTATAAGTGACATGATTGATTGATTGATTGATATATATCCTTAAATTGATTGAACTGTAGATGCTGTGCCTATCAGCGTAGTTAAGCTTGACATGCGTAAAATTGAGAAGAAAGAAAAAGAAAAAAAAAAAATTTCTTAGCTTCTAGGGTAACTGCTGAGCCTATCAGCGTAGAAAATGAGGTTTGACAGGCTAGGACAATTTTACAAGTTTGTAGGACAGCTTTAAATTTAATTGTGTCATTCAAAACTGTGCCTGTCAGTGTGTTGACTTTCAATTTGGCGAAAAATCAAGCTGTGCGTGTCAGCGAGGAAAGCTTGACACGCTGCTGGGTCTAGAATTAAGTTGAGGCAGATTAAACAATGTACATTTCAAAGCTGTGCTTGTCAGCGAGTTTAACTTGACAAGCTTGTGAAATATTAGGCTGTGCGTGTCAGCGAAGTGGGCTTGGCAAGCTGTAGGGTTTTGAATTGGTGTAGTGTTTAAATTGTCTTATGAGTGGAGGCTGTGCGTGTCAGCGAAGTAAACTGCAGAGCTTATCACAACGAAAGCGTCTTCCGTTGCTGTGCAACCAACCATCCGTGAATCGTCAAGGGTGACGCGTAAGCAGTTGCTGGGCAGAGGAGTGTTTCCAGGCAACAACACGTACTGGAATAGCGCGAGGCAGGAGAAGCGCGAGGGGACGCTTCAACTTCGATAAATAAGATGTTGCAAAATGCGGGAAAGTCAAGTCACTCGCTTTAAATATGGGTGCTGGCAGTTGGTTCAACTCGCGTAGGAAGAGGCGGGTAAGTGTGAGTGAGCGCTTTAAGTTCTATAAGTAAATCAATTTGCCAGAAGGTTGAGTCTCCTCCAATGTTACGCGCTGGGCAGAGAGGACGGGTGTTTGTGCTCCGTCAAAACATCAAAAGCAAGCAAAGCGCCGCACAGTACCTTAAAGAGGAAGGCAAAGTTCAAGTTCGAGGTTGAAACTGGCTCGTAGTTTTAGATTCCACCTGAGGTTGCTCGATGTGTTAGGACGTCGGCTGGGTCCATCCCAAGATTGTCGCCAGTGTAATAACGAAGGTGACACCGGTGGTGAGATGTGAAGAGGGTTTATTAGGGAGATAGGGACAAGAAGGTCAGGTCAGACGTCCTATCCACTTTCATGCTCAGCAACCGCCGTTTACACGAACTCCGTCATAGCCAGATTCCAGAACACAGAACCTCATGACACGCAGGTCATTGAAGGAGGAGGCAAGATCATTACAGTATTCTCTGTCTGTGGGGTGACAATTTCACCAAACGTCAGTCAGGCCTGCGTCTGTTATCATCGGTTTCCCATTTTGGGTGAGGGCTCCTGTCTGTCCCTGTCTCTGGGCTGATCTATCTGCCACGTTGTCGAACACTATATTGAGGTCACCGCCAATTATTATCATTCTATCCTGGGATCTAAACATTTCTGCTATTGCTTTACGTAAGAACCCCTCCTGTCCCTCGTTGGGCGCATAGACAGTACATAAGGTGAATATGTGGGGGCCCAACTGAAACGAGTGGACCAGTAATCTGCCTGGATCTCCACTACTTTGGGGCCGACTCTCCCGGTGAATTTAGGAGAAATCAGAATGGCCACTCCCGCAGTTTTTGTTGTGTGAGAGGAGTAGAGTTGTATTGGGAATGCTTTGGATCGGAGTCTAGGTGTGTCTCCAGGGACATATGTGGGCCCCTGAGTTTTCAAGGTACGATATGATAGCACGCCTTTTAATTGGATTATTGAGGCCCTTCGCGTTCAGTGAAATTATGTTAAGTGAGTGGGTCATTTATTCGGGTTGGGGTAAATGCTGCGGAGCTGTTGTTTGTCTCTTCGAGGGATGTGGAGGGCCCTTGGGAGAACTCCCGCGGGGGAGCCGGCTAACCATGTTGCCTTATGATGTATCGTGTGGTGCATAGTTTGTGTATCTGGATAGAGGGAGGAAACATACCCTTTAAGGACAGAATAGTCAACAAAAAACAATAACTGATTAACGAGTAGAATGTCCCAGGTGGTTAGACCCATGGAATTGGGCGTGAGATGTCAGCAAGATTCCTTCCACCGCCCGTCCCGCCCGGGCCTCTCCCACCAACGATGACGAGGGTGTTAGAAAGTGGAGATTGCGGACACCGGATCCCCCATCATGAGCAATGGCTTAAGTTGCGTTTGCGCTGATCATTCAGGTCGGCCCGAGTCCTCCGCCAGGGTGGCCAGCACTGCTTCCTCTCTTTAACGATCGTTTCAAGGTCCGGCACTAGGTGTTTTGGAGATCGGCTCACTGTCCTCCACTTACGGTCCCTTGGAGGACCAGTCCCGTAGTTGGGCTGTGAGTCCACGCTGCTTGTGTTGTCTTCCAAGTTCAGTATCTGTCGGGCCTCGCGTAGCGATCAAATGTGGTGCATTTTCCCTTCCCATTTGAAAATTAGGCGGAAGGGGTGGCCCCAAGAGGAGGGCACCTCCTTGGCCCGTAGGTGAAGTGTGATCGGGCGGAACTCCATCCGTTTTTGTAGCGTGGATGCAGCGAGATCTTGATAGAGCAGCGGTTTGTGACCATTAAATTCAACCGGGTGAGTATCTCTGGCTTTGCGCAGTATTCTTTAAGTTGGAAGTCGTGAACACACGTGAGTATGTCTGCTGGGGGAGCCGGCAGTGGTCTTCTCGGCCCCACCCGGTGTGTCCGGTCGAGTTAGATTTTTTGGTCTGGGTATGCCCCTAAGATGGTGCGAAACATGTCCTCCACAAACAGAGCGATGTCCCGGCCCTCTGCCCTGTGTGGGACCCCTCGGATTCGTATATTGTTCCGGCGGGAACGATTTTCCAAGTCTTCTGCGTATGACTGCAGGTCTAAGTGTTGGTCTTTCAGGCGGAGGACCTCCTGCTTTAATTGTTCTATTTCTTGGTCCCTGGAGGAATTTTGAGTCTCCATGGAGTCAACCCTATCCCCCAGCGCATCTAGGTCCTTACGCACTTCTCGGAGTTCTTGGGTCAGTTCCTTCTTCATCATCATCTGTAGGTCATCTTTTAGTGGGGTGAACAGTGTTTGCAAGAAGGAGCGTGTGACCGGGGCTTCAGAGTCGTCCACACCCCCGTCTGCCTGTGTACCCGGCTGCGCATTCTGGGTGTCGCTGTGGGCTGGGGTATTTTTGAGTAGGAGTTCCTTCACAGAGCGCTCCTTCTTTGTTTACCCCGTCGCCATTTTGAGAACCTGTGGACTCTCCCCCGTGTAGATGGACGTCTCTATGTAGCCGGTGGGGCTGCCTTGAGTTCTGAGGTGTGGCGGGCACAGTTGAGGCAGTAGTTAGTTAGTTCATATGGGGAGGCTGTCAGTGACTCGGGTGCCTCACCACGCTGCTCCGCAAATTCCAGCCAGGATCTGTCTCTTCCTTTCCCCCCTCCAGAGTTGGGAAATTCACTTATTGGCCTTGGCCCTGCAACTGCGCAGGGGTAGCCGACCCCTGCCAGCTAAAGTGCTCTCCTCTTTAGCCCTGGTTTGCTGTTGAGTGCCCCCGAGTCAGTGGCCTCTCTCTGAGCTTCCTGCACACTCTAGTTGCTGTTGGGGGCCCTGCTCCTCTCCGTCTGCTTTATTTCCCTCGGGGGCCTATTGACGCTTAATGGTCTATCTCCCGCTCCAGCCGGGCGCCAGGACTGCACTCTCTCCCGCGGAAATCCCCACTGACCTCGTATGCGGCTCCCACGTAGCGGTGGATGAACAATTGGTGCCGCTGGTTACTCGGCGTAAGGGCCCTCTTCCCGGCGGGGGCACAGAGCGGGTCTCCGATCCCCTGTGGCTATCTCCCCACCACCTCCGTCATGAGCAGGCCCACGGAGAGCTCAACAGTGTCTGTGTAGGTACCTGCGGGCCCGCGTCCGGGCCCCACGTAACACGCAGGGCCGCCCCGCTTCACTCAGAGGCCAGCAGGAGGTCCCGCTCCAGCGCAGTCCCAGCGATAGTAATCGGCCCGATTCGGCGAGGACTCTCCGCCGGCTCGTCTTCGGGATGGGAGCCCAGCTTGCTTCTCCAAGGGGAGGCTGAGATGCCAATCTGCTGTTCCCCCCTACGGACCTCCGGAACCTGTCACGGCTCCAGGCAGTTCTCCGCAGGCCCCTTCACCCGGACCTCTTGTGCACTGCGTGACCGCGTTAGTTATTCCAAAGGCTGGAAGAAAGCCCATGTCGTTCGCGGCCGCTGATTCAACCAAATCCCGGCTCCAGGAGACCACCCAGCTCTGGTTCTAGTGCTTCAGGTTTTCAGGAGGGTCCGGGGTCGCCTCCGGGCTCGCTACAGCTGCATTTTAAGCTTCTAGGCCCCGCGGCGGGACGGAGCGACAAGCAGGCACGTCCTACTCAGTCGCCATCTTGGTCACGCCCCCCCTGCTGTATCTTTGACAAAAATATCATCTGACATATACTCTCTATAAAAATATTGTTCCATTGGGTGTAGAATTTCTAATATTAACTCAACTGGTTTAATATTTTTGGGAATTTTTTAGGACACAATATTTTCGGCAGGCAATATTTTGTCCACGATATTAGGGTCACACCAGAAATCACACAGGCTTAGTGGTGGTGTTTTGTACCCCTTCATTTTCAACATCTACAAGACTGTTTCAGGTTATAATGCAGTGACCCCTTATAGTCTGCTGAGATTGCTGATGAAAGAAAGTGTCAAAAAGTCACTGTTACTAATGACAGACACGCTTCTGCTGCACTGGTGATTTCAAGTAAGATTGAACATGCTGCCCGCAATAATACCTTACTCCAAATAATACCAGAATAAACAGTTCCAGCTCTCAATGCCATAAAGTGTACCTTAATCATACACTCAATTAAGTATAAATGTAAAATCCTAGTTGCATGTGTGATGGGCACGAGGAGCCTTTTAGCATCTTTTTATCACACGCAGCCCCCGTCTCCAAGCTTGTACAGGCCCAGGGATCCCAACCCCAGGGCCTTAAGTGGGTGCCTCAGTGCCCACCCGGGGCACCCACAACACAGAAAGTAGGGGGCTCCTCCCGCATGCACCCTGGGTGCAGCGGGAGCTGGAGCAGGTTTTCTCCTCTGCTCCAGGTGAACGGGCGCAATCTCTGTTTCTATGCCTGCAAGAGTGGGGTCAGGGATACAAATGTGTGCTCCCATTCGGTGGGACAGGAGAAAACCTGCTACGGGCAGGGAAACAGTGTCCTATTGGGTGGGTTCCCCAGGACATAACAATAGGGCTGGGGTCCCCAAGGCCTCAGTGAGGCTCAGCAGGGGTGGCGCACGCTCCCATCCCTTTTCAGGAATGGGATCACCGGGCCCTTTGGAGGCTTGGGGAATGGGGCTGCATGCTCCCCTCCCCTATAAACTGTTTGCTCCACCCTCCATATTTACATCAAGCGCAAAGACCATGCTTAAAAAAAAAAAAATGTACTGCATATTTGTGGATCCCCTGCAAATTTGTAGTAAAATGCATTTTAAAGAATAGTTTTTCGCCCCATGGAGGGTCCCTTTAAAACCTCCCCCCTACCTGTCTTAAGGGGGCAAGATAGCTCTACCCTGTCCCCTTATAACGGCTTTTTATGTTTTTTTCAGGACAAGGGAAAGGTCATAAGATGGCTGCAGCCATATAGTTGTTGATGTGGTGGCAGCGAATCATATTTCATCTTGAGATCTGTCGGCTCTGCGTATCCTCCGCAGTGTGAAGTATACCAAGTTTTTGAGCCTTAATATCTCAAAAACTAATGAACGGATTCACAACTTTCAGGACCAATAGCAAGCTTTCTGCCAAATTTGGTGTAAACACGTTCAGCTGTTTGGGCTGTAGCTGTGTGTAAATTTCATATGGAATTAAAAGGAATGGGGGAAACTAGCTCTCCCCCCCCCCCTTTTCCTTGGACCCTGCCTGACGAATCACCCAGAACCTTCAAAGTTATACCCTTTCAGGTTTAAGGTGCTGCATAAATTATGCAAAAAAAGGAAGTAGAGAACTCTAGGTAGTTGCCAAGTTTGAGGTGGAGAGCAGTTCCTTTATATGGGACACTGTACAACACCACCAACACTCTAGAACTGCTACCCTCAAATGTCTGTTCTTCTAGCAGAGTTTTTAAGCATAGGATTAGCATAGTGCTATCTATGCCGAGCTAGAAAAGTGACAAAATGACCAAGTCCTTTGACATTTTTGCAGCAAAATCTTTAAGTACAGGATTAGTTACTGCCATCTTCATCAGGCTGAAAATGACAAAAGCCTTCTACCACCCAAGGCACAGTATTGCAGCTTTAGATTGGTAATGTACCATCCAAGCTAACCTGGAATGATTAAAAGCAGTCCTCAATACGTGTTTCGCTCTTATTAGAGCTCGTCAGCGAGACATAGCATTGTTCAGACAGAAGGGAGCACACAGTATAAGTCAAAGCAATACCCTTTCAGGTTTGGAGCGCTGCATAAATTATGCAAAAAAGAAGCAGGGAACTCTGGGTAGTTCCCAAGTTTTAGTTGGAGAGCAGGTCCTTTATGTGGAACACTTTACAACACCACCAACACTGTAAAACTACTCACCTCAAATGCCCGTTTTTCTAGCACAGTTTGTAAGCTTAAAAATTCTGCTAGGAAAACAGATATTTGAAGTGAGCAGTTTTAGCGTGGCGGTTATAGTTAAGTCAGAGTTTTCACAGATAGAGCATTTTTTGTATAGCTATTAACTTTGGTGCTGTTTGACAAATTTTCACAAAATCCCAAAAAAGATCAACCACTTCAGCTCCTTCCTCAACAGTTGTGTGGTGATCTGACAAGCAGGGGCCAAGAAAAAGAGAAAAGGAGGGGAGGGAGGTCCCAAAATATTAATTTCCCATGTTATTTCCCACAAGAAATTGTGGGAAGAGATACAGAAAAAATAGCTGGACGGAATTACATCAAATTTTGCTGAAAGTTAGAACTTTACTCTGAAGGAGTGCTTTTTGTTATTTGGAGTAAATCCGTTCGGTCGTCTTCCAGAAATTTGTGTTTAAAGAGGTACTTTGGGTGGCCATGAAGGGGTTCAAAATAGGTTTATCTGTACTGCTGGTGTCCAGATATGCTCCGATTGGCCACTCCCTTGATTGGCTGTTGTGGCATAGACATGTTGTGGCAGCTATTACAGGATTTGGGGTCATGGTCCCCACTGAAATGCATTTTAGTGAATGGATTATTTTGAGTGTTACAAAAAGCAGCACATATAAAGGGTGGTTTCAGATTTTAATCACAATATACATCATTTGCTAATGGTAGCATACTAATGTTAGGAATTGTGGTGTGCTCGAAGGTGATTTTACCCAGTGAAAAATGCCAATCCTCTGCTGAGATTTGTTGTACCATGTTTGAGAGAAAACTGTTTTCTCGCATGATTTTCTCATAGAGGTTATGGAAGATGCTCCAGAAGCTAAAATGAGAGCACATTTCCTATAAATTCACACTATTGCCCTCAGCCATTTGAGGATATAGTCTGACATTCTGAGTAAAACAAACCCATACAATTAATAGTTTGTTGCCACGGAGACCAAGCCCTCCAAGCTACTGTGCAATCTCCTTTTATTGTGCAGGCAAATGCCAAATGCTACCAAACGCGTTTCAGCCTTGTGGCCGTGGTGAAGCGATAAAGTGCACAGTAACAATAAATAAACAAACAAGTGTGACCACAGTGACGTGACTCACTGCAGCTACATTGTCATGGAATAGAAAATGGGTAATGTAAGCTTCGATGAGTAACCTCCATATGGGCCATCTTAAAATGTAAAGGTTAAAAAACTCAGCCTTTGCAAAAAGTGTCAGAAGAATTACACAATAGAAGGAATACACTGAAAATCAGTCACGACAAATAGAGTAATCGAAGGTGATAACAGAGCCCAAGTGGGCTAATGGATTACTAAAACCTGCCCTAAATGAAAAGGGGAAAATATAGACCCAAAACACAGCATAGGCGGGCATATATGAACAAATGCACTCAAACATAAACAATTTTGTCAACAATGAAGAGTAAATTAAATCCACAAATGGTCAGACAAAAAAATCATAAATATGCCACCATTGGAAACTTCATCAGCAAAATACTGCCTTGATCAGCAAAATCATGTCCCAGTAGACAAATTATTAATGTGTCATCATGAACAGTAGATACATTTCCTAAAAATATGTTGATATGTTACCTATTACAACGAGCCTTTCGTTGTTTGAAATATATATAGGGTGCAGAACATTTCATGGGTGTTTACAAAATAATTCATCATGATAATGAAAGCCTCCAAACCGCTTGGAAGAGGTATATCATCATCACGGCTACTAGAATTATGCGCCCTAAAGGACCAAATTATGTGCCAAGGCTATCTAAATTATGCCATTACAAACTACTCATCCTTCAGGCCCATGGTTTGCAATGTCACAAGAACCTCTTGCTGACAATATTGGACTATATTTGACAGTTTTATCCTTTATGTACTTCTACATATATACTTGAAACAACTGATAACTCATTATCTCTTGGTGATCTGTAGGACTCGTTAATATACATTTCTTATCAGAGAACCTTCACCCCAGACCATTAGGTATGTTGTCAAAATTTAGACAGTTATGTATCAATGCATTTCCAAAATGTTAAAACCCTTTAATAAATCAGGCCCTTAATACATTCTGTTCCCATTCACCCCTATTATAATATTCTGCACACTACCTACTTTCCCAGAAAATGAAGAAAAATCAGTTTCCCTCTGAAATAGTGCATAAGTAATTGGTCAAAGTGAAGAAAGCCCTCACTACTTAAGCATCAAACAGTTGGTTAACCGTTAGTTTCAGTGGTGTGTTATTCCTCTATCCTGAGCTCCATGGGCCTCCCAAGAAACTCAAGATATTAATACACAGACCAACAAAATGCTAAAAAACCTTAAATCTTACCTGCTTAAAGTAAACATGATAAGGTGAATTTTGTAAATAGGACGAGGATAATTTTGTATTCCTGAATAATTTTTTCATCCCTCACCTCTGAATACCCACAAGTGTGGATTTCCCCTTTACTGGGTTAACAAATGCATTAATCCTAATTAAATGTGCTGCCTATTAATAGTTTTGAAAACCTGGAAGTCTCCAAGATCCACATTTTTGCATATGGATAAACTTCCTTCAGCTGATTCAAGGATTTAGTTTGTCTCAGTTCAAAATGTTAACCATCACTTGCAGCTATCTAACGAATGTATCAGCAATAACAGTAATGGGGTGACACAAACACAATTCTTGGCAACATAAAGATATGTACTGTACTTATCTTCCCCTTAGGGAAAATCAATATGAATGGCCCTTTGTCATTTCCTTTTTAGCTTTCTGGAGAAATGTAATCATACCCAAATAAATGAATTCGGAAACAAGGTATACCAATGATCTGCAATTCCAAGACATTTGCCTATATTATGATTCATTCATTTTATACTATGCTATCTTCTCAAAATCATTGAATATCCTATCAAACCAGGCATTTTTCTTGAGGTCTCTGAGGATGAAAAGGGATATCAACTGCATGTAGCGCAGACAAAGTTTCTGTTCAGCAGCCTTAACTCCTTAGACTAAATAGTAATTATGAAATACAGTTACCAAGGTTTTACGTTTGAGGCAAATAGGGAAGGCAACATTGAGCAACCTTGTCTACTCCCCCATTATTGGAAAGCCTTTGGATAGTTGCTCACTGATAACTACCACTTCATGGGATGATTTAAAGAATCACCCTGATGTGGTTATACATTTTACAGAAAATCTAAAGTTTGCCAGGGTCTACTAAGAGTTTCCCAACAGACCCTGTCAAATGAGTCTATTTTAGATGTCTCTGACTGCATTTTCCCGAGATTACAAAGGAATTTCACACAGATAAATTATTTCATGAAACATGCTGATAAATTGTCCATCAAACAATATGAAAGAGAGTAAGTACCCCAATAAGTATATCAAACAAGTGAAGAAACCAGCCCAAAACACCCCATATCAGATCTACTAAAGACAAATAACAAGAAGAAGCAAATAGTGTTCATTTCAACATCCTGGAAAAACAGTACTAAAACGCCTGCCTCCTCGAAGTACGATCTACCAGTGTTTGCGTTCAAGAGAGGGAAGTCTAAAAAGACATGGTCATCCATAACAGGCCAAAAAAGAAAATAATGAGAGCCGATGTAGACATAAATTCTCTATAGAATCTATCACCAACCATTGGGCCATTACAATGTGTGTGTCCTAACATGGAAAACCATGTATTAGACCTTGGATTGAAGACTTGGTGGCTTCTGAAATCACACAAAAACTGCAATTCACAGAATGCGTTTTACTGCTTTACCTGCCCATGCAACGTACATTGTGTCGGTACAACAACAAGAAAGATAAAAATCAGGATAAACAGGCATAGAAGTACAATCAGGTGAAGAAACAATGGCACCAAATTAACAGGTTAGAATTAGACACAATATAAAATCATACTGACAATGTAGGTCAAAAACTGCTATATTAGGAACAACGATGGATTTACTGCCTTCAAACTGACAAATGGGGCTTAAACGTTGAGGTTGCTTGGGGACGTTTACATTATTAAAGGTATCTGTAGATAAATGCAGACGCGCACACTTCAGGCATTGAGAAAAATGAAAGTGTAAATTCAGCAAGGTTTAAATATCTGGAGGATTACACAATGGGGTTTTACATTTTAGCAAGGGTAAAAGATACCCTTTCCAAAATACTCAAAAATTACATATGCTAACAGATTACATACGTTATTTAATCTGCATTACTACAAATATAGCAACAGATCTGTAGGACTGTACAATCAACACTCCAGATTTATTATAATAATTACAGCAATATGTCTGTGGTAATATGTGAGGTACGGTGTACCACACAACATTACATATTGACGGAAAATGAGACCCCTAAATACTGCTAAGAGGGTTGGTTTACCTAAGCATTATACATCAATATTTTTTGTTCATTAACAAGAGTAGGATATGTCACCATCCCCCTCAAAAAATATGAGACCGGCAATGCGCTACGCACAGGGGAGGGACTACATTTCCTATGAATCCCAGCGAGCGGTTGCATCTGATGTCATGTGCCAGCCGGTACAGATGGCCAGAGCAGGATGCAGATCTAACAAGCATTGGCATAGCCAATAGGTCTCGCTTTTGGGCCCTTATAAGTGTTTAGCGATACAAAAGGGGATGATGGACGGAACGTTTGAGCCAATCAAACACTCACCCCCAGTCAACTGATCTGGGTTTAATCCATCATCATTCTTTAGCTCACTCCACCACCCCAGTTCAGACATTGCCATATGCAAATCAGTCTGACCCTGTGCCTCATGGGAACAGTCCAGCCCGAACTGCCAAGCCATGTCTTCCCTGGACCGGAAACAAGCATCCTAGGACCGGTTTCTGGCATTCCAGCAGTCATCAGCCAGGCTTGATTGAATCCAGTGGCAAAGTGAGCAAGGGACCCACGTCTGGGCATACCCCCGCCAACTTAGGGCGAACAAAGCGATACAAAAGGGGGATGATGGACGGAACGCTTGAGCCAATCAAACACTCACCCCCAGTCAACTGATCTGGGTTTAATCCATCATCATTCTTTAGCTCACTCCACCACCCCAGTTCAGACATTGCCATATGCAAATCAGTCTGACCCTGTGCCTCATGGGAACAGTCCAGCCCGAACTGCCAAGCCATGTCTTCCCTGGACCGGAAACAAGCATCCTAGGACCGGTTTCTGGCATTCCAGCCGTCATCAGCCAGGCTTGCTTGAATCCAGTGGCAAAGTGAGCAAGGGACCCACGTCTGGGCATACCCCCGCCAACTTAGGGCGAACAAAGCGATACAAAAGGGGATGATGGACGGAACGTTTGAGCCAATCAAACACTCACCCCCAGTCAACTGATCTGGGTTTAATCCATCATCATTCTTTAGCTCACTCCACCACCCCAGTTCAGACATTGCCATATGCAAATCAGTCTGACCCTGTGCCTCATGGGAACAGTCCAGCCCGAACTGCCAAGCCATGTCTTCCCTGGACCGGAAACAAGCATCCTAGGACCGGTTTCTGGCATTCCAGCCGTCATCAGCCAGGCTTGCTTGAATCCAGTGGCAAAGTGAGCAAGGGACCCACGTCTGGGCATACCCCGCCAACTTAGGCTGAACAAAGCGATACAAAGGGGATGATGGACGGAACGCTTGAGCCAATCAAACACTCACCTCCAGTCAACTGATCTGGGTTTAATCCATGATCATTCTTTAGCTCACTCCACCACCCCAGTTCAGACATTGCCATATGCAAATCAGTCTGACCCTGTGCCTCATGGGAACAGTCCAGCCCGAACTGCCAAGCCATGTCTTCCCTGGACCGGAAACAAGCATCCTAGGACCGGTTTCTGGCATTCCAGCCGTCATCAGCCAGGCTTGCTTGAATCCAGTGGCAAAGTGAGCAAGGGACCCACGTCTGGGCATACCCCGCCAACTTAGGGCGAACAAAGCGATACAAAAGGGGATGATGGACGGAACGTTTGAGCCAATCAAACACTCACCCTCAGTCAACTGATCTGGGTTTAATCCATCATCATTCTTTAGCTCACTCCACCACCCCAGTTCAGACATTGCCATATGCAAATCAGTCTGACCCTGTGCCTCATGGGAACAGTCCAGCCCGAACTGCCAAGCCATGTCTTCCCTGGACCGGAAACAAGCATCCTAGGACCGGTTTCTGGCATTCCAGCCGTCATCAGCCAGGCCCACCACCCCAGTTCAGATACCTTTTGTATTGCCACTGGATTCAAGCAAGCCTGGCTGATGACGGCTGAAATGCCAGAAACCGGTCCTAGGATGCTTGTTTCCGGTCCAGGGAAGACATGGCTTGGCAGTTCGGTCTGGACTGTTCCCATGAGGCACAGGGTCAGACTGATTTGCATATGGCCATGTCTGAACTGAGGTGGTGGAGTGAGCTAAAGAATGATGATGGATTAAACCCAGATCAGTTGACTGGGGGTGAGTGTTTGATTGGCTCAGCTGCTCCGTCCATCATCCCCTTTTGTATCGCTTGGTCGCCCTAAGTTGGCGGGGGTATGCCCAGACGTGGGTCCCTTGCTCACTTTGCCACTGGATTCAAGCAAGCCTGGCTGATGACGGCTGAAATGCCAGAAACCGGTCCTAGGATGCTTGTTTCCGGTCCAGGGAAGACATGGCTTGGCAGTTCGGGCTGGACTGTTCCCATGAGGCACAGGGTCAGACTGATTTGCATATGGCCATGTCTGAACTGGGGTGGTGGAGTGAGCTAAAGAATGATGATGGATTAAACCCAGATCAGTTGACTGGGGGTGAGTGTTTGATTGGCTCAAGCGTTCCGTCCATCATCCCCTTTGTATCGCTTGGTCGCCCTAAGTTGGCGGGGGTATGCCCAGACGTGGGTCCCTTGCTCACTTTGCCACTGGATTCAAGCAAGCCTGGCTGATGACGGCTGAAATGCCAGAAACCGGTCCTAGGATGCTTGTTTCCGGTCCAGGGAAGACATGGCTTGGCAGTTCGGGCTGGACTGTTCCCAT
Organism: Calotriton arnoldi; assembly: GCA_963921515.1. Taxonomy (NCBI): domain Eukaryota; kingdom Metazoa; phylum Chordata; class Amphibia; order Caudata; family Salamandridae; genus Calotriton; species Calotriton arnoldi. The sequence goes on along the minus strand of CAWUFW010003654.1, from coordinate 325,152 downwards.
GAGGCACAGGGTCAGACTGATTTGCATATGGCCATGTCTGAACTGGGGTGGTGGAGTGAGCTAAAGAATGATGATGGATTAAACCCAGATCAGTTGACTGGGGGTGAGTGTTTGATTGGCTCAAGCGTTCCGTCCATCATCCCCTTTTGTATCGCTTATAAGTGTTTAGGCAGAGCTATTGACCTTGCCAATGTGTTTGATTGCTGCAAAAGTAAAAAAATAGAAAAAAACATCCATTTCTTTACTTTTGCAGCAATCGCGGCACCGGCGCTTTACTTTTACCATGGTTAAAGGTAAAGCGCCGGTGCCGTGCTTATAGCAAAAGTAAGGAAATAGATGTTTTTTCTATTTCTTTACTTTTGTAGTAATCGCGGCACCGGCGCTTTACCTAAACCATGTTAAAGTAAAGCGCGGGTGCCGCGATTGAGCAAAAGTAAAGAAATAGAAAAACATCTATTTCTTTACTTTTGCTATACGCATGCACCCGCGCTTTACTTTTAATTTTAAAAGTAAAACGCGGGTGCCGCGATTATGCGAAACTGAAAGAAATAAAAAGTGACGCGGCTGCGAAAGTCAAACTAAACAAGCACGCGAGTGGTGCGCGCGCGCTTGCGAGCAGCAGGCGTGACCACACGCTCGTGCACCATGGCCTTTTGCTTGCGCGTAACCGCAGGGAAAAGGCCATGATGCACGAGCGTCTGGTCAGCTTTTCAAACTCCCTAACTATAAGTCTCGCAGAGCAGCGCTTGCGCGCTACTCGAGGCTCGACCTAAAAAGGAAGGGCGAACTGTGGCAAGCTGATCAGCGTGACAAAGGAGAGCACTTGTAGGTACAGAAAGCAGCACTGTACACTTGAAGTAGGTTCTCCACAGGGAGGCCAGGTGCAATGTTACTCGAGGGCAGCTTTTCGTGTCCACTGGTTTCTAAGCCTACCAGCTCCTTTTGACACAGCTAGATTTGTGGCAATAACATATATTAACAATTTTATTGCAAAAATATATTGGAAAGTGACATCTTTTTTTTATGTTGTCCCTGAATTTGTAAGTGTGTGCTATTGGCAATGATCAAACTACCACCTGAAGCACCACTTAGATGTCATAAAGCAATATAATTGCCAGAAGTAACAATGAGATAAAAGTAGTGTCTCACAGTGCCTTTCTATATCTCGGTGTTCTGTTTGTCAGAGGACTAATTTTACTAGAACACACTGACAATATGAACCTGCCTGAACACATATCCGAATGTATGTAAAAGACTAGGAGCCTCAGAGGCATGAGATAGCATACTCCTGATTTATTATGATGAAACAGCGACTGCCTAACCTCACATTATCTTCCGTAGTGAGACAAAAGGGAAGTGCCCACCCCCTCCACATTGATGGTACTGGAAGCAAAGTGGAGTAAGTTAGGTAACTAGCGAATACATACACGCTAGCATCCGTACATATATGTTCACATGGGTTTTCATGTGTAACATGAATGTATGCGTTTAGAATTTTCATAACAGTGTAAGGATGTATCTATCTCTATTTGGCTACTCACAAACGTGCGTGTGTGTGCTTTTAAAGTGATCTCCAACATTTGTGCGACTGAGTTCTGTAAAGGATTAACTTGGTACTCCGAATCTACTTCGCAGTTTTTATTTTAAAAAACAAACAAAAAAAAACAGGTATGAGAGTGTTACGCCTTTTCTTCTAAATGCATGATTTCACAATCCTGGATCATAAAAGCAGGAAGTTTATAAGCCCTGAAGTAGCTGGAGACCCACACAGGCTGGTTGGAAATAGCTGAAACATGTAGGTAATTACGGATAGGAATGGGGTGTATGAAACATTGCATGTCATAACACATCACCCATCTGTATTTGTAACTATGATATGGGTACCCAGCACATAACGACATCTTCAGGAGATACTCAGTCATTTTTAAGAAAGAACTGGATTCCTGCATTTATCCAGAAGAAAACTCTGGGCCCGATTCACAGAACTAATCCGAGACAAAATCCTAAACTTACTACTTTTGGTATTCACAGAAGGCATTTAGTAGTAGTAAAGTTAGGATTTTGCCTTAAGTTTGCCTTAAGTTTGTCTTAAGTTTGTCTTAAGTTTGTCTTAAGTTTGTCTTAAGTCTGTCTTAAGTCTGTCTTAAGTCTGTCTTAAGTCTGTCTTAAGTCAAACTTAAGACAAAATCCTAACTTTACTACTACTAAATGCCTTCTGTGAATACCAAAAGTAGTAAGTTTAGGATTCTGTCTCAGATTAGTTCTGTGAATCGGGCCCTCTATATCTAGCTCCAAACTAGTGGTTGAGACCATTTGGGTGGTACTCACCTAACCGAATGAGAGGAAGGCACCTATGATGAAGCATGCCATTATTAACTGCGGGTGAGGTGTCTAATCTTAATACTTAATTATACTTGCGAAGCCGCCGGCGTTTCTTAAAAAGGGATTCCCCTACGTTATAGGCCCATGCACACATGTTGTGTTTGTGTGCATTTTATTCTGTTATACCATGTCTAGTATACCAACTAACATAAGCATTTGTGCAGCAAGCTCATGTCCTGAATGATACATTGCTGTTCACAATGACATTCATTGCCAAAATGTTCTTAAACAAGCAAGGAAATAGGGAAATATGATTCACACAATTTTCGACGAACTGCAGGCATAATTTTCTTATTCATTATTTAACTGTTTTATATAGAGCTCCAGTACCAGATAGTATTTGGAAACTTTACCTATCACTTCATGCCTTACAGAGTGAAAACTTAAAAAACAGTAGAACTCACTGAACATACAATTACACAAGTCAGTATCACAAAGGACTAGGAAAATGCAGATTCTTGTGTGCCTTTCTAATACGAAATAGGGTTTGGATTCCGCTAATTATCTCGGTGGTACTTTATATGACTATTCATTACATGAAATGCTTCTCACTCAATTACTGCTCAATAGGCGGGGGCAGACTGATGGTCTGCTTCTGCACAGTCTTTCCCTTCTTCGCTCCAACATACCCCACGAAGAGGTGGTCATCCACCCGGAACTCTCATGCAGTGTCAGGAGGGGGTGGAGGACGAGCGCCAATGTATGCCATCGGATGTCATGCTGCCCAAACATACTTACGGAGAGGAGGACGAAGGTTACGAAGGGGTTAAACCATTCCGCGTCTCCTCTCCCATACAGACCGTCACAGACCCCGCCCTTCCCGGGAACCAATCAGAAGCCCCGGAGACCGGGAAAAGGGACTACTTGGGAGAACAGGAAGAAGGAGGGGAGAAAGAACACGGAAGTAGTGAAGGAGACGAGTACGCGGGAACGAAGACCCGAGAGAAGGATCGACGGAGAGAGAGAGCGGAGGACGGCTGGAAGAAGGGAAAGGAAGGAGAAGAAGCCACCGACGGGGAAGACGGCCCAGAGGTCTGGAGTGACGACTGGTGGTTGCCTCCAGGAGACGCCTGTTTGCCGCCGCAGTTCTGGAGAGCTGCGGCTCCGGCGGTAAGCGAACGGGACAGAGCTGGGGCACGCAGAGGGAATTCTGGCCTTGGGACAAAGGACTCCACGGGAGGGGAGCCGGCCTAAGGGGTATAGGGTGAGGAGCAAGTCGAGCACAAGTGGTTTGCTCCCAGATCCTTGAAGTTTGGCCCCGACTTGTTTCTTTGGGGGTAATGCCTGAATGGCTGATCAAGAATAGGTCATAGTGTGGCATCAGTAGTGACCCTGAAAATAGACTGAGGGGCGTTACTACCGCATTTGAGAGAGTGGTGCCTCCTTTCCTTTTGAACTTATTAATTCTGTATAACGCAAGGAAGATTGAGAAGAGTCACTCTAGTTTCTTCCACTAAAACCTATTTCTTTTTTTTCCCTTGTTTTGGCCACTTTTTCCCATCCTGCCCTCACAAAGAGTGCTAGACCTGCAAAAGCTGATTTTTTTGCACGTATTCTCACCTGGTGTCGGTGACGGGTAGTACAATATAATCCACCATAAGTCCAAACACTTACCGCCCATGTTCTCTTTCCTTTCCGGAGCCTCCTGGGGACAACCAACCGTCGAGTGAGGAGCATCCAGAGAACAGAGAGAAGCCCATCCTTTCAACCAGAAGATTCTTGTTTTTGCATCATATTGTTGTTTCAACTCATCACTGCCTAATAAACCCGCCACAATTGAAAATCGAATACGGCCTCCTAGATTCTGTTTCCGCCCGTCCCTCCGACATGCGGTCAATGTAGAATGACAATGCTCTTTTTGGGTCCAGTTGCTGAAGTCACTCGTCTTCTTTAGAGGGATATGGCGAAGCATAACAAAGTAGGCAGGGTGATGGACTGGCCTACATGAAAGGGAGTGACGATTTTTGGCAGAAAGGAAACCCTAGTTCGTACAACCAGTTTGTCTGGGTAGATGTTCAAGTAAGGAGTCTTGGATGACAAGCCTGAAACGCACTGACCCTCCGGGCAGATTTTATTGCCACCAGGAAGGCCGTCTTGATGGTAAGGAGCCCGAGAGGACAATTGTGGAGTGTACATCGGGAACGTCAGGACTAGATTAAGGTCCCACTGAGGCATGATAAAAGGTGAAGGAGGAACATTGTTGCAAACCTTTCAGGAACCTATGTATAATAGGGAATTTTAAGAGGGATGGCTGGTCAGGCAACCACAGAAAGGCTAATATAGCAGAAAGGTGGCCCTTTAAGGTGCCAAGAGCAGAGCCCTGCTGGGCAACGGAAAGCACATACAGAAGAACCTAAGAAAGGGGAACAGAAAGGGGGTTAACCTGTTTTTCATGCCACAAACTTGCTCTAAAGGCAGGCGGTTTTAGTGGAGGGACACCTGGCTGCCAAGATAACAATGCAGACTTCGGGTGGAAGGTCAAAAGCTGTCAACTGTCACTGATCAATCTCCACGCAAGAAGGCGGAGCGTTGACAGGTTTGGGTGAAGAACCTTCTCATGCTGCTGCGACAGAAGATCCTCTCGAAGGGGCAGCCTGATCGAAGACCAATGGCCAAGCTCAACAGCTCAGGATACCAAGTTCTTCGAGCTCAGTCCAGAGCCACAAGGAAGACTTGGGCCTGGTCGTTTCTGATCTTCTTGAGAACTCTGGACAGGAGTGGTATGGGCGGAAAGGCAAGATAAACAGTGAAAGCCGCCTTGAAAACTTCAGTGCACAGAACTGCTGACACTGCACGTTTTCAGCGGTGGCGAACAGATCTAACCAAGACTCTCCTCACTGCTGAGACTGTGCACCACCTCTAAATGGAGACGTCACTTGTGATCCGCTATGCATCGTCAGCTGAATTCGTCCACCCTGGCATTCAGAGAGCCCGCCGGGTGTTGAACCATCAGGGAAATGCCCTTACATTCCAGCCATAACCAGAGACACAGGGTTTCTTGACAAAGGATCCACGACCCCTCCCTGCCCTGTTTGTTGCAATACCACATAGCGGTGGTGTTGTTTGAGAACACCTGCACTAGCCTTCCCTTGATGGAGGGTAGAACGGCTTTCAATGCCAGTCGGATCAACCAGAGCTCCAGAAAGTTGATGAGTGGCGGGATTGCGCCGGAGACCAGAGGCCTCTGATCTCCACCTCTCCCAGATGGCCGCCTCATCCCAGGAGTGATGCATCTGTCACCACTGTGACATCTGGTTGAAGAGGGGAGAGGAGTCTGCTGCTGACCCAATCGCAGTTTGCTAACCATCACAGCAGATCTTTTGTAGTTCCCTACGACATCAGACCATGTCGGAGAGATTCCCCTGATGCTGCGCCCACTGGAACTTAAGGCCCTACTGCAGAGCCCCATATGCCAGCGGGCATGTGTCACAAGCAGGATGGAGGAGGCCATGAGGCTCAGCAGCCTCAAGTCAATCTCACCGAAATCCAGGATAGAGGTTGAAAAATCAGTATCATGGACTGAATATCCTGGACTCGTTGTTCTGGAAGATAGGCCTGAAACTGCACCATGTCCAGAACAACTCCAATTAAAGGGAGCATCTGAGAGGGAGTCAGGTATGACTCTGGCACATTGATAGTGAACCCCAGCGAATGTAGGAGGTTCGCAATGTCTGGGAGGGGGAGACAACAGCCTGGGACGAGCCTGCCAGAAAACAGCCAGTCGTCAAGATCAGGGAAGTCTAGCACCCCCGATACCCGCAGCTAAGCTACAACCACCACCATCACCTTGGTGAACACCCAAGGGGCGCTGGTAAAGTCAAAAGGGAGCACGGCGAACTGAAAGTACTCTTGGTCCACCGTGAACTGCAGGTAATGCCTGTGGGAAGGCAGGACAGGAACGTGGAAATATGTGTCCTGCAATTCCAACGCTACCATCAAATCTCCCAGGTACAGGGCAGACAAGATTCGAGCGAGCGTGAGCATCTTGAACTTCTCCTTCTTGAGGAAGAAATTGAGAATGCGCAGGTCTAGCATAGGATGAAGGCCTTCGTCCTTCTTGGGTACCAGGAAATAGCGGGAATGGCAACCACAACCTACTTCTGGGGTTAGCTCTCTCTCAATGGCTCCGCTGGCCAAGAGAGCAATCACTTCCTTGCGGAGGAGGGAGAGATGGTCTTCCATCAGCCTATCGCAAGCAGGTGGCATGGGTAGTCACGAAGGGGAGGGAGTATCCCTCAGGACAATTTGGAGAACCAGTCGGTCTGATGTTATAGACCTGCAGTGGGGAAGGCGATGGCGTATTCTGCCTCCCACTGGGTGCCCATGTTTCCTCGGACGCTTCATTCGTCCCTGCCCCATCTCGTACCAGAGGATTGTGTCCTCACCTGCCCGAATCATTCAGACTGTCCGGTTGAGCGCACACGCGTTCACGGTGCCGGCTCCACTCCGGCACTTCAGCAATTTGGACCTCAATGAATCAGGTTGTCCATACCTTGTCCTGATCTCGGGGACATCGCGAACCCCGCCGGGACTCACTGGCATTCGGCCTTCTTGCTTCCCACGCCGGATTTCCAGTTGTCCTTACTTGACTCACGCCTCGCCAGTCCCGATTCATTCTCTCAGTAACCTGGAGACTACCTTGAACCTTGAATTTACTTTGAATATACTTTGTTTTTAGCTTTTTCAGGTATTTGTCCATTACCTGGACTTTCTTTGCCTTTTTTCTTCCTTTTTAGGTCGAGCCTCGAGTAGCGCGCAAGCGCTGCTTAGAGGCGAAGACTTAATGTAAGCGAGTTTTCAAAGCAGTCCAAGAAACGCTCGTGCGTCGTGGCTGGCCTTTTTGCGATGGGTACGCGCGGCAAACATGTGTTTCCAATTATCGTGCCCGGGCGCGATAAGTGGAAACACATGTCTGCCGCGCGTACTCATCCAAAGGCCAGCCACGACGCACGAGCGTTTCTTGGGACTGCTTTGCAGGCTGCCGCGCTCGCCCCCGCTCCATGTCCCCCGATGCGCCCCGTAGTTTTCGGCTTCGCTCACCTTCTGCGGCTCACCGCTCGCGGCCCCGCTCCCCACATGATTTCCGTCGCTCGCCGCCTCGTTCCCATGTCTCCCCACATGATTTCCGTCGCTCGTTGCTTTTTTTCACAGGTGAGTGATCTAGAGTTATTTGACCTCGAACACTGCAACCCCAGTACTTTCTTGGCAATGATTTATTCAAATCTCCTAGGTTCCATTACGATGGGTTGGGTAATACTGTGGTGGTTGCCTGAAATTGCACATTCAGCTAGTTGTTTCCATGAGCATGTTTTTTTTGGCTTGTTTTTGGAAATTGCTGCCAGGGGAGACGAGGCACTCGAACTGTTCTGTGCTGTTTTTGTTTGATAAAATCATTCCTTCCTGTAAACGCTCTGGTCTCTAGGAGCAGAGGGCTCTGTGAGACCGTTCTAGAGCCTCCGGCGAGAGAAGCCCTCTAAAACCCTCTAAAATATTTGTTTTCTGGGTGACTGATCAGTTGTCAGACGTGAACCTGTAGGCTCTGTGTAACAGGAAGATTAGCTCTATTGATGCCTGAGCCTGTGAGATCTGTGTAACCCGAGAGACGGCTATAATGACGGAGCCTGTGAAATCTATGTAACTTGAGAGATAGCACCGATGGTCTGAGGCGGCAGCCTGTGATATCTATGTAACCTGAAAGACAGCACTAGTGACTAAGCCCTGAGCCTGTGAGGTCTGTGTAATATGAGAGACCGGACTAGTGAGCCCTGAGCTTGTGATGTCTGTGTAACCTGAGAGACAGCACTGGTGGCTGAGGTGGGAGTCTGTGACATCTGTGTACCCTGAGATACAGCACTAGTGACTGAACACGGAGCCTGTGAGATCTGTGTAACCTGAGATACAGCACTAGTGACTGAACACTGAGCCTGTGAGATCTGTGTAACCTGAGCTACAGCACTAGAGACTGAACACTGAGCCTGTGATATCTGTGTAACCTGAGAGATAGCACTGGTGGCTGAGGTGGGAGCCTGTGAGATCTGTGTAAGCCAAGAGACAGGACTAGTAACTGCACCCTGAGCCTGTGAGGTCTATGTAACTTGAGAGATAGCACTGATGGATGAGGCGGGAGTTTATGAGATCTATGTAAACTGAGATACAACGCTAGTGACTGAGCCCTGAGCCTGGGAGATCTGTGTAAACTGTAAGATGCTCTACTGGCTGTTGCTGTCATCTGTAACATGTATGTAACCTGGGAGGCATCTCTGCTGGCTAACGCCTCAACCTGTAAGAAATGTATAAATCTAAAGACAGCTCTGCTTGTATAAACTTGCATGGTATGTTCAGAGTAAGCTTTCGGCTATCTCTGCCGGTGAAGGCCTGGACCTGTATAACCGTGTCATCGGAGTAAGCTTTGTTGGCATTGGCCTGATCTGGGGCCACTGGAATTATGCAATTCTGTGGCTGTGACTTTTTTTTTTGCATAATTATGGATTTGCCACATAATCCAGATCTGCAGATTTTAACCCAAAACTTTTCTCTAGCTCAAACCGATCAAAAGTTACTAAAAATGTTGCAGCATGTTTTCGCACACAGTGGAAAGCCCTTAGTGAAGGTTAACTGGTCATCTTACAGGTCCCTATTTCTGTATTTTTCTGTTAAACTGGTACTAATGAGGAGAAATCTTCCCCAGACAGTATTACCATTCCGTATAATACATGCGGCCCTGGCCTGGGCCTGGGCCTGTTCTATCTTTGTAACTGAGGGCTAACTCGAATCACTGAGCCCTGAGTCGCTATGATTTGTGTACAGGGTGAGCTTACTGCTAGGATACACCTGAGTTGTAATACGTGGTTAATCTGTGGGTAGTTCTATTGTCTGAGATTTAAGCCTGTATGATCGGTGTAATCTAGGGGTTGCTCCACTGCCTGAGGTCTGAGGCTGTGCATTCTTTGGGACCTGCGGGATAGCTCCACTGTATAAGGACTAAGCGGTCTGTCGTGTCTGTGCCTACAGAGAACAAGCGAAACCCATGAATATTTAGGGACCAGGGGTGCATAGTGCTTTAAAGGAACAGAGGTCCCTAAAGAGAACTTATCTAGGCATTTAACTGGGAAAACAATTATGACCAGACATGCGGTCAATTTGAAAAAATACAATCACATTTATTAGACAATTTAGTCAAATCGGTGGGAGAAAACACAAATGACACAAAATTAAATGAGCAGAACAAAAACAGAAAAACTCAGGCAATAGTGTGTGACATAAGTCAAAACATTTAATTTATTTAATTAAATTTAAAGCAACACTTCTGCCCCTATGTGCCTTACTCTGTACATTATAATATGGGTCAGTGTGCGAGAGTCGACGTTTCGATCCTTACAAAATAACAGGATCGTCATCTGTGTCTGTGCCCTCAGATTTAAAACAGTGGGTTCTAACCTGTTGCCTGCTTCAGATTACCTTGGACAGGTTGTCAAATAGCCTCCTGAGACTGTGTGCGTCCCCATCAAAGGGTGCATTACACACCTGATTGGATGTCCTTGGATCACCACAGTGCTTAGAGACGCTGCAACTCGTCTGGAGCTAGGCCCTTCACATCAGCACTGCTTCCCTACTCTCGTCAGTGAAAATGTATTGGGGTACCAACATTATGTGTATTTGTAGGTCGAGCTTATCACTCAGGAGGATATCCTGCACCTGAAGAAGGACGGTGCGATCCTGGCTGGGACCTATTGTAAGAACCAGGTTTTCAGCCTTTTTTGCGGGATTCAGGGACTGAGCTGGTGGCTCTAATGTGCCGGGGAAGGTCGTTCCAGGCTTTGGTAGCCAGGTGGAAGAATCCATTCTCGCCGGCTTTGGCTCTTCGGATTCGGGGTACATGGGCGAGCAAGAGGTTGGCAAAGTGGAGGTTGCTGCTAGGGGAGAGGATGTGGTCTTATGTCTAGAGCGGTCGACCTCGGTGCTGGGGAACTGGGTTCGAGTCTCGGCAAGGATGCTCAACATCATTTATTCTGGGCAAATCACTTAATCTCCCCGTGCCTAACAAAAAACAAGCATTAGCATAGCCAATAGGTCTCGCCTTTGGGACCTTATAAGTTTTTAGCCATGCAACAGTTGGTTATTGCACCAAGGATATTGTGCTGCATAACTAAATACTTATAAGGTCCCAAAAGCGAGACCTATTGGCTATGCCAATGCTTGTTCTTCCTACTACGGGCCACTTATCCGCTTACATTACTTTCCCTTTCTCTCCCCCTCCTCTTATACAGCACTATTGTTGAAACTAAGTGACCATTGTCCTGATGATGACCTGAAATCTATCAGGTTGAAACGCCGTCGACTACCCAGCACAGAACCTTGACGCTGTTGTGGTCAATTTATTTACCCCAAATCTAAAAACACAATTGTATTGTATTATTGACCACATTAGATTTTTTTCAAATTTTCGCCGTTCACGCTGTTATCTTCTCACTCCTGTGTCAATGCGCCGTCACTTGTCACCAGCACGCCCAGTGCTCACTTGTGTGTTATGGTCACCATACATTTAATTGTAATGTAGTGCGGTTATAACTACCTACAATAATATTCGGTTGACTTTACCCTTACCCTTGTGGTCTCCTTTTTTCTTCTCCCCTTGTGATGTATACTACTAATTTAACTGTCCTTGTTAAATGATTTCCAGTTGAGACATTGTTGCATTGTTACATGTTGGTAAGAGAGCAGGCTATAAGGGTTTGGAGGCTGCGGCTGTCGGGGATTGTGGACTGGCCCAACTTCTGGCTGCCCAAACCACAAGGTCTGTGTAGCGCGTCCTCGGCCACACAGAGGCTGGGAAGCCAGTGCGCCACGGTGGCTGGGAGGGTATAGATCCGGCGGAAAGCCCCTTCTGTGGCCACGAAAGGAGCAAAAGGCGGATTGGGGGTGGCGAGGGGCCATGGAAAGGCCTAAGTACCCGGCAGTAGCCCTGCTGTCCTTACCATTCTCCAGAACTGAATTCGCCTTGTCTCCGAAGAGACAGGAGCCATCTAAGCGCATGTCCATAAGCGATGCTTGGACATCCCCTGAAAAGCCAGTTGTTCTCAGCCAGGTGTGGCGCTGTAAGGCCACCGTTGTGAAACTGCTCTGCCGAGCGAGTCAGTGGTATCCGGTACACTTTTTTTTTTAAACATATTGGCGAGAGTGAGGGCAAGGAAAGGTAAATGTTGCTTGTATCTGTTCCCACTAATCCCATCGGTACTATGGAGTAGGAATAATCTCGGGTCAAGTGGGAGGTCCCACGAGAGGACCTGGCCCAGGCAGGACGCCACCCTGCGCCAGAATGGCTGCAGTGGGCTACAACTCCAAACTGTGTGTAGGTAGGTCCCCTTCTCCCTCTCACATCGAAGACACACGGGGGACTGGATGACACTCATCCGCCACAGGCGGGAGCGAGTGAAGTATATACGGTGCATATATTTGAATTGGATGAGACAGTAACGTGAGGACACTGCCGCGCCCCTTGGGCTGGCGAGGGCTTCCACCCAGTGATCTTCAGTCAAGTCCGGTAAATCCGCGAGCCATGCCGCCCTTGTCTTATGTAGTGTTGTGCGGGCAAAGGTGGTCAGTGTCTGGTATAGCTGGCGTATCTTATGTGCCCCCAAGTCCCCCGTTAGCAGGCGGCCCTCAAGGGGATGAAATTCGGGCAGGGTGTCACGTGAATGGAGAAGGGGGCGAGTGCATGCCTTAACTGAAGATATTTATAAAATTGTGTCTTATTCAGCTGAAAATCTGTCTGGAGCTGTTGAAATGATTTGAGGGTGGTGCCCTGCATGACATCTCCTAGGGTAGATATGCCCAACAAGTCCCACTTGCGGAAACCTAATAGGGCCGCAACAGTGCGTAGATATGTGCCATGCCATATCGGGGTCGCGCACGTTAGGCGACCTTGCCACCCCATATGTCGGACCGTATATCTCCAAAGCCGGACTACAGTTCTGCTGGCGGGAGGCAGGAAGTCTAGATTCACATGACTATATAGAAGCTGGAGGAGGGGAGTGTGCTCCATTGCCATGTGCGCAAGCGCATACGCAGGGTCTGTGGACGAATTATGGGACCATTCATTAATGATGAGCAAGTGAGACGCCGCATAGTAGGCGTAGACATCCGCTGCGGCTATACCACCGCAGTACGTGGACTGCGTACAAGTACTCAGCGCCACCCGAATAACCCCTCCGTTCCATAGAAATTTGTTGTGTAGAGCATTAACTTGTGCGAACCACGTGCGTGGTATGTCGTATGGGAAGTTCTGTAGCCTACATAGAATGCGGGGTAGGGAGACCATTTTGAAGTTCGCTGAGCGCTCATACAGTGAAAGCGGAAGATGAGACCAAATCGCCGTCTCGTCTCTTAGGCTGGCTATAAGTGAGTTAATATTGTGGGCCCACGAGGTTTTTGGGCAAGGCGCAACAAAAATACCCAGATATTTAAATCCGGCGGTCGCATGTGACAGTTGAGCCGTCCAGGAGCTGCATACCTGATCTCCGCACACAGGAAAAGGTACTGATTTTGTGGGGTTGGTGTTGAGGCCGGACGCCTCTCCAAATACTCGGAGAATTTGCAGGATTGGGGGACTCGAGAACCAGGGATCAGTCATGAAGAACAGCACATCGTCCGCGTAGAGTGCGATACGGTCAGAGTAGGACTGTGACCACTCGAAGCCGCGGATTAGGGGATCCTTCCGCACCCAGGCCGCCAGAGGCTTCATGGCCAGGGCGAATAACAACGGAGACAGGGGCAGCCCTGTCTCGTGCCGTAGCCGATAGGGAAGGGGGCCGACTGGTGACCTGCGATCCGGACTGAGGCTGTCAGGTCTGTGTACAGTAGCCATACGTAAGCTAGGAAGCAGGGGCCGAAGTTAATGGCTTCGAGGAGTTGGAACAGGTACGTCCAACTGAGAGAGCCGAAAGCTTTGTCAATATCGGCCAGCAGGGTAGCCACAGGACGGCCCAGCTCCGGAGCCCACGTCACAGCATTATGGACCCGTCGGATGTTGTGTCGAGTTGATCGGTGTGGCATGAAGCCAGATTGGTCCGGGTGGATCAACTCTTGGATGCAGGTACGAAGACAGACCGCAAGGACCTTGCCTAAAAGTTTGGGCTCAAAATTAATAAGAGAAATGGGTCGATACGACGAAGGTTCTTCTGGTGGACGGCCGGGCTTCAGGAACAGGACTATCTCCGCATGCCTCCAGTCTTGAGGCAATATATGTTGATCTTGGGCCTCGTGTATCGCTGCCAATAAGTGCGGACCCAGTGTGCTCATGTGTGGCTTGAGGAATTCGGCAGGGAAGCCGTTTGGTCCAGGGGCCCGACCCGGACGTATATTGGCCAGTGCAGTACTAAGCTCGTCTACTGTGATGGGGGCATCGAGCTGATCCCGCATAAGGTATGGGAGTGTACGGGGAGGGATGTCTCTGAGGAATTCAGCAATCTGGTCTTCTGATAACTGCTCCTGTCGCGCGTAGAGCGTGGAGAAGTAGCGTGCGAACTCCCTGGCAACTAGCTCGGGAGAGGAGCACAGTGTTCCATCTGCTCCTCGCAGTGTTGGAACGCTCGAGGGGGCTTTTGCGGTCTGGAGCATTTTACTGGATTTGTCCCCCCACTGGTAAATCCGGTGTTGTGAGGCTAACCTGATTTCCTTCGCTTCGTAAGGTGCTGTTGTATGCGCTGTTGCGCCAGGAGTAGGTTACGTTGGAGAGTTGGGCTAAAATTTGTGATGAGTTGAGCTTCTAAACTCCTCTGGTGGCTCTCCAGGTCAACCAACTGTGCTGTGCACTTAAGTTTATTACCCGCACGGAAGCTTATATCCACCCCACGTATTGTAGGCTTAAAGGCTTCCCACAAAATGATATTGGATGGGGCAGAGACCACATTCACCGCAAGATAATCTGTCACCGCCTGGGCCAGGGTCTCCTAAAACTCTGGGTCACGGAGGTGCCAGGGGGACTTACGCCACCTGAAGGGGGGTTTATGATAACTGGTGCGGAGTTTGAGTAGGACCGGAGAATGGTCAGAGAGCCCCGCGGTAGGTGGGATATATGTGAGATCTGGTGGATATAACTGTGTGGTGTAAACACGTAGTCTAACCTAGACAGTGAGTCGTGGATGGCGGACATGTAGGTGTAACCCTGTTCAGAGGGATGGTATTCGCGCCATGTGTCAGCACAGCCCAGTGTGGTGGCTAGAAAATGTAGTTTGGTCACACCCGTCAGGGGTTCTCGTCCAGGATCACGCCGCCTGTCTATGGGTGCCATAACGTCGTTCCAGCCCCCCCCCCACCAATGTCAGACCCTCAGGGAGTTCTCCCCACAGTCGTGAGATTCTGTCAATGAAGGTGGTCCCCAGTGGGGGAGGGGCGTATATGCTACCAATGTTAAGTTGTTCCCCGTGTAGTGTACCCGATATGCTGGTGTAGCGACCCCCAGGATCTAGCCAATGTTTGGTAAGGATGAAGGGGACACGGCGATGTATAAGGATGGCGGTGCCCCGGGAACCCCTGGTAAACCCAGAATGATGTATTGTATGGTATCTGAATCTAGCGAGGCAGGGGGCTTTGTTGCTGAGCAGGTGGGTCTCTTGTAGGAGAAGGTTGTCGGCCTCATATCGCTTGGTTTGACGAAGGACAGCACCCCTCTTGATTTTATTTAGTAGCCCTCCGACAGTCCAGCTAACTACATTAAGTTCCCCTCAGGGACAAGCGACCTCTCCCAATCCTCCACAGTCCTAGCTCATAGGAATAGGGCTTAGGCTCTGGCCTAGAAGGCATGGCTCTAGTGTACGCCCGAGTCGGCTGACACTCATCCGGCTCAGTGTTGGAGTTGGGGATCAGAATAGGAGCATCGACATAAGGATCGGAGACGGGGAAGGTCAAGGTGGCACAACCATCTCCGGTTTGGATCCATCCGTGGATCCAAGGGGCCCGACTGGCGCTGAGCCCAGATCTGCCGGCGTGCAGCCAGTAGGGACTCCTCCCGAACCCACAGGGCCCGAAGGTGCGCAAACAGGAATGGGCTGCTCAAATATGACGCGCATGGCCTCATAAAACTCTTGGAGTTGAGCGGGGTTGTATCGGCTCCTGGAAACTCGGGGAGCGCAGAGCCGACCAAGGCAGTGGATCAACCACGGACCCAGGCTTCAAATGGCAACACTCCCTCGTCAGCCAACAGACATGGTGAAGTCGAAGACCTCTTTGACTTATTACTCTTCTTCTTGCTGTGGGACTTATCCGAGTGAACCAACGACTTCGAGTATGACAAAGATTCTGGGCTTTGCGACCGATCCTGGGACCTTCCTTTCGACTGAAGGTCCCAGGATCGAGATCATTGCAGCATTGCACGTCGAGCAGCCAGGAGTTTGAGGGACCACTCGCTCAAGCACTTCATATTCATCGTGTAACAGTCGATGCAGGACTTCATGTTGTGGTTGCATTTGAGACACCAGAGGCAAACAAGGTGCGGTTCCATCACCAATATCGATCGGTGAGAGGAGCAGCAGGGCTTGAAGCCGGCCTTCCTAGATGACATTCCTGCCACACCAGAAGAAAAACCCCTCAAAAGGCTTCAACAAAAGTCGAAAAAAGGCTAGTCAAAAAGTGACTAGGGGTAGCTCTCTCCAGATCTGAGCTGACTGGCATAGAAAGAAAATAACTGACATCAGCGCACATGGGGAGGCGCCTATATAGGTACCACGCATGTCACTTTCGGTGCAGATGACACTGTTGATGCCACGCGGTGCCAAGCGGCACCACCTACCGGTGCGTACTCCTCACAAAAAATTTCAGGATTCAGTCTGACACCTGGGGATAATTTAAAGGTAAGGAATCTGCAGCTAGTAGTCTCTATCAAATAGAAAATGTTTAATCAGGGCAACTCATGAGGCAATAGACTCAGCACATGCTGGCTTCAGCGCTACTTCATCAATGCTACAGTAAGGATACTAGTGGCCATATTTACAAAAGCCTACAAAAAACATATGTGCCGTAATGCAATATCTGTCAGCAGATAAAACATTCAGCAGTTGCAAGACCTACACAGACTCCACTTACTATATCCCGCAATCATCTCAGACCAGTACCAAGTGCTAAATCAATATAAATATAAAATATTGGTTGCACTCAACTCATGCTCCAGATTCTTTTGGGTTTGACTATCACTGCTCAATCGGGCATAAATAGGTAGGTGATAATCAAGTATGCTTGAATTTATTCACAGAATTTAATCTGAGCTGCATTCTCGGTTTTATTTAATTGTCACTGAGTTGTGAACAAAGTTTCATGGAATCTGATAATTTAATTTCTTGTTTATTATTATAATTCAAAGAGCAAGGTTTCACAGAATGAAAATAAGTAAAAGGGCATCAGGCTTGTTTCTGCTAATTGTTTGTTTTGAAAGTTGCAACAATTAGGAACAGAGTTTGAAGAGCAAGAGAGGAACTTCTTGCCAGAACACTGAGATGAGACAGCCATACAGAATCGCTTCACATACTTCTGCTGAAAGCTAATGGGAGGAGCATTTGGTCTTCACTCGATGGGCTTATCACCCTGTCTTACTGGAGGGATACAATACCTGACTATGCTATTATATTGAACAGTAACTTAATTGTTCAAAGTACGTATAATAGTGTGAACCATCTTTGAAACTCAAATTAGGCTTTTCTTTGTGGTGCTGAGTTTAAGCTTAGTAATCCAAAGATATGAGAGAAGGATGGTTATAAAGTTAAGCAGCCAATATGTTGCAATATTTTCTGCTGTTCACATTACTTGTAAATGTTGCAGCTACTATTCTGTTTGTTTTTAGTTACTATAAATATTGTGTGCAAAAGAATTGGATTTTGATTTTAAATCAATTTTTTTTAAATATAGTCATTGTTTCCTTGTGTTCTTGAATGTGCCTTTCTACTATGAAAGACGGTTTGGTTTCTGCAAATTATTATTTTGATACATTATAATCGCTGATCATTAACTCAAACATATCCCACTTCAGTACTGCTCAGTGGGTTGCGGGGTAATTGCAGTTCAACTGGCTTTCTGTCTTTTGTTGGCACATTGACCGAGTTTGAAGTGAAAGGGGGGCTAAAAGGTCCAGAAAATGTATCACTGATGGGGTGGGCAAACTGTTTAAACTGCCAAACAGACCCACCAAATTCACAGTCCCCTTACCTCATTTAGAGATGGGGCAAAATCAGATTGATCGATGGTGGAGCCACTGGCAACCCATCCACCACTGGGTCACCGCTTTTAATTCATCAGTATATCCTCCCTAATTATGCAAGCCCTCCTGAGGCAAATGTTCCCTGTACCGGTCTGGCATAGCTACTCTAGTTGGCTGAAAATTCCACAGCAAAGTTGGTTTGAAATTCTTTACTGAAGTTTACATATTTCCTTAATACAAGACAACTTTTCTGAAAGGTACGTGTAATGCTTCGCCATCATGTTAAGAAATGACACATGTAACTTTAAATTACCATTTATTCTGATACTAATCTTACATACATAATGACATTAACTTTAAATAAATAGTTTAAATACTTTATAATACATTAAGTAGCTGTGAAATAAATCATCAGTATTGTGGACTTATTTTTTGGTAGGATAAAATAGACTGAAGTTGACTGTAGAGATTTCTCATAGGAAGAACAAAGACTGGCAGTTTAGCATTATATGCGGGAAAGGTTTAACTTAATTTCCAAAATAGTGCCAAAGTCTGGCTTTCAACTATATGTTACGACACATACGAATGACGTCTCCTTGACCTGCTTCAACACCCTCTGCATGCTTCGAAAGACTTTCAGATGGATCCCAACCGAAACCAGAAAAACTGTCACACACGCACTAATCAGCAGCGCTCTCTACGCCTGAATCAACAAGAAACTCCTCCGCAAACTCCAGACTGTCCAGAACGCCGCAGCCAGACTGATCCTCGACATTCCTCCTCGCAGCCACATCACCCAACACCTCCGCGATCTCCACTGGCTTACAGTCGAAAGAAGAATAGCTTTCAAACTTCTCACCCACGCATACAAGGCCCTTCACAACACCAGACCCGCATACCTGAACAGCCGCCTCTCCTTCCACGCACCCAAAAGACACCTCCGATCAGCCTAGCTCTCTCTGGCCACCGTCCCAGGTATCAGCAAGACTAGAACGGTAGGAAAGTCCTTCTCCTACTTCACAGCCAAAGCCTGGAACACCCTCCCCCTCCACATCCAGCAATCTCCCACACTTCCCCAGTTCAGGAAGGACCTCAAGACCTGGCTTTTCGGATGACCCCAGGACTCAACAGAGCCGCCCCCAGTGCCTTGATACCCTCACGGGTGAGTAGTAGCGCTTTAACAACCCCTGATTGATTGATTGATTGATTGAATGTGGCATCTTGGGGATTCAGAGAAGGCTTGATGGAAACTGCCCATTTAATAAGTGCAGTACGTGTAATATACCTTATTTTATGCAACTGCAGCAAGGCCCGGCATTTTAAATAGACTGTATACCATTTTTTGCTTGCCAAATAATATACATCGAGCTAGCTTCTGGGAGTTCACTCATCTTAAAATATCAGCATTATACAGCTACTATGATAACGATACAGCTTGATTTGACTCTCAGATCTAGCCTCAAGATTTATATTGGAGTAGATTTTCTAATTGCCATTACTTGCCTCCATGTTTGGGATCGTATTGTGTCTAAAGTTGAAAGGGGTTCAGATAGCCAGTGTCCTGCACCATAAGTATGAGTTCGAGTTACCTTGGCTAGGTAAGTGTGAACCATATGAATCTGGCAAGTATTGGGGTTCTTTGAGTAGTTAGCTTTGGTTGTCATGCAGGAATTCCAGGGCAACCTCGAATCTAGCTGTAACCAGGGGTATTAGTAGTTATTTACCACCTGGGAGTCTGGAGCCAGTTATATGCCAGTTACCTCAGAAATTGTTTTACTTATGACCAAGATCTGGTTGTTCTTACAGCTGACTCTGATGCGGTTATTTGAACGTATTTGTTCAGAGCTCTTAGTGAGCTTTGGAGAATCCTCAGCGTTTAGTTGAATATTAATAGAACAGTGGGTCAGCACAAAGGAAGAGTTTTTTTTATAATTAATGTTGTTGCTATTTTTAAATGTTCGCTTTTGTTTACCATTGGCATGGCTGTTCGCTTTTGTTTACCTTTGGCAGCAAATAAATACAGAATATCACATTGAAAATGTACATCTGACTTTGGGATTCTTTAACCCAGGAACTTACAGACATACATTAGGCACAGACCTATCATATGCTTATATCAATTTCCCAATTTTGGTGGCTCTCGGGTGAAGCCACCCGATAGGAAAGTGGTCCTGTCCCATTGTGCGTGAACCCCAGCAGCATCCACTTTTTCAATGAGCGTAGTAACATAAGCATGCCAGGTATAAAACAGACATGATGTAGCAATTAGCAACCTCCCAGCACAAATTCCAATAGTGTACCATCTCCATAAGTAGTCTCCTAAAATACAAGGTCACAAGAGACAAGAAGGTACATTTCAGTACTGGTGCTGGAAAAAGTGGTTTGGTACATTAATATTGAAATGTAACTTCAAAGGACACCATATCTTATATTTTTGTATGCAACCCTAGCACAGTAACTCAGAGCCTCTATGACCATGGTCCTGTTAATGCAGCAAACCCTGGGTGCCTCCTTTCACAATATCTCACTTCACAATGCTAATAAACAGGGTTTACGACAATTCTCATGCTAATATCTACATAAAGATCTTCCACGATTTGAACAAGTAATACTTTTCTGGGTTAGGGTCTACTGCCAACTGAACACACGAGAAAGGACTGTAGTGACTCCACACAAACGTTTGAGTTCAGCTCCTGCTTCATATGCAAAAGCGTAACCCTAGTGTAATACAGACAAACCTTACCCATTACCTCTGAATATAAGCCTCCTTTGCACAGTTCCTGTAACTGCTCAGGGACATTAATTAAGAATGATCTGTAGACCCAGCAGTCAAATATTTGGAAGTTAATTTGGCCTCTTAAGGACTGAAACCAGGTAGGTAGTGACAGAGAACATGACTCAACTGCAAATATATGTATAACTGATTGCCATCCAACTCAAAGTCTGTTTGCAATTTTGCAAATGATTTTAGGCAGACCAGTGCAACCACAATTTTGAAAAATCTAATTCAATCTGAGTCTATGAATGCCTCTGAGGCAGATATCGGATGAAGTCATGCCTCCACACTTATGGATGTTTCCGTAAGGTGAACCATCTATCAAATCATTTTGAGGTCCTTCAAAGCATGAAACATTGTCAACGTTGCTTTGTGGATCCGATCTGGAGACAATTTCTTTCCTCTAATTCCTTCTTAAACAAATGAATGCAGATGCAACATTCTATAATTTGGGGTGCTCAAGACTGAAAAACAACCCAATATTGTTCCCTAAAAATATGGAGCGGCTGATGCCCAAAAGGGACAATTTTCTACCTGCGTCTGCCCACTGTCACAACAGCTAGTAATTACATGCAATTAAAATCGATGACCAGTATTACAACAGCATGAAACTTCTCCATGTAACTCTTGGCATTTCCTCAAATCACAATGAGGAACGGAGATTTGTCTAAAGCATGCTGAAAAGTTCCCCAGTGATTATGCATGAATAGTTTTGAATTGAAGTGCCCAAGGAGAGCCACTGGATTTGTATACCAATCCATAACTGAGATTGGTATACCAATCCAGTTATTTAAGCCCCTTATGAGGGAATCCGGGAGGAGACTCACGTTTTGTGCCTAGCTAGGCCCTTCATCCACCTGCACATATTTAAATCTGTTAATTTCAGGGGGTGGAGGGTAAGCAGTGAGCGAGGCGGCTTTCTGTCCCCTAACATCATAAGCCAATCCAGACTTTGGGGCACTAGGGGCACTCAAATCCATCTAGGAACCTCGGGCTAGCTCTTTCTGTTGCACATTGGCAGAAGAATCTGATTGCTGATGCCTGCTTTGCTGGTGAGACAAAGACTCATTGAGAATTGGTGGAATGGGATTGTCTTAGGAAGTGTCTGTGCATTTACAATATGGTGAAAGATGAGCTAATGGGATGCTTGATGCCGAACAACAATGGGTTAGAGAGTGGAGTTCTTCCTTGATCTTCAATGACCTCCTGTGCTCAAAGTACTTTTAGATAACCCAGGAGTGGCAAACCCAGGGCTGACATGTGCTTGTGAGTTAGGTGCAGCCCCAGCAGCAGAAGAGAAGACAAGTTGGGAAGCCACTTTGACAGAACTGTTTATCAGCTGGCTGTAGAGAGAGAGTGACAGTGGTATTTCACTGTAAAGTATGTAAAATGACTAGGAAGCTAAATAGGGAAGAAGGCAGGACTTTTGTTTTTACACCTCACACATGCAAGAGAGAAGCAGAGGAGAGGATGAGGATTACAAATAAAGATGTGGGGACGATAAAAAAATGAAATGGCCTCTTTGAAGACAATTTTGAGGAAAATGGATAAATTGGAGAAGTTGACAACTCAGTACAGGGCCATCTTAAGAAGACAGTGTACACAGCATTGAGATGTCTGTACACATAATAGAGAACACAATGATGACATTGAAGGGTTGAGCAAGTCAAATAGATGCAAGATACAAAGCTACGCTGAGTATCAAAACTGGTAAGAGCACCAATGACAATGAAAGGCAAAACAGATCACCTGGAAAATACTAAAAGGGAAGCAAACATATGAATAATGGGGTGGTTTCCCTCTACAGCAGTAAGGAAATCCATCAGAGAGACAATTCAGCTGCTTGCTTCAGAGTGGTTGGCCCGCTCAAGCTAGGTGACTCCCACTACGGTGGGGAGAGAGTTCAGACTCTCTTCTAGGTTCATAGGGTCTATGTGCATGGCTGATGGTGGCACCAACATGGTACTCTCCCAGGCCCTATTAAGAAGAAGGTGGCTGAACGGACAGAGACCCTGCAGAAGGATATTTATCTTTGCAGAGTATAGCATTCTAAGTGGAGGGTGCATCTGTATGAAGCATGACAAAGTTAAAAGTGACCCATACAAGCAGACATTATGGGCCTGATTTAGAGCTCAGCGGGCGGTGACGAATATCCCGTCTGCCAAAATATAAATTCCATAGGATATAATGGGAGTTATATTTTGGTGGACAGGATATCCGTCACCATTGTAACGGAGTAACCTGTCCACCTAGATCTAAATCAGGCCCTTTATATATTTTCACACATGGAAGTAACACAGACTTTTCTGGACAGCAATGAGGACTGTGTGCAACTGGTGCACTTCTCCAAAGTTAGTTAGTCATTGGATACCTCTTGTTTGTCCTAATTAGATGTGATGTGGTGGTGGGGAACATTTCCTTGGGTAGTTTAGCAGGTGGGGATGTACATGTGCTTTGCTTTCTGCACTCCCATGCCTTCTCCTGTACTTTCATCGCTTTCTTTCCCTTTTGCCATTCTCAATTTTCTTTTCTACCGCTTTCTACCTTTGTTTTTCCTGTAAAAGATTCTTCTTTCCTCTCTAATCGTTGGTGAGATGTGGTAGTTTAAAAGTTGACGAGTATGTGGCCATTATTATCAATGGAGAACAAGCTGGCGGAGGGTGGTTATGATAATGGGTCTTGATTTTGTACACTTTGACCTAACTATGCACAATGAACTGCCATCTGCATTGTCGGCATTACAGTCCTTGTTAAATTAAAGATTTGAACTTAAACCTGTTCATTTCTATCTTAAAGCTTAACTTAACTACCTCCCTGCAATGAAAATTGAATTGCTGTGAGTCAATCAACGTGGTAATCAAATCCAGTAGACCTCCACAAGAGTGTCTATTCTATCTGTCCCAAAGGGGGAGGGATTGGACAGTGCACTATCTACCATGACACTGACCACGCAAGGTTTCTCTTACAGAAATTTAAATAACCCAACTCCAAAGTATCAAAGGATTTTCAATGTTGACAAGAATCCATGCTAAAGGGCATTAAGGGGTGTCGTAAAATGTACCTAGAGTTTCTGGCTAGCATGAATCCACTCTTGTCAGGTTGTACCAAGCAACCCATTTTTTTTAAAGCTTTTTTGCTTGTATTGTGGACTCTAAGTCAATTAGGGAAATGGCCCTAAATAAAGCAAAAAAGACAGACTGAGTGACACATTGGGAATGACCAAAATCACTGCCTCTCTCAAATACGTGAGCAATATTCCCTTGTCACGAGATTTCTTAATGTTTCCCCACAGGGGTAGGCCAGTTTCTATAGAGAGTCATTTAAATAATTCTAGCTAAGTCCAATTTTCTCTGGTTGAATTTGCTCAAGTGTGACAAGCAACCTTTGTGCCAAAATGCCTTATTTTAGTAAACCTATTTCATTGGGTAGAGGCTTTCTCATAGGGAGCAAAAGTATAATATCCGATAGGCCTTCCTGCATTTCTGCAGGCCTTCTGCTTAGAACTATTTCTGGGTCATTAAAAAAACCTGGACAAACCCACGACCATCTGGGTTGAGCAGCCCATCAGAGTCGACGTGTCTAACAGATTATTCTTGTGCAGTTGCCATTTAAAGCAATTTCTCAGACTTATTCCTAGATTCATAATTGTGGTGTTGTGTGTTGGGTTGCGATCCAGGAAACCTAGGCCATGTCCAAAGTCATCTGTTTAAAGTATTGTCCTAGTCTGCACTGTCTCCTGTAGTCGTACTCTGTTGCCCACAGCCAGATACTGCTTTTTCAATTCAAGGACCAGCTCCTACTGCTCAACAGTTTCTGTCAATTTATTGCCTAAGCTATAACAAAGCCCTCTCACTATGGACAGGCTTAAATGCTTCCTAAATGTGAGCCCACCAACCCAACATTTAGCCAGAGAAGAGCTGATTTCCTTCTTTAAGAAGTCCATATTGCAGTCACCAGGTGTTAAGGCTTCGTATCCAGAGTTAGTTTTGATTGAGTGGTCAATTTGAAGTTCAACAGGGCAGTGATTGGACAGGCCTAACAAGTATCCAAGTTCCCACTATGAAATGTGCATCGAGGTCAGACATAAAAAAAAGCCAATTCTAGAGAAGGAATGGTACATGGATAAGTAAAACATGCATGTGTGAGTTGATGGATGTCAGATGCGGGCTATGTTGCGCAGTCCCAATGACATTGCCAGTTCAGCGAACAGGCTATTATCATCATGCATCAGGTGTCTAGTCCCTTTCATCTGCAGCACTTCTGAAACCGCCGCCAATGATTGTGGATCATATTGAGGCCTCCGTGACCACTGTGCAGAGGGTATCCAGCATACTATTGGTCAGTGCAGGAGTTGTACAGACATGTAATAAGTTACATATCGGGCCCTTGAGTGCACCTGGTACCATAATGTGCCAGCCATATTTGTCAGCTCATGTTTGCTCAACTTGAAATGCATTTTCTTCCAAGATTAACTCGACACAGAGCCTTTTGTGAACGCCACATGAAACACCCTGCAAAGCCATATCTACCCAAAAAAGTGTAGATATTTCCCAATAGACAGGTCTTCCATGCCATCAGAATGTCTAGGGAATAACTCTTTTCGGATTGGAATACGGTCTCGTTCTCTGCTTTATTACTGAGACCATTAACATTCCAAGTGAGGACTCTGAAATAGTGCGGCTCAGTATCCCTGTTCAAGTCTGCCATTTCACAATTAAGGCAAAACAATTTTCAGGGTAGGCCAATAGATGAACAAAACGTTACCTGAACAAAGTATTTCCCCATCCCCAGTTTCAGCAACCCCGACACCTTACATTTTTACTCAATAAGCATATGTCACCCCAAACTGAATGCATTCCAACTTGGAGGGACAAAATATGGTCTACTGTTTCAAGAATAATTTCCCTATCCCCTAACTTAATTTGCCTTTAAAGGGCATACCCCTAAGGTCAGTACTATCTGTCGGGTCTCCATGGTACAACATTCTCCCATGTTAACAGAGCTTACTTTATCAAAAACTTTCATCACAACCATCACAATCAAGAGAGAAGAGTAAGGTTTAATTCAGATCATAGCTCCCATCCCATCATATGTTCACAATAGATGCCTAGCCACTGTGTTCCCCAACTCAATGATAAATCACATCATCTCCCTTTCACCAGTGTAAAACCCACTGTGTAGTGCATGCATGTGGCTGAAAGAACACGCTTCTCAACATCCTAATCGGTCATCCCCCCCTTTGTAAAAAGGAAACTCGGATAGTTTCTAAATTCAAGCAGTGCCGTAATGAAGGAGGAAATTACACATTTATCCTTTACATTTTATAATAGATGCGTCAAACTCTGTTGTTTTACCTCAATGTGCTGTAAAATGACAAACAAAAACCGGTTCAGATCACAGTAGGAATGGATCCCCAAAGTTGCCAATCCACCTTAATTTCAGGAGGCCCACATGTTGAAGTGTTGGAACAGGAATGTCTCATGCGTGATGTACAGTTGCGTTCCCCTGCCCTGAATGCCTGACTGCGATTATCTGGTATCCTGGTTTTTGATCTTGACCTCATCCTCATGTTAATCTTGTTTGTGTGCAAAGGCCAGGCCTGTCATTTGATTGGAATGAGTTCCTGAACCTCTCCTGTGACCTGGAGGGGCGCATCAAGCGTGTTCTCATTTGACTGACAGTGAACCATCACCTCTGTCATTGGCTCAGCATGTAGAGTGGAGATGGCAGAATTACGTATTTTGGGAATCAATAGTTATGATCAGACCTTTTTATCCGTGTCACTGGAGTGGAGGTATAATGGCCCACTTGAGTAAAAATCGACTTCTACGCATTATCCCAGACATTAGCGCTAACATCCCAAGTGTATGTTATGCATGTGTGGCACATACATTGTGTGTATAGATGAACCAGAGTAATGGAGTCCTGCAGGTTTCATTTTGTAATCCCCTTGCCTGTTCATGTGCATAACATGGGAGGTGAGGTTGTTTTCCTGGACAGTGTAAGTATACTGGTAACATTCCTGAAGCTGGAGGATGAAACATAGTCAGTGAAGTGGAGCTCCCTTTAGAATTGTGATTAGGTCCTTTTGTTAAGAGAGGATGCTTAGTAGTTTAGATGAGCACTGCCATTTGGCAGATGGTGGGGGTAAAGTATGGGACTGCTGTCTCTGTTGTTCAGAGTGTAAAGGGCCTTTAGGTGAGTGCATCCTTTTGTCCTCTTCCTGTTCACTATTCAGTGTGGCTGCAGAAAGCTAGATAGCTAGCCAGGCACAGAAAGGTCACACCTCTTTGCAGCTCTGTTGTGGTAACTCCATGTTGGAGATTATACTACTGTGAGCGGCATTACTTTGCTAAAATGCTGCATCTGAAGAACAACCTGGAGAAGTCAGATGAGAGAAGAACCAACCCAAACCGCTTCTAGGAGTACAATACAAAGAAAGACTCCACGTCCCTTGTCTGCTGTATACATGTGGGAGCCTCTGACCCACTTATTGTTCCACTCCTAACCGAGGGAGTGCTCCGCAGTGTGCTCAGGGTATTGCTGTGCAACCAAAGCTGACTCACAGCTGACTAACAGCCAGCTTCCCGGAGGTGAGAGGACAACACCTGGAGTCTGACCTGGGAGGGAAAAGCTGGACCCATTTCCTGAAGCACCTGTAGGCCACCCAACCTGTTGAAAGAGGGAAGAAGCATGTTAATCCTGCAGGAGTGGGCCAGGGACTAGATTGCTGTTTTCCTCAACAAGCGGCAAGCACTGCAGCAACACTGTGAAATTGTGCCTGAGTGAACCGTGCCATTGTAGCATCGAGAAGATGTGCACAAGTGGACTGTGCTGCTACATCGGAAAACTGTGCCCAAGTGGTGTGTGCTGCTGTAACATGTTGAAACTGTGCCCAAGTGAACTGTGCAGCTGTGACTTTGAACTGCACCAGAGTGCTGTCAAAAGGAGAATGGCTTGATGTGGCCCTGTGACACTTGACACTGGGTGTCACCACCCAATCTCACCCAAAGCAAAGAAACGGGCAGATATGTGACCACACGGAAACCTGCACAGACTCTGGGTGTCGCCCTCTACTGTTGCCTTCCCAGACTTGACTGGAGAGCTGGAGCACTCGCAACCAGCACATTTCCTCCTAGAATAGAAAGGAAGACAGCTAGACGCATGCTAAGGCTTCCTGCCGTGCCCAAAGAGCAGAAGAAAAGGGACTAATAAGAGTGACTAAGCACACAAACTTATTAACAGAGTGGATAATACTATACCTGTGCTGGATACCTACCAAACAAAAAACTTGAACCCGGGAAAAGAAAGAGAGCGAGAAGCCAGTGAAATGTGTATCTATGACCTGTAGTGTACAGTACCGAGTTTTCTGTGTGAATTGTTTCTTTTAACAAAGACAACCACTGGGTTGGAAAATCTGTTATTGCACTGCGCGGTGGCTGTTGAGTTTTGAGTTTGAAGCACTCCCAAACTACCTGCACGAGACTTCTGTGATTGCTTGCCATTGCTATTACTGAGAGTCAAGTGCTCAAGGGGCTGTACATGGCTCAGTTTGCAGAGCAATAGTATGACGGACCTCAGGGCAATGAGATTCAAATGATCCCAACCCCCCACGACTGATGCGGAGAAGCCCTTGTTTGCCCCGTGGCCCCAGAAGCCTGAAATGGAAGCATTCCCTGATTTAGAACCATCAAATCATTTTCCTCAGCTGCTGTTCACATCTTTTCTTTTTTTTTTTTTTTTAGTCCTCTTTCTGCCAATTTACTTGCTGGCTATACTCGTCCCCTTCTCTGGTAAAAACCAGGCCAGGTTGGAGTCCTTCCAATGAAGAGAGAAAAGCCGTTTCCAATTCCACCCTTCCCGGGAGTGCCCATAGCACGGAAGGAACACAGGACCCACAGCTCAACATTGGCTTAATCATTGGACCGCAGATTTTGAAACCAATTTACCAACTTAAGCCATACTTTCTCTCTGCTACTAAAATCACACATTAAGTCCTGCTTACTTATATGTATAACACTTTTTTTACACTCCAGGAAGTGCGGTGGAAGATTTGCCTTCCATGATTTGCAAATCTCTCTTCTTCCTAATAAAATTACGTAAAAAATAAATCTTGCGTCTAATCTACTAATGGTAATAATATTATCATGCCAAATTCCAAAGAAGACCAGGGCAGGACTGACCTTCACAGTGATACCTGTGACTTCGGTTAAAAATTGGCATACCTCGAACCAAAACTTCTCAATTTCCGGGCATGTTAGAAACATATGCATGTCATCAGCTACAGGATCTTGGCATCTAGGGCATTCATAATGTATCCCTAAAAACTTTTCTAATCTCGCCGGAGACCAATATACCCTATAAACCGTGAAGAGGTAGTTTCGTTTTAAATAGGCGGGTTTCACACTTTCCCTCAGCAGTGCAAAGGAGGCCAACCATGCTTCCCTCAAATTAATATTCACAATTCCCTCACCCCAAAGCCTCTGAATGTCTCCTTCTAAATCGTCTTCTGCATTAATCAGAAATTGGTACCACAGAGCTACCTCCTTCTTAATAACGCCAGTTTTAGTCGCTTGAGCTAACCAAGTGTCATCCTCCTCTTCACTCCAATTTTGGTCCCTCCACCATGCAGAGATCTGGTAATATTTAAACCTGGTTAAATTTCCCCCGCAATTTGATTCAGAGTTTCCCAATTGACTAGCTCAATTCCCATCTTCAGATCCCCCAACAAGAAATACCCGAAACCTTTAATGGGAGACTTAGTGAATCATTCAAGCATTCTGGAGTCCCTGGGGACTCCCAAATCGGGGCCCTAGACGCATAATATGGGATACCTAGCTTTTTCCGAATATAAACCCAAGCTTTCAAAACACCCAATAAAATCTTCAACCTTACTTTTTTGTAGAACTTCGGGTCTCCGAACTTGAACAAAAATTGGTCTTGGCCCTCCTTTAGTTCTCCAAGCATGGCTCCAAACAGACTGCCAATAGCCGAACTGTCAACCCTATTTAAAAGCATCCTGCAATTCTTAAAAAGGAAAGCATATCCATACGCCCTGAAATCCGCTAACGCCAGCCCACCCTTCTCCAATCTCCTCCTCAATCTCTTCCAAGATATGCGTGAGCCCTTGGAAGCCCAAATGAAGCTTCCTAGTCTTCCTTGTAGTTTAGCAATTTTCATCCTATCAAACGATAATGGTATTGAATTAAAAAGAAACGTTATCTTAAGTAAAATAATCGTTTTGATAAGATTCACCCTACCATACAAATTTAACGGAAGGTTTGCCCATCTGACCAGCAGTTTCTCTACTTCTTGCCTAATCTTTTCCCAATTTACCTTAGTGACTTCGGCCAACTTCTGCGTAATTATCACACCAAGATAACGCATACTTGATTTTGCCTGTGCTTGTTGTACTGGTTGGTTCCATTCCATAATTTCAGTCTTGTTTATATTTACTCTGTATCCTGATACTCTTCCAAATGCTTCGGTTTTAGCCATTAATATGGGGATAGACACTTGCGGATTTAGAGCGTAAAGTAAAAGATCATCTGCGTACAGCGCTAACTTAATCTCAAGATTTCCGTGTCTAAAAGGAATAATAGCAGGGTCTTGTCTGATCCAAGCCGCTAATGGTTCAATATATATATCGAACAAAAGCGGAGACAGGGGACATCCTTGCCTAGTCCCCCGTGATATATTGACCCAATCAGTTAGCTCCCCATTAACCAAAACCTTTGCTCTTGGAGATCTATACAAAAGTTGAACAGTTTTTATTACATTATGGGGAAAACCAAATACTTTTAAAACTTCCCACAGATATGACCAGTGAACCTGGTCGAAAGCCTTTGCGGCATCTACTGCCACCAGCGTTACAGGAAGATTATAGGTTTCTGCTAGGTCTATCACTCCCAATATTTGAAAAGTTAACTCATTAAGCTGCCTTTCGGGAATAAAGCCCTTTTGATCTTTGTGTATTATACCCTTAATAACCTCTGCAATTCTGGCGGCCAGAATTCCCGCAAACACCTTATAGTCCGTGTTTAACAGTGATATGGCCCTATAAGAGTTGACCGCGAGGGGATCCTTGTTAGGTTTCAATAACAATGTTACTGTTGCCACAGCCCAACTTACAGGGGGATCTTCTCCCTCTCTTAGTATTAAATTAAAAAGTTCCCTGAACACTGGTACCACCTCATCTAAGAGGTTAAGATAAATCTCAGTTGGAAGGCCATCCGGCCCTGCAGCTTTCCCTCTGGCCATTTTCCTAAACTGTTGTCGGATCTCCTCTTCTGTTATATCCGCTGATAATATTGCCTTCTGGTCTTCACTCAAAATTGGGAGTTCGATTTCCTTAAGGAAACCTTCGATGTTATCCCTCCCAGGGGAAATATCCTCCTTATACAAATTACTCATATGTCTAGAGACCTCCAGCCCAATTTTGACATTAGTATCCAATGTGTCCCCTGTCATATGGTCAATCAGGCATATTATTTGATTACGCACTCTATCACTCTTGGCTTTCCATGCCAACAAGGCACCACTCTTCTCGCCATAAGCAAAATGCTGCAGTTTGCTAACCCTCCATTTATCTGTCAATGTTTTATCCAGAGCTTCTTGATATTCTGATTGCAACAATTCTAGTTGTTTTCTAAGAGAGGCCACATTGCTAGAGCTCTCAAGGGAAGCTTTCTGTACCTCTTGCTCTTTATTCTTAATGGTTTCCAGCAGCCTTTCTTCTTGGTGCCTCGCGCTTCGTTTTTTACTCGCCATGATACCCGTACCTATGGATCTCAAAAAGGCCTTAAAGGAGTCCCATACAATTTGAAGTTTAGCTGACCCCCTGTTAGCTTCAAAGAATATCGCAGCCTCCGCTTTCATTTTGTTAATTACCCCCTCATCCAACAAAATTGTCCTGTCCAAAGTCCATCTGACTATACCTCTCTTATTAGGTATTTTTAGTGATAAGAAGACAACCGAATGATCCGAAAGTATAGCAGGTACGTGCTTGATCATTTCAACCCCAGATACCAAGTCATGGTTCAATAGAAAATAGTCGATTCGGGAATGATGACCATACTTTTTACTAAAAAAGGTAAAATCTCTGTTATCCCCCATCTTATGTCTCCAAATATCAATCAAATTGAGCTCTCTAATCATATTTTTAAGCACTGCCATAGTTTTTGGTGGCGTAACGTAGTGGACTTTGGAGGTTCTATCCAAACTTTTATTAAATACTAAATTGAAATCCCCTCCAATTACCACTGGGGTATTAAACGGCATTAAGCATGATTCCAATTTAATTAGTACGTCCGGATCATCATCATTGGGCCCATAGTAACTAACTACAATTACGGATATTCCTTGTACTTTTATCTTGACTAGGGCCCACCTCCCAGAAGAATCTGTCTGCTGCCTTTCTACTATAATACCCGCATTCTTTCTTATAAGTATGGCCACCCCCCTCGTGTTACTACTTTGATCTGAACAGACATTATCTTGCACCCAAGACCATTTTTTAAAGGCAATCACACATTCGTGCTTTGTTAGGCGAGTCTCTTGCAATAATATAACACTCGCCTCAGATCTCTTCACAAACTCCATTACTCGACCTAACTTCTTTGCAGACATCAAACCATTTACATTCCAGGATACAAAGTGCACTAAATTCTTCGTCATCTATCTATCCTTAAACCTCTACTAATACCTTCCAAGTCGATCTTGTGTTGACCTACCCTTTGTATACATACACTAATACACAAGTCAACATAGGTTTGTAGGGACCACCCATCACATAGCTGAAAGAGGACTATATTTTTCTATTTTTTTCCCAAATGCTCCCAACCACCCGTGTCCCCCCCACCCACCCCCCTGGGGAACCCCCCACCCTATCTCTAAGGCAAAAGGCCTTCGAGGTCCCGCCGTGCAAAGGAGAAAGAGTCTACTACGAAAATTATAAAAGGTATATAAACAAAAATCTTATATATTGTATATTCCTATACATTTCCTATACATTTCCTATACTTTTAATTACCCATGTGTATCTCTTACGTATAATGTGTCTAATTACTCAACAGTGTGGATTCTCTATATACACCTATATACATAAACTGTCCCTATTTTGGGTTTTCCATCTGTTCTAGCAAACTATCAACCTCCATAGGGTCTCTGATCACATGCATTTTGTTGTGCCACATTATCTTAAGCGTAGCAGGAAATTTCATTTGGACTTGGGCCCCCTTAGAACGCAACTCATTCATTTTGGAGCCCAGCTCCCACTGTCGCTGAGAGGTTCTTTTACCCAGGTCCGAACGTATTTGATACGTGACATCCCCGTGCTTTATCTCTCGCTCCTTTAATGCTCGCCCCAACACCAACTCCTTGATTGAAAAAGTTAAGAAGTTAACTAAGATTCTTCTTGGGGCCTTTCTCCCCGGGTGCAATCTATAGGGGTCTCTATGAACCCTTTGGAGTTCTTTATCCCAGGCAATATCATTCTTATGCCGAAGCAAATCTCCCAGGAGTTTACATACGAAGCCCTTAATGTCCGAACCTTCTGCATTTTCGTGCACTCCCAAAATGCGAACGTTGTTTCGTCTAGCATGGAGCTCCAGCCTTTCCAGATCTTCTTGTAAGTACCTATTTTCTTCTCTAAGGCTCGCTATTTCTTTAGAGTTCCCTGCTATGGCCTCGCCCAGCCCCTTCACGTCCTCCTCCAATGCTGTCGTACGCAACGCAATCCCGTCCACCTTTTGCTCAAGAATCCCACATTTGTCCTGTATAGCCTTCTGATTTTGTTCGGAGGTTTCAAACCTAGACATCATATCCTGTCTTAAACTCAGTAGGAAATCTGTCACATGAGTTGTCAAGGGGGCCCCTCCCAGGACACCATGCTCCATCCTCACCCCTTCTTCATTGGATTCTGGGGGTCCCCCCCCTGTTAAAACCCTCCTCTGACACAAGTTGTGGCGTCGGCGTTGGCGTAGGGATAAATTTAGGTCCAGGTTTAGGCATAGGCATAGGAGTAGACGTGGGAAGAATATGTGTAAGAGTACTCAGAGCCTCTGGGGTACCAGATATAATTTCTTCTACGCTCTCTGCCCCAATCCCCATAAGAGGAGAGAACCGATTCTCCAGACTCAGTGACTCGCTCAAATCTTTCTGCCCTGTCTGTGTAACTGGAGCTCCTGCCCCCTTCCCTATATCCTGGAGAGACTTCTCAGTCCTTGCTGGGCCTGCCACTTGCTCCATAATTTTAAAATATGACCTGAGCGAGGGTGGTGGTTTAGAGAATAAAGCTACTGCTTCTTTTTTACACTTTCTCACTCTTCCTCCCTTTGAAGGTTTCTTGACCGGAGTTATAGCTTGGGGAGTACCAACTTGTTTCGCAATGGGACTCCTCCTTTCCGGGACAGAACGCAAAAGATATCTACTCCTTCCAGTTGAAATAAACTGTGTACGAACCTCTTCCAGGGCTCCAGAATTCTCACGGCCTCTGAATGTGTTTGGCCCCTCTGATGCGGGCAGCTCCTGCCCCCGAACTCGTTCCGCCTCAGATCCCCCTGTTCCTTTCTCTCCCTCTGATCTCCCAGTGCTCAAAACATTCAGAGGTAGATCCCTTGATGCAGGGTCCTTCTCCTTCTCCATCCACTCCTGGATTTCAATAAACTTTAGAATCTGCTTGTATGATGTTATTAAAGGGAGAGAGACTCCCCTAATCCAGCTTCTTTCAGCATCCTTTTCAGCCCCCTTGCCAAATACGATCACAAACAATGGAGACACAAGCCTTCCCCTCCGCCCCTCTATATATGCAATGTACCCTTGTTATTGCCTTCCGAGCAGACCTCATAAAGGGCCCTGCCCGAACCCAGCTTCCTTGGGGGGCGGAGTCGCGTCCTGCTAAAATCGAACCAATATTGGGGCTCATATGTAAAAAGGGCCCACGATTGTGCCGAAAGTCCGGGAAATAAGCCCACAGGAACCACGAACTCAAGACACACAAGATTCTCCCCGCCGCGATCCTAACAAAGCAACTACCCGGACCGGCATCCCCGAGGGGGGTGGAGTTGCGTCCTGAAGTCCGGCAAAGCCAAGTGCTGAGGCTTACGGTGAACAAAAACAAAAAAGCACTCAGTCCGAAAAGTCCCGGGCAGAAAGACCCATTAAACCCGCCACCTTGCCTTACTTAATCACAGCATGTATCCGCAGTAGCTCACTCCCCTGCCGCACGGCGTTCCTCCCGACCGGCGCTAACCAGCCGCCGCCATGTTCCCCAACCACGTGACCGGAAGGTCCTTACTGAAGGGGAGGTGAAGCTGCTGTTCACATCTGATGTGATCTTTGTGCTGTGACGCCCAGTTTAATGCAGATTTAGGAGTCGATTAGGAGTAAAGTAGGAGTTGAAAAGGGTTTTTAGTTTTGTTAAATATGTAGTCCAGCTCCACCCTCCTAGTTTTATCTAGTCCTCTTCGAAAGACTCGTCCTGCTTTTAGACTGGGGTAATCTGGGAAAATCATCACCGTCAGTCATGGAGGACTTGTATGAGACCTGACCCAATTTCCATGCTGTTACAGTCCTTGTATGTATGTTACATTATGTTGCAGTGGCAGCACCTGGTGTACTACTTCTACCATATGAGTAGAGTTCTTCTGTGGCCAGAAAGGTGTAGACCCAGGTTTCAAAGACAATTTGGGGTGCCTTCCTTCAGCAACCTCTGGGATTCCAACAAAGCACAAATTACTGTGACTGAGCATTCCTTCAGCATCCTCGTTACTTTTTACAGGTCTTACATTATCGGTTTAGTTTTCTGATTGTCGGAGTATGCGCTGGAGCTGGCAACCATGTCCTCAACTCTTAGATTCACCTCTCCCTACTTTGAATACACCATAAAGTAACAGCAACATGTCAATGTTCACTTCCCCAATGTTTCCCTCCATCAAGGACCAGATATCATTAATTTCCTTGAGAATCATTTCTGTGGGAGCATCTTGCCCTGAGCCTTAGGAGAGTGGGGGGTTAGAGGGTCAAACAGTTTACATGCGCCAGCCAGTCATCTGTTTATCATGGAGTGGGTTGCCACTGAAATGTATTCTAGTTTGACCGGATTAAGCATTTAGCCACCTTAGTAGCTCACCACTATTTTCATGATGAGTCAGAGAGGACCGGTTTACATTGCGGAGTATAAGAAAAAAAGTTGTACATAAGGACTCTCAAATAAAGTAAACAATAACACAGAGCAATAGCAATGTAGCAACTTTCAGCGGCTCACCTTTAGTGCAGCTGCTTTACAGCCAAGTTCCTTCTTACAAAGGGAAATCCAAGTGACTTACAAAGCCTATCTAACTTGCATCAGTTCGAACTATTCTTGAGTGTTAGTTCATAAAGGTGAACAGTGCTCAGGTTCCTTACTGCAAAAGTAGGGTGGTTTCTTGAGATGTCTCACAGATGTACTGTATTGCACTGTGGCATTTACCCACCTGTGAGACCTATATTCTGGGGATTCTGACCTATGGCGCCTGTCTTTTGCCCTTGCTAAAGTAAATAACAGTGTAATAGAGTAGAACAGTGCTATTAATTTTCATTATGAGACCTTTACAGATTTGTGATCTTTTAATTTATTCATGTTTGATTACTAACAAGATGTACAGGCCTGCTCAGTAAAGGATTTCTCATCATCTTGTTTTCACGTGTTACTTTCTCATTCATGTATTTGTGCACGTACAATTTCCATAGTTAATTCAAAATCACATTTGGGGAAGCAAGGCTTGCCTTTTAACGTGTTTTTCTACGGTGGAACAGTAAAAAAGAAACCCATGTTTTAGTCAAGCTACTGAAAGAATAAGATCATTATGTTGGGACACTCTGCGAAGAACAAAGGATCACTGTCCACTGACCTTGGCCTAACAGGAATGTGAGACCTGCGCACTTAACAGATATCATCTCAGAAAGGTTAAGTGGTTGTTTTAGATACATTCTTCAGTATGGCAGCATGTAATTTAGAGTTTGTGAGGCTAATTTTCCACCAAGTTAGAAATATATTTATTTTTAAATTTTTGTTCACTCTTGCCAATGTTTTAATAATAATTGATGTAACTGCTATGCATTTGGTATTTACTAGAACAGTGCTTAATAAATATTAAATAAGGTATGTAGCAAATGAGTTCCACCTATTTAGTCCATCAGGATTTTTTGCATTTGGCTATCTAGTTTTTGCACTTTTACTGTGATTGAGTCTCACTATCTGAGTCTCAGTCATGATAAATTCATGGTAATTGTACTGAGTGTGCTAACTGCCAAAGTCAACCGTATAAGATGAGGTCGCTGCTGACCAGCTAAGGTAAGCAGCACTCAGCTGGTAACATTTCAACAAGTGCACACGCGTGAGTGCGGGCTGCACATGTGAGACTACCTTTGTTTGCAGCCCAGTAGCAGCCCGTTATTTGCGCACAGGTAGCCTGTCGCAGAAGGGACTCTGCAAGGACTGGTACTGACCTGTGGTAAGCCTCATAATATGAGTGAGCATTCATAGTGTCGGCCTCTAGTGCTTACTGGAAAATCTGTAGTGTTTTCACTGCATTATACACATAAACGAAGTCTGCCCTAAAGTACAATTTCTCTCCACTTAGGCTTACAGGGTCCAGAAAGGTATCAAATTGGTGTAACACATGCACAAAGAGTTTGGATTTGAAAACCCAAAATCCACAGCTTATGAGACTTCAGCATTTGTCATATTTCTCTATCTCCGCTCAAAGTCAGAGCCTAGGCCTTTGTCCCCATGACTGGTACAAATAAATTACTTTGCTTCCCAGCATTGAGAACCCCCAAAAGGTTGACTACAAAAGGAATCTTTTCTATGTAGCCATGAACACAATTGCTTCTTCGTCTCTAAAAGACTACCTTCCTCTAACTCAAGGTTTTCTAAGGAGGCTGAAATCATCAAGTTATGATGTAGATATGAATAATGAATTTAACCCAGATGTCTTTGAGGACTTCATTAACAAAGCGTTGGAAGCAGGCAATGCTCTGAAGGTCCAACACTATTGCTAAATACTTTAGAGTGGCCACATGTGTTAAAAGAGGCATCATATGCAAATTAAGTTGCAGGCATACTGTAAATTTAGCTTGGCGAAAATATTGGCAGACTTCAATGAGTCGAACACCAGTAAGACCATGGGAAGAGTATATTGATTTTGTGAGATGATGGTGTTTAATTCCCAATAGTTGACGCAGAGGTGTGATTCCCCATGAGCTTCAGTTCTACAGAAGTTAAGGGCGCCCACTGAATCCTTGCAAGTTTTTCTCTAGATACTTCTTTAGCTGTTGATCTACTCTTACAGCCAGTACTTAAATGCAACCAAGAGGTATGTTGGCCTCAGGAGCTGATCAAATGGTTTGTCGTTCTCACTGTTTATTTCTCACTAAACATGTCTGAAAATATTTAGTATGGAGTTGAGAGAATGCCTGATTCCATCCTTTGTAACATTGCAAATTAAAGTGTGTGTATGAAATTGATTCTTGAATTGGATTACAGGATACTTTACAGAGCGCCAAGGCAAAAGCTATTGCTTGCAACAAATAGTCATTAATGGAATTATGCAAACATAGCAGACCAGGGTTTAGGATGACCGGAAATTCTGACACTTCTACAAAATCAAAACCTGTATCTTCCACGGTAGACCTAATTTACTAGCTAGTCTTAAATCTCTCCAATCGAGAACCAACTAGTTACAGTTTCGTTATGCACATTGACCAACATCACCATTTTTTTTAATTTTTTTTACAATTTCCTTCACAAAAAATCATGGCATTCCAATAAATAGTGCAATCATTTAATAACCTTTCCTTAATCTACCACTTCACCACCTTTGGTCTTTGTTAGTCAATTCATACACTTTGCACTGAGGTCTGTTTTCCGGATACCAAATCTATCCCCTAAACATGCTACAGATTTTGAGATTGTTTTGTGCTTCCTTTGCATTATATACATCACTGTAGGAAAAGTGCTCTTCAGGGAGTAGTACTTAGACTAACAGCAAACACTACTTTTCTTCAAGGAGCAGTGCAGCATTCTTTTTTCACATAAAATACAAGTGCACAGAATGTTCTTTCCAATATATAATACAGTTCAGAAAGTTAACCAAACAATACCAAATATTATCACTTGGGGTTAGACCAAACTCACCAGAAAGATACATTCACTCTAAATAACAGTATTAAAAGCTGCTGGATTTCATGGCCTTGTGCTGCAGACAGAATAGGGCTATCTCCTATGTCCTGATGCCTTCTACTGGACAGTTCGGTTCTTAGATATTAGGAGACATACGATTCTGGGGCTCACATAACTTCATTACTGTGCTGCAGTTACATGACAGTATTAAGAAACTAGGGACTTGATTTAGAACTCGTGGATGGGTTACTTAGTCACAATGGTGACAGATATCCCGTCTGCCAAATTATAAACCCCATAGGATACAATGGGATCTATATTTCAGGGGACGGGATATCCGTCACCATTGTGATGGAGTAACTCCGCTCGTCGAGTTCTAAATCAGGTCCCAAGAGTCATGAGTCTGTGTTTCCTTTTTGGGAGGGTCAAAAGGTCAAAATGCTGATTTAGCGTTTTGCTGAAAGAATCTATGCACACCAGTGTGGTGCATCTACTGCCTTTTTCGTGAAAGCAGAGATTTTGTCACCAAAGTGGTTCTCTCCAAAATGAGAAGAGACACATTGGTGGTGAGACTTCCAGAGAAAAACCTACCAGTGGTATATTCCTGTTAAATAATATAAGATTTTGTCCTTGATGTATCAACGGACGCTAATTACACATGAGTGCAGATCACGAGAGAAAGAAGTAAAATTGTTATCTGGCGTGACCTCTGACTTTTTATGGCTTTGGCTTTGGTAAAGCCAGTTCTGCCACACATACTTTTTTGTTTAGTGAAAATGTAATATTTTTTAATTCAGATTCACTCCTGTTCATGCTTCACTTTGCAAACAAAAAATACATCATTGGTAGACCACATAGACTTACTTAGATACCAGGAGGCTGATGACATACAGTTCTTCATAAATCTATGATAGTGGCAGCTCCCTCACTAGGGGTTTGCCATGGCATGGGCTAGCAGGTTAACTCCCTCTAGAAATTTGGAATTCATAGACACATGTTTTGCACACATCTATGGCAAATGTTTGTACTTCAGGACTACTGTACCAAACTATGGTCTTTGCTTTCCATTCTTCTAAGGGTAGCCAGCCTTGGCTCTCCAATGTTTTCTAACACAAGAAATTAGCTAATCTGGACAGTAGTAGTTTCTTGGAAATGTATGTATATACAGCCACAATATATATGTATGCATATACAATGTGTAATATATTTTTTAATGAAAAGCAAGCACAATAGTCTTCATTAGTCTCACTAAGGTTTGATCGTAATGTCCATTCCGTTGGGTTGCACAATGGAGGCTGAATCCATCTCATCTATTAGTGGGAGTGTATCCGATTCTAGAGAACCCAGGTATCGTATCCTCACATCAATAGGGATAGGTGTCATGAACGTAACATGCGCTCACTGATTGACAAATCCAAAGGGAACATTGTCAGCTTGTTCAAGCTACAACTCTCTGGGATGACTACAATGGCTTAAGAAGGTTCTAGCCCCTCTTTTCAACTACCTGTTGCACAAATAAAAGTATTACCACTACTTACAGTTGAGAGACAGGCTTTGGACCGATATCGAGCCAAGCTAGTGATAATACCAGTGAGTAAACCTTTGGAAGCCACATTGGTGATGGAGGAACTGGGTGAAAAAAGGCATATTGAGATTATAGCGGTCCCTCGTGGTTAATTCCCCAGACTCCATGTTGGCCTTGAAAGCAAAATGGGAAGTTGACACATAGACAATGGCGAGTGAGTAGAAGCCAAAATGGCAGCAAAAACTCTAGCAATATCCTCCCGGCTCAAAATGATTCAATTTAAAATGTTCTACAGGTTTTATTATTACCTGCTCCACTTGTGGAAAATACGCCATTCTCCTTAACCCTGCTGTCAACAATGCAAGACAGCATTGGGCACTTATTTCCATATGATTTGGGAATGTCAACAAATAGCTAGTAAAAATAGTATGTTGGAGAAAGTGTTGGGTAGAAAGATTATGTTAGAACCGAAAATGATAGTACGTGATTTATGGGTGAATGGGGTGGCCCACGGTACAACAGAACACTTGTTGGCATGGGCTTGTTGATTACTAAAAGAGATACTGCCAAACACT
The DNA here is from genome assembly GCA_963921515.1 of Calotriton arnoldi. Lineage (NCBI taxonomy): Eukaryota > Metazoa > Chordata > Amphibia > Caudata > Salamandridae > Calotriton > Calotriton arnoldi. Next base: position 284,547 of record CAWUFW010003654.1, on the reverse strand, counting down.
GTTGTGCCGAATTAGCCCCCACAATGGGCTAATGGACCAGACCGATTGACTTTGTGCCATAACTGAAGAACAAGTTTAACAAACCATAGGTTGTAAAAAAAAAGCATGCCAAAAACTGGGGAAGTTGGTAGGACTACCTAGTAAGCGCCATTTAATGCATGATACGGTAGGCAATGTTCCGAGGTTTTATGAGTCCCTCTTACTAGATGTTAATATTATTATATCCAACTTGCCATGTAGGAAACCCTATACGATCTATTAAAAGATATGGTATTCTGTACTGTACCTGTGGTTGTTGTACATTAAAACGAATGAAAATAAATAACTAAAGCTACTGACGACTTATCAGGTTACTATAGCAAATGCAACTCTTCTGTGAACTTGATTAAGAAACTTGGCTTGACTATTGCTCGTACATGATAAAGGGCTCCGATAAGCCAGGGTAAACAAATCTTTAAAATACTGCATTGGTGGTAGTGGACCTTCTAACCCATCCAAAGTGCTGGTTTATTCCCAGATTTTTCATGTTGCAGCTTCAGCAGTCTGAACTGCAATATAGTAAGCACCCTGCGGCCATGTCCATCTGTGGAATGGAATTCTGCCAGAATATAAGCTCTGCAGCAGAGGTACTTCCACATGATGTATGGAGATGCCTGAAACTAAAAGAGCATTGATAGAGCTCTGTTGCAGTGGTGAATCTCTGTGATTGGAGACAATTAAGGATTGATTCTGTGCAGCTGTAGGAATGGTTGTCTCAGTTGACAGGGATGGCATTCCATTAGAAGGGTGACCAGATTTTGAAAAACAAAAACAGAGACATTTCCCAAAAACAGAAGTAATATTACAAATTTGCATCGACCGAGGGGCACAGAATGACTTAATTGACAGTGCTCATCAACATAGAAAACACAGACAATGCAGCACTTTGGGGAAATAAATGCAACCTTTACACACAATATCATCTGTGTTTGCAAACTTGCTACCTGTTAGGGGCTGCTAACTGAATCTGCACAAGAAAATGTGAAAAAAACAAGGCTCTCTGCATTCAGGCGAATTCTCTGAAAACCGGAGCACTTAATAAGTGTACTGAAATTTTGCAGGACAGACAGTGAAAAGCAAGACTGCCCAGCAAATGCAGGACTCCTGGACGCCCTACCCATGACAGACTGATCTACAAGGTATAAGATCAACTCCCAACATTGTTTCAGATTTGAGACAGTTTCCGAGGCCCCCGAACTAAGCAATGGCTGCAAAATGGTGAAGGCACATAAACTATTTTCTTTGTTGCATCCACAGCACACCCAGGTTACCGGGGTGTTTATGTATACGCTTTTTCTAATTATTGGTGGGGCTATTACAGTATACTGCTACATGCTTTCTCTTCCCTACCTATTCTATCTTATTCTAGTTTAAGGATATCCTCCCGACAATATGATACCCGAATATCAACCAATATATAATCTAATAGAAATATTTTGTCCTAAATATGATTTATAAAAATATCACCTATATTTGAGTAAATTAAAAAAACTCTACACCCAAATGTATGACATTTTTGTAAGTAATATTTAAGATACAATATTTCTGTTAACAGTATTCTGATATACAACCCTTCTAGAAGGTTGCAACTGTAATTGGACACAATCAACCCGATACCCTCTCGCCTCAAGCCACCATTGCCTGTATCATGTAAGTTGCTTTATATACATGTTCCACAGGGCTGATGTCCAGTGCTCTTTTTGGCCTTTTCTCTTTTAGGATGAGGCATGAATCCAGTTCTGCCAGGCCTTCAGGAGGCTTTTACTTGGCTTCTACGTGGAGCACATCTGTAGCCTCGAAGTCTTCAGCCTCCTGGGGAGAAGTGAACATTAAGACAAACTTTAATCGTTGAAAACCGGCAGAGAACAAACGTAGAGACTTACTGTGTATGTAAAGGACTGTCAGCGGTGACTGAGGGCAATGCCAGAAACCGATTTTTGATTTTAAGAAAAATAACAATGTGTAATGCAGCGCAATAAACAGAGAAACAGAATGTTTATATAAGGACCCCGAATCGGTTTTGCTTGTGCAAGGAATTCCATGTATCAACAAACCAAAAGAACAAAAATGCAGCTTAATATAAAAGGATTCCACACTTACTGCAATGTATGTGCTGTAGCTCAAGGATCAGTAGTCTAGAACATACAAAAGCTAAACTCGGAATGTTAAATCACTGCCGTTTCAAAAAGAAGCCACCCTTAATAGTTCCGCTAGGCCAGCACTTCGTAAATGTCAGTGAGGACGACAGTCCACTAAAATGATGAGAGAAGACAGTAATGTGTCATGTACCCTAGTGCAAGGAAGGAAATAGGCCCACAGGCCTCTGGGCCATGGTATCACTGCACCTGCTGCACCAATAAAAGCTGCACCCCTGTGAACATGTTTCACAAAAGGACGAGCAGAGGAAAAAGCTTTGGAATATCACCCTTGAACCTAGGCCACCTGTCAAAGAAAGTATAGGATGCGAATACCAACGAAGCCACCCTAAGGATGTAAGACTGTGCAATGGTGTATTATAAAAGCATCAAAATATATATTTTTTTACATGAGGGTTTATGTAGTGACTTGTTACTGCAACGTAGTCAAGCCTGCTCCATGTGAACTGCAGTGCAAGTCTACATGACGTGGCTGGGACTATTGATTGGTCCTGGCCTGTACCATAAAATTCGATAACTTATTCCAATTGTTTCCCCTGACTGGCCCCTTAAGGAACTTATATCCAGTTCCCCCCTTTGCCTTACTCCCTCTTGGTTTCTGCTCAGGCCCTGTTCTCTGGTGTAGGAACTTCATAAAGTCTGTCTTTATTCCTCCTACTTTCGCACTTGTTGAGATCCCATCGTAAGAAGATAGACAACTTTGTAGGCTTGGCAGCTTGTCTCATCTTGCTGATCCAGGAACCTGAAGGGTACACAGGGAACAAGTACTGGTAAAGCCAACTGAGGCCATGTCTTTTTGACCTACTGGCTTTGCCAATGTTTTTAGCGAAATTTTACAGTATCTCCGATGTTGTGCAGCATGGCTGAATAAGAAATAATATTAATAAAAAAAGTTGCGATGAATGAGGTGGGGGTTGCAGAAGCAACACCAGGGGAGGGGAAAACAATTGGGCTCGGGGAATCAATGCTGGAGGTGGAGGGAGGGGAGAAGCAACACAGCAGTTAGGGGAGCAGAAGCAAAATGAAGGACGTACACACAGGCTAGAGAGAAGAACGTGAGCTGGGGTAAGAAGCAAACAGGTGAGACAGCAATGTGGGGGGGAGAAGCACACAAGTGCAATCACTACACTGAGGGGGCAGGGGAGAAACACCTGAGCGGGAGACAGCAACATGGAGCGCAGCAGAGGGGTGGGGGGTACATGACGGAGACAGTTGGAAAACACATGCACTTTCTTGGAGTGCTTAACCAAAAGAAAAAAGTAGTTGATGAAAAGTAAGCAGTGGAAGGACACAAGTAATGAGACCATGCTACAGGGGAGGAACAAAAACAAGAAGATAAAGGAAAGCACATAAGCGGATGAATAAAAAGCAAGCAAATGAGAGTGACAATAAAGCCAACCAATGGTAAGCAATAGGCAGGCTCTAAGCCCACTGTAATTTGACAATAGGTCTTTTCGCAAACAGACCGCTTGTTCTGCCTGGTAGGCAAGACCTAAAAATTGGATCTCGCTGGGACTGCAGTGACTGGAATGCTACTGCACCCCTTCTTCTTCAAAACCTGAAGATTGCTGGTGACCTCAACCGGCATGTGTTGCTTTGCATATGGTCCAGCAATGCTGGCCTTCACCAAGTGCAGATTAAGAGTCTGTAATCCGATTCAATCTGCATGCCATGAAGGGCCCGTATCAATTGGGAGTAAAGGTCATCCACACTGGAAGGCAAATGCTAATCTTGCATTGCTGAGCTGCTGCTTTCACCTATGTATGATTTGCCACTGTTTCGGATAGTTCAGATACATTGGCCTTTACCCTTCGATACCTGCCTGGGAAACCTACCTTCAGCTTTGGTGTTATTGTTCCCTACCTGCCCTACCATTTCCACATCTCGACTTCCCAAAGTTCAGTCTTCATCTGAGGTGTATGATTTGCCACTGTTTCGGATAGTTCAGATACATTGACCTTTACCCTTCGATACCTGCCTAGGAAACCTACCTTCAGCTTCGGTGTTATTGTTCCCTACCTGCCCTACCATACCATTTCCACATCTCGACTTCCCAAAGTTCAGCCTTCATCTAAGGTGGGGCCTAGGCTACCTCACCATCACCAGCACCTTCAGGTTTTCCTTTTCTGGCTCTTTGCCTCTTCCTCCAGGAGCATCAGACCTACAACCGAGGACCGCATCACCCGCATTCCTAAGCATTTAGATAGGAGTGCACCCCTAGTGAGGGACTGAGTACATTGAGCAGCCACTGATTGTTTCCCTACTATGTGGGTGGATAGAATAAAGAGATATTACTTACAAGGAGTGTATGTTTTCGTAAATCAGAGTTTACAATTTCGTAAACCACATTCCTGTTGCTCTGTCAGAGTAAGTGTGCTCTTGAAAACGTAATCAAATAGCATCAGAAGCAGGTGAGTCTTTACCTATGTAGGTTAACCTAACGGAAGTTGTGGAATAAAACATCTACAGGTGAAGCAAAAAAGAAATTTGAAGGCATCTATTAGTATGTTTTTCACATATGTATTACGCACAAGCTGTACTGCAGCGCTTTTGGTAGTCAACTGTTTACTTTCCGAGCAGATTTAAAGTTTCCACTGCAGATCAGAGACCGATACAGCTTTCGAAGCTCTGCTATCAGTAATGTGACTGTTTATACTTCTAACTTAGATAAACGTGCAACTTCAATGAGCTGTGACTGAATGTTCTTGGAGTTTGATAGGTGAGAAAGGAGGGTGGTACAGTATAACTCATGCATCTATTATCATGATAGGTATGCCATTGCCTGACGGAAAAGAAAAAGAGAGCGAGAGTGTATAAATGGGAGTCTGCAAGACAGTTGAAGTTAGAGAGCTTTTGATTCTTTAATAGACAATGAATAGCAAATGTGGCCGATCTTGAATCAATTCAACACAGCCCGCATATGCAATTAATGTTCGGAATTATGTTAATGTCTTCGGGTGTATGCAGTTCATGGTGCGACCTGGTGGACAGTGCTGCTGTAAGCATGGTGATGCCCAACTCATTGGTATATCTATATTATGTTGGATATGTTCTTAAAGTTATGTCTAAAGTATACTGTTAGATATTGTGTCTGCGGCGTGTGGTTAATGAGTTGTGCTGTTGCGGGCAGATACCCACCTACTACACCTAGGCTTATCAACATGCTGGATCCGACATAGCTGGAACATTCTCTGTCATGCAAGCACAACACTAAAACAATTTCTAAGTAGCACTCACAAGCTCTCAATTCATACACTCACTAACATACTAATTCTTATGCATCCTATCAAGCCCTACTTTTCAATTCAAGTTACGCATAGGCACAGCTCCAATCGCCGCTGATGGCATCAAAATAGTGCCCATATAGGCCACTTTCTTCCATCCACAGCACTCCCACAAAATAACTTGCTTCCTATCCGTAAACGCGCTTCGACGCCTCAGCAGGGGCATCAAGCACTTTATAAATGCAAGTTCAATCCAATACACCTTCAGAAATGCCTTTTCAGTGCTGCATGCATCTTCAGTGTTTTTGCTAATGTATACTGAAAATGAGGACGACAGGAAAGACACAGAGCACTAATGAAACATTAGTTATGAAGAGGAGTCGAGGGCTTGGGGTGTAGATAAATCCTTCTTCCCCTCAACAATGTGCAACCAGAGTACAATACATATATGGCTATATAATCACTTAAGACACTGGGCTCTGCAAACAAAAATATACTTTCAGAGTGAGCTCAGCAGTGGGGAATGACATGGGGTTCAGGGAGGGGCCCACCTGCAGGTGGTGTTCCCACTATAGAACTGAAATGGACAGAGATTATCCTGTGTTAATATCCAGTGTGGCAACAGGTGAAACTAAACAGATGACAGCGACGCATTTGCCTCACACATAGGACCTCACTCCATTGGAAAATCCATTTTGGCATGTTTAATAACATTACCCACCCTTGATCAAGTTGCAGAAAATTTCAAAATCCAACTTACTGGCTTGCCAAATTTGTTGAAGACTGGTCAACTGGGCAAACGTTTTTAATGGGGAAGGGGAAGGGGGGCGACGGCAAACCCATTTGAATTTATCACAGGGGACGTTAGCTGCGCAGATATCACGAAAAGCTAAACAAAACTATATCAGTGTTGGCAGACACAAAGTGCTTCCTCCACTGGGTGACATTTCTTTGTTTGGGGCATTGCTATTCTGCCATTTTGTAGTTAAAAAACAAAAAACAAGTGTTCAGTGCATATATGCTACAGCTGTTTATATAACAAATACTTTTGAACATGCACAAACAACTGATAAATGTTTGCAAAGAGCAAAAGTGCAGGAGCAGTGGCGGGTGAGCATTCTACATTTATCATTAATATTTGCCAACATTAACGGTCGCGAACTCCGAGGCAAAGCCATCTATAAACTCGGTGTGGGAAAGCCTAACTCTAAAACCTACCATATTCACATACACTCCACAACTAATGCGGTGTTAGAAAAGGGGACAAACACAGATGTTGGCTGACATCAAACCAAAGGTATATCAAATTTAACATGAGTGGAGGCCATGCATTGGCAGACCCAATTGAAACACCTACAACCTACACACCCACGTCTGAAGTTTTGCTGTGCTCCAAAACCAAACATTAACAAATGATCTCAAATAGAAGAGAAAACACAATGCCAAATTCTGTGTTGGCATCGAAAACTTCACCTACATCCACATACAGGCATAAATCAGGTTATGTTACAAAAACAAACATAAACAATGTTTGAGCATCAGAGTCGCATCAGCTTCTCGCACTGCCACAAACACAGAGGCCACAACATGCCTGCAACAATCTTACACATAAGGAAAAAATTACACCAACAACTTCTCAATATTTGTGATCATGAAAATGAAAACAAAAAAAGCATCTGAAAATTATGCTTACAAACATCAAAAATAGTACAAATAATTTTAAAAGCTATTACCTTCCTACTACACAAAAGCGTTTTTATTTGACAACTGAATTACAGCGCTATCATTCTTCAACATGATAACAGCTGTAAACATATAACAAGAATTGACAAAGCCAATAACTTGCGCCTATGCGAGATCAATTACCTTTGTCAATGCTTGTATTACTATCGTTCTGGAATATTCAGGGAATATTGACTTTAGGATTATGCGCTTAAGCGCTTTTTTATAAAGAGGTTTTATTTCTGCATGGAGATGAGGGTTGGGTGAATCAACAGAGAGCTGGAGGAGGAGGTGGTGTTTTAAAAGCAGGGGGGGTTGTTAAAAACAATGGAGGGGGGCAAGGGGGTAACAAAACAAATGCATGTCGAAGGCAGAGCTGCAGACCTTGGAACGGGGTTCAAGTCTAGGCATCGGCTCAACATCCTGCGATCCTGGGCAATTCACTTAACAGCCACACACGCCTCACCACCACCACGTGTAATCGATTAAAAAAAAAAAATGGGAGTGTCTATGCCTAATGCAAATAGTGCTCATGTCCAAAAGCAGGAGGGTTGGAACATGAGGCACTGGCTTCAAGTTCACTTATGGTGATACACTCAACCCCTCTTGATTTACTCTATCAACTTAATGAGGAATCAACGAAACTCATTCACAGCCAGTCATTCACAACTCATTCTCTCCTCTCACTCGTTAGCGGTGTGCATGTTAATTTTAAGACAGTAAATATGCCGTCCTTTTAGGTTTAGTGGCATTCCCAGCATTGACACCCTGTCAGCCTTAACTTATACAATATCACACAGAGTAGGGATAAAATGGAAGTGTACAGCAATGTGTATACCTAGAAAGATGTGGCACGTGTATAATGTGGAAAAACTGCCCTCACTCACAAAATTGTGACATGCTTCATCATTAGCCGTGCTACAGACACCCCCGCACAGACCTACGGTACCGCACAATAAAAACATTTGGTCTCCTAGAGACAGTTTTAATATCCTTACTTACTCTTTTTGCACTCTGCCCGTCACTAGGCATATTTTCGGTCCCCTCTATTTAAAACACCTCAGCTCCTCTTCTGGCCCAGGAGAGTTGTAGCCCACACCAGGGACCTTGCGGCCCTGGTGTGAGGAGGGAACCCTATGATGAAGCATGTCGCCCTTGGGTGAGTGAGGGTTCTCGTCCTAAGAAAGGTCTCTCCCCTACATGAATCGGGCACACAATTTCTTGACCCTGATATTGTTACTACATTACACTTGGGGATCTCTCCTCCTTAGGTTTCCTATCATTTGATCATTCGAGAGAACGTACTTTTAGTGAGTTCGTATACAGACAGGGAGCAGTACGCTCTCTTACTTTCTGGGACTCCTCCCTTTGATTTTTTGTGTGCATCAATATCACTGTGACTGCCATCCAGGTGTGAACTCTGGGCACTCCAATGAATTTCGTTGTGGGTTAATCAGATTAATAATGATTAGAATTAAAATATTTTTAACCATTATTGGACAGGCCATCTAGAATCTTGTTCTGACTGTCTAAATGCCAGAAAACATTAGGTGATCCTATTCACAATCATGTTGTCCTTGGCGTCTAAAATGTCCAAATTCTTATAAATCCCACTTATGCACTCAATTTTTATTAGCATTAATTGATTTAATATTTGTAGCTAACATTGAACCAATAAATGTGTTTCATCATGCAAAGACTGCATTTCAGCTATCTGCGTCTGTGTTACACAGCCTAAATCTATATAGTGTACGAATACAAATATGCTTGCTTAGAGGAATGTTCTCCAAGAAGTTATGTCACATTTCTTGCATGAGAATGATCTAAGGAACACATAGTAAATGGGTCTCTTCAAATCAAAATGTTGGATACAACTATTTTAATTATGGCACATCACAATAAACTGGTGAATACGAAAATATTAACAACTAGAAAAGGACATCCAGTAAACTGAGAGACTCTTTCTGTAATAATTGTAATTTGAATTTACAAATGTTTCAAACGTTTTTATACTATTTATATTTAGTAAGAGAGCTGTTTTTTCCACAGACAATGACAGAGCAATAACATTTGTGTGATGTAATAAATTTGAAAATGTTGCTCAATTAGTTGAGAATCAAACAAGAAAGAATAGAAAACCCAGGACAAAATGATAGAAAGTGGACTAGTGCAGTAGACAGGATTATCAAACAATTTGTACACTTTTATACTAACTTCTGTATGAATGTTAATAAGGTTAATTAAAATATATTTTATCTCCTATCACTTCATGAAAAGTGAGTGATACAAGTTGATACAGAAAATTTAGTCTCTCCCTTTCTCAGACAAATAAATAGTCAAGCAAAGAAATATGGTAATTGTTTGGGCCTTGGCACAATCCTGGTTTTTATAAAAGAATTTATGATTTGCACCTGCAGCATTTGAAATACGTATTCTATCGGTTTGGGGGAGGTGTGAGGATCTTTAATCCCAGCAAGCTGAATACATTCAGTCAATTCTTTATTGGGAACGTGAGGATTTATTTTTTCAAAGGCCCTTTATCCTCTGATTGCACTAGATCGATCTATCATGAAATGCCTTTGGTAATAGAACTGAAAGATTCTGCGGTCCTTTTAAACTATTACATTTGTGAAAGGGCCTTTAGCTCTGTGTTTTTGTGGTTTTATTGAATGTGATTTAAACATGATAAACACTTTGTTAATTTTCCCTTCAGAGTCCATTTGTATTAATGGGTAAATTCCCTCTTCTTTTCAGTTATACCAAGGTACTCAGTAAAGTTTTCCCTTTCATATTGTTTATGCTTACTAGCCTTGGATTATTGTTATCCAGTTTACGTGAATTCATGCCTTTTGTTGGAGATCATAGTGTCAATACTTTTCCTAAATTACCAACAAAAAATGATGACATTGTGTTATGTTGGATAGCTTGGGAGTTTTACACCATCTATGCCCGATAGAACAGTTAACTTATCCCTACCTTCCAGCTACCTGTTTGATACATTGAAATCTACTTTTTTTTAGCGTATACATATTCAACACAGAAAGCCATATAAACGAATGCATGCTCAGCATAGAATGCAAACACTTCCTATGTTGAGTAAGTTAGGTATTGAATAGTCTTCCTCTTGAATCAAAAAGCTGCATTTCTCTCAGCTGCTTAGATCCCAAATTCCAAAAATCAGACCACATCACACTAGGCGTACTTGCCATCAATTGGATGCCCTCTGCTTTCAAAATAGCATATTTCATGCATGAAGCCCTGAGGATTAATACCCTTAAATACTTCCGAAAATTCACTCTGTCTGGTGGCTTCAATAATCTGAAACATCTAAACAAACTCACAAATGAAATACTGCTCCTTAAAGACAGACATAACTCACTAGATCCTTTTCTAAAACTGTCCAGAAGTCTCTGCCTATCCAAATAAGAAATGCCCACCTTTCCTTAAAATTTTCTCTCACACACTATGGAAAGCCCACCTGCGCACATCCTCAGCATGCACTAGGTGCAAATTTTTTTCATATGGTATGGTCCTGCTCGGTGATAGCCCGATACTGGGAGCAGGTGTTCCGCACCCTGTTACGAGCCCTGTAGCGCCCCATAGATATCTCCCCACGTGTGGTGCTACTAGGCTTGTTTGAAGAGGTACGGGGAACCAGAGGAGAGGCCGCTAGTAGGAATGGGCACCCTTATAGCTAAACGTGACACCACCCGAGGCTGGAGCGTGGCTGACCTGCCCTCAATATTAACATGGAGCAAAGAAATGGGCTGGTGCGCTAAACCTGAGGAATCAGTATATGCAGCCAGAGGTTGCCATCATACATAAGAAAATCTGTGGATGATGGTGGACATATCATGGACTAGAGTGATTGATGTACTTTTAAGTATTGCTTCACCTGTACTAATGTCGTTACTCACCAAATGTATTGTTGGGTTCTTCTTATTTAACCGCTGTTAGTTTTCGAAATCCCATCCCTACCATATATACTCTCTGTGTTATATTAGGTTAGCATTATGTGGCTAAATGCATGCCAGTTGCATTTGCGTTATGCAACCCACTGAGTTATCCTCGTAATGTGCAGGCTTTAGTTAGCGAGTGTGACTCCATTTTGTATTTCGTAATCCTTATTAGACTGTTCAGACTGTGCCCGAGTTAGGCCTCATTATTATTTTCGCTTGCCTCAGCAGAATACTGTATTTCGCTATTATTTCTTCTCTTCACTCAAGGCTGTTTCTCGATATACTAATGAATAGGCCATTAAGCCCTTGCATGTTTGTCCGAATGTGTAGTTTCTGCTCCCACGTTAGGAGATGCTGAGACCCAGCACTGTGGCCTTGGATCCCTGATAACAAGTACTCATCTGGCACGTATGAGCTCATCCTACTGTGCCTCCTTTGTTCGTGATCAGCCCAGGCTGGTAGTTTTCCATGGTGGGCGGGGTTGCAGACTGCTGGGGAAGAATGATTACTCACTGTAGACTGTTGGGGGGCCAGTCCCTCGGCAGACATCTTAGGGTGCAGGTCATGACGGACTCCTCTGAAGAGCATTTGCAATAAACATGTAAGTTCATATTCTCTACTGTCTGACCGACTCTTCATTCTTGGGAAGGCCTAGCAGGTGGTTGTGAGAAACCCCGGGTGGCCCTAGAGGGCCACTTCCTTCACCGCTTATGTAAAAATAATTTTTAACATTTGATTATAAAAAAAGAGTTCTCAAACAAATTCCAGAACTCTTAAAGCTATCTATCTCTGCCTTGCCCATTTATACACAATGATACACTTGGCAATTCTCCAGCACTGATACACCTACAAACTCCCACACAATTTTTCTCCTCGAATTTTAGGCCCCCAACTCAGTGCTTCACTTTTTCTCATCTTATATAACCTGTCTTCCATCCATAATTTTACTTGAAATTCTGATACGACTGTAATTGTTTTTTGTATGTTCTGTTATCCATCTACACCATTACTGTATAACACCATTACAAAAGCTGCAAGGTAACATTGATATATATAGAGATATATATATATATATATATATATATATGATCCATTCAATACTGCCTTAAAACCTCTGCATCTTTTTCGTGCTTCACAAACCTTAAATTATAAAGTCTAATTGTAGAGGTTGATTTCAAACTTCAGCCTCTCATCATCTTTTAAACCCATGGGGACTGAGGACTCCCAAACACTGATGTAATTGAGGGTCTTTATGACACTTTTCTTTTTAAGGTAAAGGTTTATCTACAATTTAGAAAGAAATCTGGAGGGAAAATTGCGATATGGTACCAAATAAAAAACAATTCCCCGTGCTTCACGTAATGGATAAATTGACTGTTTCAAAAACCCTCCTGTAAGCAGATGATTGTAAATTAACTGATTTATTTTATTTATGGCTTTGTGAGTTAAATAAGTTGCATCGAATTGAAAGTCCTTGGGTGGGTCCTGTCCTATAATATTCTGTGCAAAAGGATGCCTTTTACTAGGATAGGTATTATGAATGATAGCTCCAACTTCACATCTTCTAACAATGCAGATTTTTCATGATGGTCTCTAGCAGATGTATAGTAACTTCCTTGATTTTTTTTTTATTTCTTTTTGTAACATAAGATTTGGGACAGTCGATTTATCTTGAGTGTCTTCTGAAATACCATATTATGTTTCAAATAATTGTCTTATGTTATCCTTGGAGCCTTTGAAAATGTAATAATTCCACTGCATGATTTTCCATGGGGTCATGCTTCTGACAATTGTTATTGTATACCGTTATTATACTTTCTAAAACATGTCTGGTAAATGGCTTCCAATTTTTAAGAAAAATAAGTTCAGCCCTTGTGCAACCTCTGCAAGACTCAAACTAACTTCCCAAGCCCTTCTCTGAAGATATCAAAAGGCTCACTTTTGCGGTGACCTCAGACCAATCAACTCAACTGAAATTATTTTTTCAGTTCATCAAGACAAGGAGATATCCTGGCACAGAAGTCACCAACAATACAAATAAAAGGGCACAATGAAAAACAATTTTGGCAAGACAATAAGTGTGTTTAGCAATAAAATTAGAAAATTAAAATTCTACCATATTGCTTTTTTTGTTTTATAATTGTACTTCCTGTGGGTCAGTAGTATTTGGAAAACATTTTTAACAAAATATTCATGTAACATGTCCTTCTACTGCCTTTTTTCTCTAGAATTTCCAGTTTCTCCTAAAATGGCATACTTATTAACTTTCTCATTATTGTCAAATTTTAAAGGACTTTGCCACCCCACTTAGCCTCTGGTTTCAGCTATCTTAAAACTGAATTTAATAAAGAAATCATAATTGTAGCTAGGTTTAATCTATCTATGTTGTATGCATACAAGCATACTAAGAAACCCTTGGATTTGAGAGTCCATTCTGAAGGAGAGTTCATGAAATAATCCAATACTTACAGTTCTACCACAGAGCATAGAAGCATTATCCCAGCAGTGTTAACACACTGCAGTAACAAATACAATTATGCACATCAGAAAAATGTCTGCTGTTTAAAAATAATTGATGCACAGAAGATACATTGGGAAAACTGCCCATCAACACTGGCCAGAAGAGCAATGACGTGCTCCTTCAGCCTCACATTGACTGCACATTTTCATCACATGCGTTCAGCACGTGGTGGGAGGTTTCTCTTCACTACGTGTTGCTGCTGGTGTGTCCACGTATCTTGCAAAAGATGGTTTTCTATCTAATGTCTGCTGTCTGAAAATATAAAATCAAGACTGCCCTTACCATTCTTCCAGCGGTGTCATTTCATGTCTTAAGCATATATAGAGATGTTTGGAACTGAGAAGGATCACAAGACATTTAGTTTGTTGCTTTTTCATTGTTTTCATCACCCTTTGCTATTAGTTTTTCTCTGATTTTTACATTTTTACATCAGGTTTTCTTGTGGAATTGGCCTTTTGGAAGACTTATGGTGGGCTCATTCAGGGTGGTTTTGGTGCTGATTATCAACCTTAGTCTTGATCCTCAACTACCGTCAAGATACATCAACTTTCAATGAGGTTTTATGCCATTATCACTTTTTCCTTCTTATTGAGACTCTCTTAGGAGACACTCAACATCGTTCACATGTGTATTTCAGTGCAGACTGGCATGGTGCCAATTGGGAATATTTGCCCTTTTATCGGGTCATTGAGAAAAAAACTAGAGAGACCTTCTTCGAGTCTAGTCCTTGACATCATCTCAGTTGCTGTGTAGGAGGAATATTGCCCATCACTCACCGCTAATGTATTAGTGATTTTCCATCATACTCCCTGGGCCAGGAAACTGCTGGTATCTATATCTGGGTGCTGCTTGAATACTAATAGGTAATATCAGGGTGATGCTTATCTGTGTCAATGGGCAAATAAATTATGCCACCAGGTTATTCATTCATATTCATACTGGTGCTCGATTATGTGAGTTGTGGTGATCTAGTATGTTCAGTGGAACTGTTTAATTAGGACATGTGATGCTTTACAATTATGTTTATGCAACAGCTCAATTATGTCAGAGGTGGTGGTCAATTAAGCCACTACTAATGCTCAGTCATAGAATGGAGAAATGAATCAAAATACAAGATGGCATCAGCACCTGAATGACTCTAGCCAGGTGAGAAATGCGATAGAGACCTAGATGGACCAGTGAACTTTCAAACTAAAGGTTCTCCAACACAACACGAAGCTGGAAAATGAAATACCTCACAACCAGGAAGCACTACCAGAGGATAAAGAAGAAAGGACAAGGAAACATGAACTTTTCCCACTCTGATGGGCACTGGCAAAAACAAAATGATCATGATGAAAGGCAAAGAAAAAAACAAACAGCTGAGAATACAGCCAAGAACGTGACATATAAGAACAGGAAACCTAGTAAATCAAAGTATGGGTGGGGGCACATGATTGTTTGGAGAAGCAAATCCCAAAATATTACAGTTACAGAACTGTTAAGTTAATGGGACTACCACCTCTTTTGCGGCACCTTCAGAGACAAAGAAAATTGAGGTCAACAGAAAAGATACTAGGGTGTGGACTTTGCTTTCATTATCACAGTGGAAAACAGATATGAGGTCTACCATATGAAACTTGACAGTGAAATTCGAGTCATTCCGCATTACAACAAGGAGCAAAGAGAAAAAATGTAACCAATCAGAAAGAAAGTGGAAAAAAGTAAGGGAATTAACAAAGAGGTAATGTCTATCAATGGAGGAACATAGAAACAATAAGAGGAAAGAGAAAAGCTCCCGCAGCCAACATAGATACCTACTGGCAAGTAACACCTGACAATTATCTCTGCTGAGAGCAGAGGGAAATTGCTGAGGTGGGAATAAGTCTCAAAGGCATATTGTGTTCATAAGTTAATTATGCCAGATCCAGAACCCCAGGAGCCACAAAATGAGACATAAAATTGTGTGGAGTCTTTTCATGAGGGCTGTAGCAGCCCAGCCCACTGCCCTCGATTCTCATGGATCCATGAATATGCTTCTCCTCACTGTGTCCCTATTCATCTTTGGTTCCTAGGCACGAGGAACCATGAGACGTTCAACCTTACAACTTCTCAGTTGAGGATCAAGAAACAGAACACACAAGTATTCTGTCAGAGCTGAGACAGATTGTTAAACTATGTTATCTGCCCCCCTCTCATTACTAATTGTTAACCAACAGATATTTGCGGTCATCTAACAAAAGTCTGTGGGACCCAACTCACCATCTCAGACTACCTACTACCCACCAATTAGTTAGCTCTAGTGTCCATCTCCTACCATGGTGCACTGTCCCTTTAAGGGACACCTTATCAGATCCCGCAAAAGATTTATCAAAACTTTTCACTGCAGCAGTAAGAGGTCACTAGATGTCAGGAGGACAGCAACTTCAACAAGTGTGGGTGTCTTTGAGGACAAAGGCACTGCCTAGGCCACTGTAGCAGAAAGATAATTTTTGGGACGGGACGTGGGAGAGAGAGGGGGGACAAAACTCTGCAAAGGTGCTTGAGTGATGAGTTAGACAAAGAATATTTAGGTTCTGCACGCACAATATGGAGCAGTGGCGTTCCAGGAAGCATGCACAATTGCACTAATTTCTAGTAAGTTCCCTAGCTCATGAATTCCCGCCTAACAATATAGGCCTTGGATCGAGTAGGCGTGCATCCCTTTCTGCTGGTCAATGCAGCCTTCTTCTTTGTGGAGTTGCACTGATTCATTCCCGGATAGTTATCAATTTCACTGTGCTGGTGTGTACTCTCAGCTGAACTGTGAGTGATTAGTCCTTCTAAATCAGCTTTTGAGTCGGTTTTACTTTTTTGATCTTCTGTTCTAATCACCAAGGTCCACCTGTGTAATCTTGAGTACCTTTCCAATACAGTGCCAATCACTTCGGCAGTGGTGGTCTCTTTCAACTTGGTACGGAAAGTATTGGACAGCTACCAAGTACAACTACAAGGAAGAGGGACAGGATGGCACCTTTAAAGCATGTGTCGAATTTGTGACATAGTAAAATGGTCTCAAGGCAGATGGTATTGAAGATGCACAGAGTGAGGCCAGGCAAAAGACATTGGTCACACAATATTAATCTTAGCCATGATCTTAGCCTGTTCTCAAAGTAGTGGGTTGGCTACTGAAACCCTCATTTTAAAGGGTCAGTGATATCACTTCAATACCAAATGTTCAAGGATACTTTAAATGGAGAGTCGTGATCCTAAAAGCATTACAACCGCCACAACAAAATCAGATGTCAGGTAAAACACACACACTCATCATGCATGTAGACGCCCACCATAAATTTCAAGCAAATGGGTTGAGAACTAGAAATGGGCCCTAGCCACAATTGGCGAAATCAAAATCTCCCCCTGAAATCAAATATACCCTCATTTGGAGAGTGTCACCCGCTATGGAAACATTTTCACCATCCCAAAATGTCAAATGCTTACCACAAACTTCAAAGGGTCAAATGCTCTGCAGACTTGGCTCACTCTCCAAAAACTGTTCCCCTTAATTACTCAAAGGGATCATGTTCCACGAGTACCTTACTTCATCCTCCTCGATTACTCAATATAGGTATAGCGGTATAAATTATTCAAAAACGTTAGGCTTATTTCTTCAGCGTGTATCACGAAGACGAGATTGTAATCTGCAGCACACTATAAGATATATCGGCAAGAAAACTTTAAAAATGTCTATCATTCGAAGAAAAAAACAGACGTGCAAGCGAGGTCAGAGCTGCCGAAACAAAATAAGGTGACGACGGCGTCGCCGTGGGAGCCAAAAGGATTCTGGGATTCCTGTCACGTCACCGGCGTCTGTTTACAAATGTCGACAGGATATCTAACTTTTACAGGACGATTCCTAATCAAGCCACAGGGTGGCAGGAACGTGCAAAGCACGTGCACCTACGAAAGAGCACAAGGAGTAAAACATGTATTGAGTTCGTTAACTCAATTATCCTAATTTTATCCATCTTCAAAGAAGAAATATGGACTTGGCCTCTCCTTGATTCGAACTAAAAATCAGCTGTTTATACGCAGATTTTAGCACTACTGTTAGTGGCAGAAGGTGCATCACCCAGCTGGCCTATTTTTACCAAGACAAGTCTGCTGCGTCGTATAAAATATTTCATTTTATTTTTGCAATTTTATATAGCACGGACATGGCCCGAGGGCATCAGAGCGCTTTACAACACACAGGATACAGGGTTACAGCGGGTTACATACAGTAATAGTAGTTAAACTGTGGTGGACGTGTACAGGAGTTACCACAAGAGACAGTTACAACAATTGGGCAGAGGACATATACAGTTAAACGAAGGCAGATCAGGGTGCAGTGGATAAAGTACTTAAGTCTGGTAGAGTGTAATATAATCACATTTTACCCAGTGGTCAAAGTGAAATAAAGAAAAGTATGGAAACTGTGATCCTCAGTGTAGAGGAAGCGGATCATCTAGAGTGGGGGCGGAGTCAGAGATGTAGCTAAAAAGAACAAAATATGATCTATTTGTTGGCCTTCCATCCACAGGTAACCTTGTATCGAATATAATGCACCCAGCTTAAATAAAAAATAAACACAACTTAGATTTATCTTTGGTAAATGCATTTTTCTGGTAGGAAAGCTTGGTGAGTTAAGCGATAACTTCAGTTGTCTGTGTGGAATAGGACGGTCACTGAGTTGAATCGTGGTCGGTGCTCTAGCAGGGTTGGATTGGGATCAAAAATCGGCCCGGGCACACTAAAAAAAAGTGGCCCACATTTGCGTATTGCCTTTCCCCAAAACACTGCTTCAGCGAAGGTGTATGAAAAGAAAGGGGGTGGGACTCACTTCAGTAGCGGCTCGTGGAGGGTGTGCTGCGGGGCGGTGGGGCAGTAAACTATGGCATACGGCCGAACAGAGTTAAGTAACTAAATAAATAAATAAAACAAATTACATTGCGCGCGCTGCATGCCATTTGCGAAGCAGCGCGCGCAATGTAATTCGTTTTATTTATTTATTTAGTTACTTAACTCTGTTCGGCCGTATGCCGTAGTTTCCTACCCCCCACCCTGCCCTCCCCCTCCCCGCCGCACCGCCCCGCAGCACTCCCTCCACGAGCCGCTACTGCAGGGGGGCATGTTTTATTAACTTCACTTAGATAAAAAAAAAATGCACAGATAAGTTCACACTGCTGAACCACACATGAATGCAAGTGAGACCACTTCTGCTCAGGCCCCCTGCCCCCGCTCATTCAGCATACATTAATGGGCCGGCCCAGCGAGAGAAAGGGAGTGACACCTCCGCCCATCTGCCTCAAGAAAGGCCATTCAGGCACCCACTGGGCCGCTGGCGGCATCCTGACAGCACAGACAGCCCCCAGGCTGACAAAAAATGAAGCCCACAGCTAGAACTGGGCTACCGGCCCTTCGGCCATTTCCCGAGTGCCCGCCTTACCAATCCGCCCCTGTGCTCTAGGGAAATAGTGGCATCTATTTATAGTGCTAAGAGGTCCAAGCCTGTGGCAGAAAGCACTGTTGAGTATGCGTCCTTAGTTTAAAAAATATATTACACACAGTATAAGCTTGCACGTAGTATAAATAGGCTGTCACAAAATGTGCAAAATGATTGTTTAAATGTTTACAGTACTTTCAAAAGATATATTTGTAGTAGGACTCTATCTAGTGTAAACTTTTTTTATATATTTCCATTGAAGGGACAAATTCCACATTCTATCAGTAAAGCCTGTACTGGCTCCCAAGCAGCTTTTGGATTTGCTGATTAACAAATTGCCCACATTTACATTTCTTTCAAGTAGCAAGCATCCAGGAGAAAATGCTTGTTTCTTCTTCAGCTTCTCCCGTCTCTCACTTCACAGTAGAGGAGATGCTTCTTCTTCCCTTTCAAACCGAGCAAACTCAACCGTTCAGAAACGGTTATTTTTTAATAAAATTATGAGAACTGTTTTGATCAAATTAATAGAGCACGGGAACGTCGTTCCCCCGTTCCCCTGCCCACTTTGACCGCTGATTTTACCTGAAATGTATGCGATCACAATTATGAGTATGCCTTAAATAATGAACTAATGAAAAAGGTCTACTGAATGAACATTCTGAAGCACAAACCCTACTATATTTTTGCTGGTTCATATGTCCAACACACCAAATGCATTAAACGTCTGCAGCAGACTCCTATTATATCATCACTTAAAATAAACTACACGTGTCGGAAGGTACGTACGTCTTTCGCATTGGACCTTTTAATACATATGCTGTCATGAATGTCGTTGAAGCAGAACATGTGTGCTCAGATATAGGTGGCCTCAATACTCCCCCTTTTGAAGAAGCCAAGCCTGGACCCTAATGATCCCAACAATTTTCGCCCGATCTCTCGTCTTCCTCTCCCTGCTAAGATGGTTGAGAAAGTTATGAATCGTCAACTCAGTGCTTTTCTGGGGGAAGTCCAAGCACTGGATCCCTCCCAATATGGTTTCAGAGAGGTACACAGAACTGAGTCGGCCCTCATTAAGGCTACGGAAGAGATCAGAGCAGCAGTGGATCAAGGAGGTAGGGCAGCACTGATCCTACTGGATTTGTCCGCCGCATTTGATACGGTCCATCATGATATTCTGATGGACCGTCTCAGGGAATATGGGGTACAGGGTAAAGACTGGGATCTTCTCAAATCCTTTCTTTCAGACAGAGGACAGATTGTATCCCTGGGGAAATTTCAGTCCAAACCCTTTACACTACCATGTGGTGTTCCGCAGGGGTCGTCTTTAAGCCCAACACTCTTCAATGTGTATGTCTCATCTTTGGCTCCTGTTATCAGTGCTTTCGGATTTGGGATTACGACTTATGCGGATGACACACAAATCGTGGTGTCTCTTTTACCCGGCCAAGAGCTGGGAATGGATAATCGCTTCCAGACCTGCATGGAATCAGTAGGGAGATGGATGGCAGACAATTGCCTAAAATTGAATTCGGGTAAAACCGAAGTGATGTTGTTCAGGAATGGTCCTAACTTTTGGACTCCTAACTGGTGGCCTGCCTCTCTGGGATCACCCCCCTCACCCTCTAAAAAGGTGAAAAATTTGGGAGTTATGCTGGATGAGAAACTGTCGTTGGGAGCCCAGGTTAATGCAGTAGTTTCAACAACAGTGCATGTCCTGAGAACTGTCAAGAAGGTAGTGTGGCTTCTTCCGCTGGGGTGCCGGAAAACAGTGGTCACAGCCTTGGTCCTGTCGAGGCTGGACTACTGCAACAGCCTATATCTAAATATACAGCAAAAATTCCTATATAAACTTCAGCTGCTCCAGAATGCCGCGGCCAGACTACTTACGGGCACATCCAAATTCTCCCCAATTTCCAAAGAGATAAAAAAACTGCACTGGCTCCCGGTGAGGAACCGGGTGCATTTTAAGTCTCTTTGTCTAGTTTTTAAAGCGCTGCAAGGTCTGGGACCTGATCATTTAAGACGCCAGTTCCAGTGGTACAGACCGACAAGAACTCTTAGATCATTGGGTGCCAAACTGGTCATAGTCCCACCCATAAAAAGAGCTCAGTGGGGTGGCAGAAGCTTCTCCTTATGTGCAGCTAAAGCCTGGAATGGCTTGCCATTCCACTTGAGAAACGCCACCAATCTTCTAGCTTTCAGGAAAGGGCTGAAGACCTGGCTTTTTGAAAAATAATTTTCTTTACCTAGTCCTGCAGTAGGAGAAGTAACCAGCGCCAGGACACCTCCGGGTAATCGTGTGCTTTAGAAGTCTCCTTAACATAACATATAAGTCTATCACACAAGTTGTACTTCCTGTAAGATTGTAGAGACAACATCGCAATTGTCTAATTATGGTTGACTGTTCAGATTCACTGGCACCACACTCAGAACCTTGGACACGTTGGTACAGCTGCAAGTTCTTTGTTACAATAATGTACTATGAAGTGTATGTTTCACTGTGATGATTTTTTATGTTTGCTCCAAAAATCTTGATAAATAAAACATTTAAAAAGAAAAAAAAAGGTTGACACTACATTCTACGGGAATTTTTTTTTTTTGCATTCCCTATAGATAAGCTTCCCTAATTTGCACAAAATTGGTAAAAGATACATTGTAATTTGGGCGTAGAGCATGACACATTTGACCAAAGTAATCAAAAGTCATTTAAAGGTGTTAGGGGCAAAACGATTGATTTTTGAATTTAAGATGAAAATACACATTGGCAAGCTAGAGCACAAATACTATTAAAACACTTAATGAAACCCCCTGTGACTGCCTCCATGTAGTGCCTTATTTTGGTTTGATGTTTGTTCAGTTGCTTTGAATTTATGGGCACAAGTAAAAGTACCCACATCCAGATGTACTACTGGCCCTCCCAACTAATCCCAAATAATACTTGGCTATTTTGCGATAGAACTGACTACACTGTGAGGCTGGAGTTAGATCTCCGATAACCGTGGGACCTGCATGCCATGCAACATGCCCTGCTGCCCATCACAAAAACACCTCTAATATTTTTGAATGGATTCCTGAGGCAAATTAAATGACAGGGAAAACTGGAAATGTAAATGCCTTTAAGGCATGGGATTGGTGCTCTACCAGGTAGCTAGATTGAAGAGGTTCCATTTTTGTGACCCATCTGGGCTCAGTACACACTAAATCATTTGGACAGTTATCAGATGACTTTGCCCTGTGTATATCCGAATTCATTGGATACTTACAGATCCAGCAGAGAAACTAACAGCAGTACCCAAAAGTAGTCCCCCAGAACCCAGGATAACAATGGAGCATTTGGGCAGAAGCGCATTTCTTGAAACTACAAATCACTGATGCTCAACACACCTGACCCTTCAATGCAATTAAGGGAGATATGGGAACAGGACCTTGGGGAGGTTGAATATGGAGAGTGATGGAGGCAAGAATGGCCCCGCGCTCTCTGGCCACTTCAGGTAATATTGACATTTGGTGGGGGGCGCCATCATATCTCTTGACTGTACAACACAATGATAGCCATGCCCCTAGATGGCTTGCTGCACTTAGGTGACTGGTGGAAGATAGTTGTAGGCCAGCAGTTTAAAGGAAAGAGTGGGAGAGAACCCTAGAACATGCCTTTACTCTCTCCAGTAACACCTATTTCAAATTCACACAATTTAACTATCTGCACACCACATACCTCATCTCTCACAAACTAAACATTATGATGAACACCTGCGGCCTGGAGTAGATATACATAATAAAAACTCGACTGAGCCATCCTAAAACAGTATATCGTTCAAAAATTATGATTCATATCACGTAATCAATCAATCGGTACTTGTATAGCGCAGCTTATCACCAGTGAAGGCATCCAGGTGCTGGGGTGCTGGGCTTAGTCGAAGAGCCAGGTCTTGAGTTTCCTCCTGAAGTCCGTCAGCGAGGGTGATGTTCGGATGTGGAGGGGGAGGGCATTCCAGGACTTGGCGGCGAGGTGAGAGAAGGAGCATCCTCTGCTGTGGCTATAGTGGATGTGCGGTGTCTGTGCTGGGGCGGGTGAGGCGGAGTGAAAGTTTCTGGATGGTTGGTGGAAGTTCAGGAGGTGGTTCATATATGCTGGACCTTGGTCATGGAGGGCTTTGTAGGCGTGTGTCAGTAGCTTGAATTGGCACCTTTTCTGGATGTGGAGCCAGTGGAGGTTTCTCAGGTGCGGGGTGAAATGGGTCCATTTGGGCAGGTTGAGGATCAGCCTAGCTGCCGAGTTCTGCAGTGTCTGTAGCCTTCTCATGAGTTCGATGGTGGTGCCTGCGTACAGTGAGTTTCTGTAGTCGATACGGCTGGTGATTAGGGCTAGTGTGATTGTTTTTTTCCTGGTGCTTGTGGGTAGCCATTTGAAGATTCTTCAGAGGCATGCGGAAAGTGTGGAAGCAGGCCGAGAAGGCAGTGTTGATCGGTCGTTTCATGGTGAGTTTGCTGTCCAGAATGATGCAGAGGTTGCGAGTGTGGTATTTTGGTGTAGGGGTGGGTCCGAATTCTATGGGCCATTAGGTGTTGTTCCAGAGGGCGGTATGGTTGGCAAAGACCAGCAGTATGGCCTTGTCTCTGTTGAGCTTCAGGCAGTTGTCCTTCATCCAGGCTGCGACGTTCTTCATGCAGTTGTGGAAGTTGGTCTTCGCTGGGATCTACTGAGAGCGAGAGGATGAGCTGGGTGTCGTCGGCGTAGGATATGATGCTGATTTCGTGGGTGGTGATGATGTCGGCTAGCGGCATTATGTATATATTGAAGGGGTGGGGCTGAGGGGTGAACCTTGGGGGACGCCGCAGATAGTGCTCTTGTGTTGCGAGGTGAAAGGGGGAAGGCAGACTCTTTGCGTGCGTCTCATGAGGAATGATGCCATCCATCTGAGTGCGTCTCCTTTGATTCCAATCTGGTTCAGTCTTTTGATGAGTTTGGGTTGGGAAACGGTGTCGAAGGCTGCGGAGAGGTTGAGAAGGATCAGGGCGCCCGATTCTCCTCTGTTGATTAAGGTGTGGATGTCATTATTGGCAGTGAGGACAGTCTCAGTGCTGTGGTTGGCTCTGAAACATGATTGGGAGGGGTCTAGCAGGTTGTTTCTCTCCAGGTGTTTGGTGAGCTGATGGTCGATGGCCTTCTCCATAAATCTGGCAGGAAACGAGAGCAGTGAGATGGGGCGGTAGTTCTGGAGATCGCTGGGGTCTGCGGAGGGTTTCTTGAGGAGAGGTCTGACCTCAGCGTGTTTCCATGCATTGGAAAAGGTGACTGTCGCGATGGATGTGTTGATGACGGTGGTAAGCTGGTGGCTGATCTCGTCGCTTCCTAGGTTGAAGAAGCGTGGGGGCATGGGTCGGTGGGTGCTCCTGAGTGCATGGAGTTCATTATGGCTATGGTGTCCGGTGTGTTCCCATGCGGTGAGATGATGGTCAGGGGATGCTTCTGTAGGAGTGGGAGGCTGAGGAGGTCGGTGGGATGGGGGTTGAAGTTCCTGTAGATGGTGAATATATTGTTGTGGAAGTGATTTGCTAGAGCATCACAGAGTTCCTGTGAGGGAGGGATAAAGTTCTCGGTGTCTGCTGGGCAGGAGAACTCTCTGACATTGGGGAACAGTTCCTTGGTGTGGTTGATGCTAGCCTCGATGTGTTCTACAAGGGCCTCCTTTTCCGAGTCTCTGAGTTGGTGGTGGTATTTGCTGAGGGCTGACTTGAAGGTGGCTCGGTGTGTGTTGTCTCTGCTGGTGTGCCATCTTCTTTCTAGTTGTTTGGAGCTGCGATTCATTACGCTGAGTTCTGGCATGCACCAGCTGGCTTGCTTGGTGGATCTGCGAGTTTTGGCTTGTTTGATGGGGGCGACTCTCTTGGTAGCGTTGGTGATCCAGGTGTTGAAGTTCTTGACTGCCTGTTTTAGGTTAGCTGCAGCATCGGGCTAGGTGGTGTTGTGGGTGTCCATACATTTGTTCTGTGTCACTTTGCTGCAGCTGCAAAACGAAGTGTTGGGAGGGTTGTGAGTGGTGTGAGGTGGTTCTGCGATGGTGAAGTGGGCAATGGAGTGAACTGTCCAGGTGAGATCAGTGGTATGGCTGTATTTGACTCTGTTGCTGGACGTGAAGATAAGGTCTAGTGTGTGTCCTGCTCTGTGTGTGGGGTCTGGGACCAGCTGGGTAAGGCCAATATTGTCCATTCATTCCAGGAGGTTGGCGGAGTTCATGTTTGTGGGGTTGTCCAGGTGGAAGTTGAGGTCTCAGAGGAAGATGTAGGGCTTGGAATCAATGGTGAGTGGGGCGATGAAGCCTGTGATGGTGTCACAGAGGCCGGTTTGTGGTCCTGGGGGTCTGTAGGTGCGGGTGCCTTTGGTGGTAGTTTTGTCATCAGTGTGGAGTTGGAAATTCAGGTGTTCTATGAACAGCATGGTTTTGCCTTCAGTGGTGGTGCAGCAGATTGATTCTTTGTAAATGATGGCAATACCACCTCCGTGTTTGTTGGTGCAGTCCCTGTATTTCATCTTGTAGCCACTGGGCATCGCAATGGCGATGTCAGGGGCCGAAGCGGGGTTAAGGTGTGATGAAGGTCACATCGGGGCGAGGGTGGAGATGGTGTCCCAGACTTTGGTGGCGTGTTTGCAGAGCGATCCGGCATTGATCAGGAGGCATCGGAGAGGTTCCAGAGAGGTGTCGGCTAGTGGGGTGGGGGTGGAGCAGGTTTCTACAAAGATGAACGGTCCGAGGTTGCAGGTGAACAGGCATTAGTGGCAGGTGAATGGTCCTGCTGTGGCGTGAGGAGATGCGAAGTGGCAGTTGTTGCAACGTTCGGGGTCCAAGAGTCGAAGATCTACAGTGGAGTACCTGTGGGTGTCCAGAAGGCCAGGGTTCTTGGCACTGGGCGCGGTCCAGGCACAGATAATTTATATTTCTTATTTTTATTTATAAAGTTTTATAGAGCGCGAACATGACCCTAGAGGGTATCAGAGCACTTTACTTGAGAGGAAGGCAGGATGTAGGTGTGAAAGCAAAAACTCATCACATGTATGAACGAAGAACAACAGAATAGTAAGTTTGTCCTCTTTAGAGAGTCATCAGTGTAGTAGTCACAATCAATACAAGAATAGTAGGCAGGTATACAGACAAAATAACAGAATTAGTTATCAGTAAAACATAAGGTGATTATCTTAGAGCAAAAACTTGTTCATCAGAAGTGTTTTCACTTCTTTTTTGAAGGAGGCGGTAGACGAGATTAGGCAGACATCCGGCGGCAGCGAGTTCAAAATCTTCGGGGCGACACCCGAGAAGGCTCTGTAGCACGTTTTCTTTTTGTGGAAAATCTGTGGTGTCAGTAGCAGGGAACTCGCACCTCGCGAGGATCTGCATCCCCCCTGATAATTCTAGCTTTTGTGCCAAATATCTGGGGGTCTTGAAAATGTAGGGCTTTATGAGCCATGCACGCAATCTTTAGTTGTATTCTTGCCTCATAAGGGAGCCAGATCAGTGCTTTTAGAGCCGTGGATATGTGCTTATTTCTTTTTGTTCTGGAGACAAGTATGGTAGCAGCGTTAAGGGAGGCCGTTTGCGGGGCCGGTTTGTATTTAGGTTGTCCGCATAGTGTGGAACTTCCGTAGTCCAGCCTGGGCAACACAAGAGCTTGGACCGCCAGCTTAAGGTCATCCTGTGTGAGGATGAGTTTAAGTTTCCTTAAAATACTCATTGGGTAATTCGCTCCTTTGGTGGCATTACTGATGTGATTCTGCATATTTAGGTATTTGTCTGGTGTAATTCCCAGGAATCTAGCAGGGTCTATATTGTGAGGAGAACAGCTGAGGGCTGTTAGATGCTTCATCCAAAGGTCGATTTTGGGAGTGTGGTTCGAAGGAGTAATGAGGAGGAATACCGTTTTGGCAGTGTTGAGCTTGAGATGGTTGCTAGTGAGCCAGTGTAGAGTGTTATGCAAAGCAGAGTTGAGGGAAATTATGTCTGCTGGGGAACAGATTTTCAAATACAATTGAGTGTCATCAGCATACATGTGATAAAGGATGTTGGCAGATTTCAAGGCGTCTGGTAGAGGTTCCAAGAATAAATTGAAGAGTGGAACCCCAAGGGTGACCACGGAGGGCTGAGAAAGGGATTAATTCACCTTGACTCTTTGGGTTATGTTGTGGAGGAATGAAGTAAACCATTGCAGCACAGGTCCTGATAGGCCCATCCTCCGTTCAAGTAGGGTCAGTAGACTGTCCTGTTTAGCAGTATCAAAAGCAGAGGATAAGTCAAGTAGTATCAGAAGACATGATTCATTTAGGTCTAGCATTTTAATATGCCATCCACAATGTGTGTGAGTGCTGCTTCAGTACTGTGACCTTGACAAAAGCCGGATTGGTGTTGGTCAAGGAGTTGAAAGTTATCTATGTGGTTGCAGAATTGAATCTGAACTCATTTTTCCAGAAGTTTCGCCAGAGTTGGAGATAGGGTGGAAGTTATTAAGATCTGAACAATCTGCATTCGTTTTTTTTAGAATGGGGTTACCTGCCTTACTTTTAGATAATCAGCGATAGTGCCTTGTCGTAGTGAAGCATTAACAATCTAAGACTATAGGGGGAGAATAGCGACTTTGATCTCCTTGAAGATTGTCGGAGGTAGCGGGCTGATGAAGTGATTAGATGGGTTTAAAGCTAGAAGAATGTTATAAATGTCACTTTCATTGAGGGGAGTGAAAGTGTGCCAGGCGGCATTGTTTTTGGGGACCCACCCAGGGGGACCAAGCGGATCCGTGGCCTGGGAGTGCGAGGCAGCTGGAAGAAGTTCCCTCATTGATTGTAGGTCATTTTCAATGGTTTTAGTTTTTCCAAGAAGAAGAAAGTCAGCTCCTCACAATTTGGGGGACAGATGTACCCAAAGCCAAGCGGGTTTGGAGCGTTGAGCAATTGTTACTTGACGATTTAAAAAAAAAATTGGGGTTGATTTCTGGCTTAGTTTGGCTGGGTTCTAAAGAAGTTGGCCTTGAATTTTTTATTTTTCTGAAGAGCTTCCAGTGTTCAATGGATGGTACGGATCACCAAGCTCTTTCTGCTAACCTTAGATTGCGTCTTTCAGAGTTTAGGTTGTCATTGAACCAAGGTTTAGAGACTTTGGTGGAAATATTTTTTTGTTGTAGGGGGCGATAGAGTCAAGGATGTCTAAAATAGAGGTATTGTAGAACTCTGTGAGGTCATGGACATCTACTATGTCCATCTGAGGAGTCAAGGCATTGGTACAGCGGGTAGATAAGTCATTAGGATTTATGTTTCGAACACTCCTTTTCTATTGTTTTGTTTTCTTAGGTTGATCTCTTTTCAGGGTCACCTCTAACATTGATGAGGAAGATGATACAGTAGTGGTCTGACCAGTTGCAGGGGATAATGGACTCCAATGAGATGTTGTTCATTTTAGAAATGATAAGGTCCAATGTCTCACCCTTCTTGTGGGTAGGACTGTGACAATAGCGGATCAACTCGTGGTCTGATAGAAAGGATTAAAGGCTGTTCACTGCATTGTCATTCAGGTAATTCCAGTGGAGGTTAATGTCTCTGAGGAAGATCTGGCCACTTGAGGGTCATCGTTGGTTATGATGACTTCCATAATTTGTTTAACGAACTGAAGATTGTCTCCAGGAGGGTGGTAGAACACATGTAGTTTGCAAATGAGACTGTTGTTGCTAGTGATGTTGATGCAAAGATATTCACAGGCAGATAGGGTGGCAGTTTCTGACTGATACACAGAGAATGTTTTGCGATAGATGCAGGCTATTCCTCCACCAGGTTTCTTAGTTCTATCTAGTCGAATTATGCTGTGACTAGGGGGGACCAGTAAGTCTATAATAGGAGGAGATGAGCTGTTTAACCAAGTTTCTGTAAGGATAACGATATCAAGCTCATGTGTGAGGATGAGTTCATAGATATCGCTGCATGTTTGCTAGCCGATTTGCAGTTGAGGAGTAAGCATTTCAGTTGGCCATTGGTATGGACAGTGGCAGTGCAAGAGATGTTAATACACTTGAGGTTGTCATTATTTACAGCTCTGTGATTGTAACTAGATTGTCTGTAAGGGTTAGCCTGAATGGTTTGGATTTGACCCCGATAGGCCTTATTAGTATCTTTTGTGTGGGAGTATGAGAGGAGGAGGTTGTGGATGTCTCTGTCAGCTAGACCAGCATTCAGTCTCATATGTCGACAGGAGGCATTAGGAAAGGGTACAGTTTTTGAGCTAAGACGATAGGTCTGAAGGGCATGGGAGAGATTCATGCCTGTTTGGGAGCAGGTCCGATTCATCAAGGCACTATTGGGTCTATGCGTGAGCAGTAGCTCTGTGGTGATGGATGTAAGTCTCTGGAGTTCATCCTTGAGATGGAGCAGGCTAAGTGAAATCTCATTAAGGCGTGCCTCCCAGGCAACGTGGTGACAGGAAGTTATGGGTTGGGGGTGAGGTCCAGTAGAGGGGGGAGGCCACATGTGAATCCAGGTTGAGAAGAAAAGGCATTATTGGGGCCATGGGGTATTTGTGGGCCAGAGAGGTCTTGCAGAGGGCTTGACTGAGTGGAGATAGGGATAGGGGGAGGAGGAAAGGTATTAGGGGGGATTATGGGCTGAGTGGGGATTATGGGCTGAGCGGGGAACAATCAAGTTAGGGGGTACAGATTCGGAAGAGGAGAGCTTCTGGGCACAAGGGGGCACTGTGAGAGTACCTGAGGGAACCTAGCTGGAGAGTTCAACGGATGGGAGAAAGAGCGAATGGGAGGGAGAGGGTCCAGGGATGAGGGAATCTCTGTTTGCCCGAATAGGGGCAGGGGAAGCATGTGCATTGGGTTGGCATGTCACAGATTGATTCTCAAGCCCTGTCGGGGATGAGGACTCTAGAGTGGATAGGTCAGGAAAGAAGGTGGGGTAGCATGCGCAGGTGATGGGGAGTGGGCTCAGTGAAGTTGGAGTGCACATGGATGTTGAGTGGGGTGCGAGAATGTCATCAGGGTAGCCAGGGAGACTAGGGAGGGGATGTAAATTCTTATTGTTCACCACATTCTTGAGGATAGGAAAGATCTCATCCATTGTTGCTAGATTGTCATTCGAGGATTGCATTAGAATGTTACCATTGTTGTACAGAGATATGGTAACGTTCACCCCGCAGAAGGGCGAAGGAGAGACAGATAATCAAAGACCATGAGGTGTTTTCCTGGTGTAGGTGATTCGAAGCATGGAATATAAGACATTCCTCCATTGTGCACTTCTTTTTGTGTAGAAGATGAGGTCATTGGTTAATGTACCCTTGTTAGAGCAGAAATATGGGTCTGAGATAGGTGTTTCAGGGCAAGTTTTGAGGGGCCGGTGTTTTCACATTTTAAATCAGGTAAAAGAACGACTAAACCAAAATGGATTTGACCCTTTGATTCATAAACTCCTCCTTTATATAGTACATATTAAAACAGCTCTTTCAATGTGTCATCCTTTGTTGTTTTCCTACTTCTTACTTCACAGCTGCTTAAAAGCTGCAGCTGGAATGCTAAGGGTTTTAGGAGAGGTTAGGTTTCAGAAAAAGTACAAAATTGAGCCTATAAAATTTACAAAAAAACATGAAATACTGCAGAGAGTGCATGGAGGACCCATCATAAGGGCAAGCAAGCAGACTATCTCCCCAATGACTGGAGATATCTGAAAAACATAAAAGCCTCCACACAGTGCTGGCCCTAAAGCAGTAGAGAAGCAATCTCTCCCACCACGTTTGTTCCAGGGATAGGTAAAGTGCAGGTTACACAGATGCTAGGCAAACAAAATAATCCCTGATGGACCACTTACTATATGCCAAGTCCGATCTTTGGGTAAGATAGTGATCTAAGAAACAAGATTTCACCAATTTCTTATCGGACTTGGTTAGAGCGAAAGGTGTAGTAAAAAAATCAGCCATGCCAAGTTCATGAAAGGACCTAAAAACATATTTCAGCCAGGAGATAGAGAGACCTCTATCTAAACTAAGGCAGGCTAAAATAACCTCCCTATTAAAGCTTGCTTCTGTATTGAACCACACATTAACCCAGAGTAGAAGCGGAGCCAGCCTTGCTTTATTAGATATATATGGTAGGTTTAGCTCTGAATGTAAGAATATAAGAGCTAGTAGGTGGAAGATTAAAAAGACGTCTGAAAATGCAGTTTTCTTCTACCAGTAAGGGGGGGGGGGAGTATTGTGATATCCATAACCCCTGCTCCATACAAAGCCACTAAAACTCACTGCTGATTGTATATTTTTACATAGGGGGAGGTGGACCTCTGCGTGAGGTCTGGGGGAAAATAAGAAAAGCTCCAGCCTCCCTACTTAGTTTTGTGCAGGAGATAGTGACTTGTGGCTGCCATGAGCCGGCCAAGTCAAAAGTGACTCTAAGATAGCTGAAATTGCTCAAGCAGCTGAGGGAGTGGCCACTAACTGGCAAGGGTGCAATATGCCTCTTCCCAGGGCCGAACACCATAACATGGTATTTCCCAAAGTTGGTTGCCAGATCTAAGCAGCCCATAAAAGAAACAAAAGACTCTACTAAAATGCGCAAGGCTCTTGTGGTCCTGGCCATTAAAACAGCGTCGCCTGCATAAAGTAGTGCTGGGACCAGTGAGCTAGCGATTTTGGACTATTGCCAGTGGCTACCACTCAGTGAGAACTCAAATTATTAATTTAAATAATAAACAAATGAGGTGCTGAAATGCTCCCCTGGCACACCCCACTGACTAATGAAAATGTATCAGAAATTTCTCCAGCTGGTCCGTAGCCCCCCTTGGCCTCTAGATTCACATGCAGGTTATTCAAGAAATTCACCAAGGTGATTTCAACTCCCAAATCCAGCAATATCAACCAAAGCTTGGTCCTGTTTACACAATCAAAGGCGGTGGATAAATCCATAAAGGCTAGGTACAGTGGGCTGTGCCTGGAAATCATATATTTACCCAAGATCAAATGCAAGTTTAGGCATTGCTCCACTGTACCTAGCCCAAGGACAAAATGTTATTTAGACGCGTCCAGGATGTCAAGGGATTGAAAGTCACCCTACCTATGATCTTTCCTGCACTATCAATAAGGGAGGTTGGACGATAATACTTGGGTGAATTCCGATCACCTTTTTTGAAAATTGGCACTATGATCAAATGTGCCCAAGAGCTCGGGATCGTGCTACTTAGGGCATTGTTAATTAAATTGGTACGCTGGGGCCCCACACCTCAATGTTACATTTGAAGAGGTCAATGGGTACCCCATCCGGCCCTTGGACTTTGCCGCCCGGTCTTTGTCTCATCGCATCCTCCACCTCTGATAAGATAATGTGCAGGGGAGGTGGGTTACGCAAAATGGCCAAGAGTGGATCTTTCCATGACGATATTCCATTATGTAATAAATTGAGCTTCCGTGCTTTACCCAAATTGAGCCAGATATGTGGCAGGTCAAAAGAGGATTTGGTGGGGCGTCCCTCAATCGAATCTTATTTACCATATTCCAGAACATTTTGCTACTATTTCTCAATGCTGCCCATTCAAGATGTTCTCAATTCCTGTTGTTCAAGAATTTCTTCCTATTCCTTAGGGTGTTTTTAAAGGACTTTCTAGCCTGCCTTATTTCCCTAGGGTCCTTGGGATTAGCAGTAAGCACCTCCCTAAACCAGCGGATAGTGGCAGAACAAAACCTGTCAAACCACCGTGGGCATTTCTGGACTAACCGAATAAGTTACCGCAAGTGGCTTTTGATACATGCACATAGATGGCTGTAATGAGCTAAAAGAACTTCCCCATTCTCCTATGCTAAGCAGCCCAAAAAGGCTGATTGATGTTTCATTACAAGGAGGCTAGGAGTAACCCCTGGGTTCCCGAAGGAGCCAAACCAGTCTTAAGCCATCCCATGAGTATTGATTAATCTCTATGGGTACTGCTCGGGATTCATCCTTACGTACTGTGAAATACCCACCAGCGGTGAGTATATCAGGATTCTCCCACAAGGTCTCTAATACCAAGCCCTGAGAGAACCTCGGGAGAAAGTCCCTTGTAACAAAAATATAGTAAATTATTGAGGCTCATCCACTCCCACTAAAGGAGTGTAAAATGGGTCCATCACCCCTGAAAATAACAAACCATATCCACAAGATCATTGGCAGCTAAATAGTGACTCAGCTCTTTCCCTCTGCTATCTATGGGCCCCATATGGGTGATGGTGCCCATGTCTTCCAACCCTTCTATGTTTCTTGCTAGTTTGGCGTTAAAATCCCCACAAAGGAGATTCTTAGGTTGGTACACAAACAGAATTGGTAAAATCATTATTATAGAAATTAACCAAATAAAAATAAAAGGAACTCGGTTTGTCCTTAATAAGCAGAGCCTGGAAGGCGGAGCTGCCATGTCAATATTCACCACCTCTACATTAAGATTTGGTTGAAGCCAAACCGAAAAACCAACCCTAGCTCTTCCTCGTGAGGAATGTAAGGCAGGGCTTGAATAACATGCAAAACCAGAACATGAGATGGCTGTAGTGGCCCAAGTTTCCTGACAAACTATGATATCGAAATTAACAATAAAACTGAGCAAGTCTGGGGTGGTAATCTTGTCCTTAAGACCTGTGATATTACAACTGAAGAAGGAAAAAGTAAAGTGCACCTAGCGCACACTGACACCGTAGTACCTCCCTTCTTTACGGCAACAGGACCTTTACTTTGCTTGGTCAACATAGGCACTGAGAGAGTTTGTGGGAGTCAATCTACATCAGATAAGGCTTCAAAATGGTTTACAACTGGGATAGAGGAATGGTCCTTAGTACGGGCTAAAGAGATGCTGGATGAGCCAGCTCAAACTAAAGGTGTTAAGAGCACACACTCTGTGCAGTTAAATTTTACTTTAAAACTTCAGTTTTTTTTACTGCAGGAGTGTTTAAATGTACTTTGCTGAGGCTACTAGAAGGCAAATCCCCGTAACCCCCACTCCTTTCTAGAATCCAAAAAGGCAAAAACACCCTAAACCCTAAGCTGAGTGTTTAGGAGACTGCTTAACCTGCTTTTTGGTTAGAAATTGTATCTTTTGTTTGTAAAGTGTATGTAGCACTCGTTTTATACAAGAAAAACAAGGTGTATAAGTGCACGAAAAGCAGTATTTAGTAGTTATACATTTGGGCCTTATCTGCATGGTAGAACAGGGCCTGCAAAGTGTGTATTGGACCTGTCTGTATCCAAGAAGATTCTCAGCTCCTAGCCCCCTTGCACACCAGTTTCGGCTTCACTGATTGGCCGACAGGGCACCTGACCAGGCCTCTGCCTACCCTAACACCTTGCACAGCCTCTTAAGTTTAAGGCACATGCTCTTTAAATAGGGTTCTCATTGGTTGTTGTATCCATATTCTGATAGGTTCCTAGGGCTAGGGTTTCTATTGAACCTCAGACTTTGGGTTTGAGTTCTGATTGGCTGATTGGCCTAATGTTCTGATTGGTTCTCAGGGCTAGGGTTTCAATTTGACTCAGCGCTTAGGGTTTGGTTTATGACTGGCTGATAGGGCTACAGCTCTGATTGGTTCATAGGGCAATGGTTCCTATTGGACCTTTGGCTTAGGATCTGAGTTCTGATTGGCTAATAGGGCTACGGTTCTGATAAGTTCATAGGGCTATGGTTTCTATTAGACCTAGGGCTTAGGGTCTGAGCTCTGATTGGCTGATAGGGCCAGGGTTCTGATTTGTTCCTAGGGTTGGGGTTTCTATTTGACCTAGGGCTTATGTTTGAATTCTCATTGGCTGAAATGGCTAGGGTTCTGATTGGTTCCCAGGGCTAGGCTTTTATTGGACCTAGGGCTTAGGGTTTGGGTTTTGATTGGTTGCTAGGGCTATGGCTGGTTAATAGGGTGAGGGCTCCAATTGGCTTTAGGGTTTAGGGCTGGGGTTCCTTTTGGACACAGGTCACTAGGGCTATTCAACTTTAGGGCTCAGGGCGTCGCAGCCGGGTATCGGGCTAAGGGCAGAGTGGATAAGGACAGTTGCCTGTTTGGGCCAGTTCGGGCCGGGTTACGCCTAGGGCCAGAAATGCTGCCCTTTTTCCAAATTACCAGCCACCACCATATCCCACCCCCATCATTAAACATACAAACACATTCTCAGCAAATGCACAATACTTATTCACAACAAACACACTCAATCCACAATTTAATCTCTCAAGAAACACTCCACAACACCACACACACATCTGTATACCTTTCTATTCTTACTGCCACACAGTGGCACCTTTACTGTGACATAGACCACTACTCTGCCTTATACCTTTATCAAACACATATATCACCAACAGAACACAAAACCACATTACACATAACCTTAATCCCCTCAAACACACCCTCCCTTTTCATGCAAAAAAACAGCTGTACCCTCTACTTACTCCTAACAAACCCCACTCCAGCACCAGCAAACCTGTACTCAACCCTTTCTCATATCATTCTCCTAAAACACACCCTCTTTTTACCACAAATTCACAAACACACACTCCTTACACTCCACTCCACCCTAATACTACCCTGTCATGCTAACAAAACAACTACAAACACTCATATCCCCTGTTCATCTCCTCTAACACACCACATACACTCTCCTCCAAAACACATCAATACCCCCTTCCCCCTTCAACATACACTTCCCACCAGTACTTTAAAATCAAATCCTACACACAAACTCGCCACACCAATATCACATATGGCTACTTCACAAAAACCAAACACACAATTTCTTCCATCACAAAATACAAACAAACACCCACTCCCCCCTCATGCCCACACAAATACACATCCTACACCGACTTTGCACACACATTTTCAACCATTTACAACACCAAACCCAAACTCCTCAAATACACAACAATGCTCTTTCACTCACACAATGCTCTTCCACTCGCCTTTCATCCATTGCACAATTTAAAGTCTTAAAACATGACCCACATGCTCCAGTACCACCCCTCACACACACAACGTCCACCCTCAACATATGCAGATGACAAAAACAACACACCCCTGTTCACAACTTTACATCTCTTTGTCTATTACACAACAAGACTACACACAGAAACAAATGCACATCCCACCACCTCACTCTCAAGCACTATCACCGCCACCTGCACACAAAGACCCAACTAAATGTCTTGAATATGGACAAACACTATTGCTATTCCAATACAGTTAACAACTTTACCAATAATCCTCCTACTACAAGCCCAAAGGATAATACTGACTCTTCCAGAAAACAAACTCACACAACCACCAAAACAGTCTCTAAACTACCTACTAAAAAATGAACGATCCTTTTCTAAAAACGAGCACCACATCTACTACTCACTCACAGACACACAACCTGACTTGCTCTTCATAACTGAATCATGGTTGGGGGATGCCCCTGCCCAATCCTTCTTACCTCAGAATATTGTCTACTGGTTCCATTGCCAGTACAAATAACATCAGCAAGAACTGGCAGCCCTGCTGTGTCCCTCTGTAGATTGTGTAAGGTTCCAAGGTGCATCAGCTTATGCGCATTCACGACTGTGCAGCCTCATAGTGAAGAGAGACCCATTTGCCCCATTCCACACCCAGGGACATTGTGTCCATTACTGCCCTCAGATAGTCCCACTGTAAGGTATCAAATGCCTTGCGGATGTCAATCGTGAGAACCACCTTATCCAGTAACAGCACCAGTGGTACCTCACCCAGGATTCGATACAGATGCCTGATATTGTAGGAGGTGCAAGGTTTGCTTGAATTAATCCATTCTGATCTTCATGCACCTGAGTTTGCAAATGGGGATGTAGCAGAGAGACCAGGGCCTTACAAAGAATTTTATAATCTAAATTAAGCATCGATAAGAGTCTAGGACCAGGGGCATAGCTTGGTCAGTAATATTGGGGGGGACTTCATATTTCCCAACAATCATGCTGGTAAAAATACATTAACAGAAGCAGGGCTGGAGGGGCCCTTGAGGAGAAGTTGGAAGGGAGAGGAGTGTGGATCGTGAAGGGTATGTATAACTCTATATTTTGTAAAAATAACCATAATTAGACATTTAAAACAGATAATAAAAAGAGTGTTTATGTGTGTTTTTGTTTGCCTCTGTATGTAAAAATCCCAAGCGAAATTCGACAAACAACTCATTATACCAGACTTAAAGCACCAGTATCCAACAATTTACTACAGAATACATTTATTAGGGGGGTGTAACACTTCAAACACTGCCCTGAAGCTATGCCCCTGTATAGGATGCAGTATCCAGCTTATCACTCAAGGGTTTAAAAGTTGTGACAATTATGGCCTCCCTGGTGGTTTCAGGGAGGCACCCCTGTTCAAAAGCCTCCTTGTACACATCTGCCAGCCTAGGCACTAGGATGGATGAATATATGTGATAAAACTCCACTGGCAGGCCAACTGAACCAAGTGACTTGCCTCTCACCAGTTCCTCAATAACTCCCTGGATTTCGGGCTCAGTGATAGGCCCCCTTAGAGTCTCCCTCTCCTTGGCCGATAATTGTGGGAGCATCGCCCTAGAGGGAAAGGCTGTAATATCGCTCTCATGCACTGGATCACATTCTCTATACAGCTCTCTATTATGCTGGGTGAATTCTTTATGGATGTCATGTTGGGCAAACACTGTCTCCCCCAGTAAGCCAGTAATCTGTGTGATAGGGTGTTCCCTGTCCTTGGTGCTGATCAACCAAGAAAGAAGTCTCCCCTCCCGTCCACCCTCCGCTTGAGTTGTGGACTGAAATTCGCATCTTTTAAGTAAACACAAGAGTTCCAATGTGCTCGCATTAGATTACCTAAGCTCTCTGAGCCTGGGGTGAATTTATATGTCTCTGTGTGTTGCCGCCTTCAAGTGGCAGATATTGTCCTCGGCCAGGAGAAGTCCTTGTTGTGAGGATTGCAGAAACCCACCGACTGTCCCAGGTGGGAGCCCTGCATCACTACCTTAAAAGCATCCCATTCAGTGTTGCAAATAGATGCCATTTGACAATTGGTCTGAAAGTATTCCTCAATTAAGATTCACGGGGTGTCCCTAAATGTGGGTTCGTATAGATAGGAGACTGGGAGCCTCCAAGTCTGTAAAGGCGAGACTTGTCCATCCCTGCACATGCACATGAGCAGCGTGTTGTGTTCGAAAAGTTTTCGTCCCAGGTATTCCATATGTGCAATTTGTACTGCACGCGGTTTTGTGTAGGGGAATGTAAAGGTCATGGATTGGTAAACAGAATGAGTATTCCTTCGGCTCCTCATTTCAAAACCACCAGGGACCACTGAGTCCCCAATTATGCAACCACTCCCAATAGTCCTGTGCCAATCTTGCCATTGGGGAATCGGCCAGAGGAGGCACCAAGTGGTCCAAGTGGACATTAGCCACAAAATTGTAGTCCCCCCCAGCACCAGCAGTGCCTGGGCATCCAGGGAGAGAAAGAGGGCCAAGGCTGCAAAAAAGTGTGATTACACTACATTAGGTGCTTAGACAGTGCCCAGAACAATCCGCAGTCTGTCCAACCTCCCAGCCGGAATAACTTATCTATAAAGGCTTTTGTGACTGCCAGAGGCGTCTCAGGTTTCACCCAAATCAAGACCCCCCTTGAGAACGCTGAATATTCTGTGGTGTATATCTATCCCCCTTCATGTACTCCCACATGGTGGGTCTCCTGCAAGAGTGCCACATCTACACCCCTGCAATTCAGAAAAGGCAGTATTTTGAAGCATTTACTAAGAAAGCCCATTCCCCTAACATTCCATGTGAGAAAGGAATATTTTGTTATCTAAGTGCCATTGTTCATGTCATATGAGCTGTACCTCTCTGCTCCCCCATTGTGTATATCACCATGTAATGTCTGTACCCCAAAATGTTCTGGCGTGAAGCCGCAACACGCATGGTGCTGTCCAA
The DNA here is from genome assembly GCA_963921515.1 of Calotriton arnoldi. Lineage (NCBI taxonomy): Eukaryota > Metazoa > Chordata > Amphibia > Caudata > Salamandridae > Calotriton > Calotriton arnoldi. The sequence goes on along the minus strand of CAWUFW010003654.1, from coordinate 245,551 downwards.
GTTTGATGATACCTCCTCACAAAGTTCAGACAGGGTTACTGCATAACAACAATCCTAACTCCTTCACCCAGGTCGGACCAGCAATGGCGTCAGTCCAAAATTACATACCATAAACAATGAAGAATACCAAAAAAACACCCCCAAAGACATGGCACTGGAAAGGGTTTTCGAAGGGCAGCTGCCTCAGCCCTATATCATATACCATCTCCAACTCCAATCCCCCTCTGAACAAATAATCAAAATGTCTCCATAAGTCGGCCCACAACTATTGTCTGCCCGGCCTGCTAAGCTTGCATGCACCAATGTTGTGTCTCAGTGCTCTGCAGGGTCTGAGGACCTGTGCATACAGGTCCAGCTCTGGCGAAGTGGCTCATTTCTCTACAAGACATCAGGAAGGTGGGACATCATCTGAGAACCAAAAAGCAAGTCCCCTTGGGCTTTGTCCGATCCCATGACTCAGGAGATTTTGTGTGATTCTCGACAGAGCGCTGTCGTGCCATTGCATGAAAAGTGGTTGCAGTCGCTTTCTCCTGCACAGTTTGTAATTTGGAGGGCGTTACAGGTCGATCAACGCCATATCTCTTTTGGCTGCGACATTTCGGAAGCTGCGATTCCCTCCAGTCATCAACGTACCCCCCGCCTTACACTTCTCAAGCCTGTCTCATGCGCTGGTTGAGTCGTCTAAAGAACAGGGTCCAATCACTGAGGAGTAGCTTCATGTGGGCTGGAAAGAAGAGAACATTGTGTACCCCTGCCTCGTACTGTCTTCTTTGACTGCTAGAAGAATGATCAGTGTTGCTGCGCTGCCACTGTATAATCGACAAAGATGATGACTGAAGTATTCTCTACTTGGATGTTGCCTATCAAGTTGGATAATCTCCACGGCACCACCTCCGTTGTCCAAAAATTTTCAAGGTAGGCAACATGTCCTTGCCCCCTCAATCTTCTCAGGCAACCCCACTACTAGTATGTTGTTGCGTCAACAGCAACCTTCTGCATCTTCAGCCCTGCAGTCCAACATCCGATCTTGCAGTATGTTGGCCAGCGGTCGCACCTCACCAATGGCATCATCATTACATTTAACCTTATCTGCTAGCTTCCGGTGGTCATCATGGAGGATGCCCAAATCAATGGACACTTTGTTGATCTTGCCCTGTAGGACCTCTCTGGTTGTGTTAACCGCATTAAGAATCCAATCTAATTTGATAGCGGAGTAATGAACCAGAAGAGAGGATCCTGTGTTCATCCCAGGGTGGGGGCTCCCACTCCGATCACCCCCCCACATACCAGGGCATGCTTTGCTGGCCTGATTTGGCCCATAATGTCTGAGGGACCATTGCCTTGGTGGTCTGGCCTGCTCTGTTAGGACCCAGGAGAGAGCACAGTACTCAATACTAGAGGCAGAATGTGCAGGTTGCTGTACACACTTCTAGATGGAGAAATCTTTGGGACCCTCGTACTGCACTAGAACCGGAAAGCACGGATTCCTATACACATAAATAGATACATAAGGTACTGGATACAAGAACCATGGATTCCTCAACACAGTGCTAGACAAAGAGAGCACCAGTTCCACGAGACAGTGCTAGAGGCTGCAGGAACTGTGCCCTCTACACAATTCTAGATAAAGCAGACATTCCATTTTAACTGATTCCTTTACTCGTGCTAGATGCTGAGAGGTCTGTTTCCTATACAGCACTGGGAGCAGAGAGAGCTATGTTTTGCACACATCACTAGAGTGTTAGGCCCTGTACACAGCGCTAGAGGGAGAAAGCCCTAAATCCTGTGGCTCGAAGGAAAGAGTGTTGGTTTCCTGTACACTTTACAAGCAGATGAAGCATTAAGTTTGGTACAATGCAAGATGCAGGGAGCATTGACTCCAGTATGCAGAGCTGTATTCACAGAGCTCAAGGTTCCTCTGTATCGTGATAGCTGCTGAGAGTAATGGTCCGAGCACTCAGAATCAAATGGTGTTGGTGCTAGTTCCCGCACAGAGCACTAGCCACACAGAACACACACAATAAAGGGGCCAGGCCACTCCCCCCAGGCAGGGACAGCCTCCCGAGCCTCAGTTCATGGGGCCCCTCTGTGCTGGTGGATCTCACAGACCAGCGCTCATTATGTCCGTGCCTACCAGAGTCTCCCGGGGCATGCACAGGAGCTGCCACCTTACGTCCCAGCCGCAACATGGGCCGTGACCTCAACTTTCCCATAGCGGCCGCTGATCTGGTAAGGCCGGCCAATCCATGGCAAACACTTAATCGCTATGCTGTTCTGGTCAACTCCCTGGAATCCTCTTCTCACTCTTACCCCAAAGTCCTCGGGAGGGCTCAAGTGGGACCTGCCCTCTTCCACAGTGCACCTGTCGACCACAGGCTTGGGGCCTAGGGCAGCTCCTCCCATGTGAAGACGGCCGCTCAGGTCACAGCTCCTGAGCCTCACTGCACCCGGAGCTCCTCTCCGGGCCAGTTCGCCAGTGGTCCCATCTTCCGGAGCCCGCAGGGCACACGCAGTGTCTGTTGCCGTGCCACTAATATGCAGGCTGGGCAGCGGCCTTCTTGATTTACGGCACCGATCACCTCTACCAGGCCGCACGATCCGTGGCAATCACCTTCTGCCATTTTTGTCACCACTGCCGGGCCATGCTGCAGTTCTGGGCTTGTTCCCTTAGCAGCTCCTGGCTCACCTAGGTGCCGGGAGCTGCAGGGTAAATGGGGATTGGAGACAGATTCAAGGATGTCAGGCAAGTGTGTCGATCTTGTCCCACTCCTAGTCATGCCCCATTTTGAAATGACAGTTAGGGCATAGTCAGGGACTTAGGTGATTTGGACGGACGGAACTAATGCTGGGAAGAGTTTGGCAAGGGGCTTTGAGGAAAAAACCCCACTGAAAAAGCTATATGGAAAGTAAATGAGGAGATGCATTGTTTTTGTGCAGGTAAAGACATAGGTTTATTTCAGCATAGCACGGGGTACATATTTCTTTTTTAGCTAATCAATATTATTTACTTGAGTTATGGGACATGTTAGCCAAAACAATTGGCATTTTGTTTGTAGTGTTGAAAGATTGGTAGTTGTAGGAAAATGCCCCTTTTTGACATGGTCACCCCCGTTTTTTGTCTGGTAAATGATGTGATTTCGACTGAAAGGAAACTGGGTTCCTACTAACCAGGTACCCAGTGCCAGAGCTCTTCCCAAAACTGTATAATTCTTCCTCCAAGTGGCAAAACCTTTAGCTCCCTCTCTAAGTCCCTAGTAAATGGTACCTAGGGCCTGAGATACGAAAGAAGGCCCCTAAGGGCTGCATCACAAATTGTGCCACCCTAAGGGACCCCAATCCAAGCACATGCAAGACTGCCATTGCAGGCTGTATGTCTTGGTGCAGACAAAAGTGAAAACATGACATGTCACACAGCCCTGTGTGCCATGTACCATACTCCTGCATGTAATATTTGTAAGTAATCCCTACAGCAGGCCTAACAGCCCTAAGACAGGGGGCTGAATATTACATGTGAGGGCATACCTGCATGAGCAGATATGCTCCTGTGCTGGTCAGTCCTATTACTGCAAGCACATGTGAGCAGGAAAGCCATCTTACTGGACACGTGTGAAAACGGATTCCCCAGCTACATGATGGCTTCACTTAAAATAGGGATAGGAATATAACAGGGATAGACCAAAAGCCTGTCTGGGAAGAGGGTGTAACACCCCATCCAACAGGATGACCTGCTGATTAGCCAACTTGGGCCGGCAGCTTTCAAAGAGCTGTCACCTTTGGAATGCGAATCTGGCTCCCCTCACAGGAGAGGAAGCCACCCCCTTTGACCAGGACAACCTTGGCACCTAGACAGGTGGGAAAATTAGCTAGTTAGGTAGGTGTGCCACCTCCAGGCTAGTACTAAGGTGGGCTACTCTGAGGTGGACACGATTTTTCAGAAGTAGCCATCTTTGTGATGGCATACTTAAGAATTTGGGGACAGGGTATGCCCACTTCCCTTATGAAGTGGTCATACAGGGGGCATAGTGACCGCAAGGGTCACTTGCCCATTGACTACTACCCTACACTCCCCAAATGCCCCCAAATTCAGTATTTAGGGGAGCCCCTGGCACCAGAGAAGCAGATCCTTATAACCTACGAAAAAGAGGGACACAAAGAGCCGCAAAATCAGAAGACTGAAGAGAGCACCTGGTTTGGCCCCAGGCCTGCTGTCCTGTCTGCCATTCTCTGTCAAACCTGTGCCAAAGACAACTCCTCCTGCAGCTGTGTGCCTTCAAAACCTCGTAGGACTGCCTGCTTCAATAAAGACCAAGATCTCCCGAAGAACTGCATCCTGCAGAAACTCCAAAAGAAAAGACTCTGAGACCTCTGGAACCGCCAAAACCCGACACCTGAAGCCACCACTGTACCCGTCGCCTCCGGCCCGAGCTGAAGTGGGCCACCAGTGTCAAAAAGGTCCCCTGGCCCTCCAGAGCTCGTGTCCATTGTGATTTCACCCCTCGTGGGCTCCCCGACGTCACCTGCAGCCTTGGCATGCAGTTCCTTTGACCCCGACTGCTCCTGGCAAGAAAACACGACGCCTAAAGTCACCTCTGCATCCATCGTCCCCGGGTTGTAGAGAAGAGGACCCCAGGTGTCCCTACGTTCCTGAGTATCGCAAGGCTTGAACCCCCATGTTGGTTTAACCCAACTGACCTTCCAGCCAGAACCTGCAGACTCTCTTTGCAGTGACTGATTCGCCATAGAAACCTGTTGGGCTCCCGATGCTGTTCTTCACCATGAGCACGGCCGCACTCATGCTGCTGGTGGTGTACTGCTGGTGCTGCCTGGGACCTTGCCCACCACTCACCTTAACTCCTGGAAATTGGTCTTGTAAGTCACTGTATTATACCTGCTTGCAAAACTTGTTCTTCCTTCCATAGGATAACATTGCAGAGCTCAGAAATTGCACTTTGTCCACTTTTTAAAGAGAAAAGAATTTATATTTAAAAACCTATTTACCTGGATGATTTTTCTCTGATGCCTAAACATATATAAAAATACTTGCTTTTTTTTTTAAGTTGGCGTGGATCTTCTTCCTGAGTCGTGTGTGTCATTTATTAATTATTGTCTGTATTTGTAATTGCCTTGCACTCCTCTGTGTTAAAACTAAGGCTGCTCAACCACACTACCCCGTAATAGAGCACTTTGGGATTGCTAGAGCAAGACCCTGTCTACTCATAAGGTAACCCCTGGACCCTTTACACGGTATATCAGATTCTTGATATATCACATAAAGAGCGAGCCTCCTACAGTGGTGAGATATCCATTTTTATAGGCGATTTTTGAGACAGCCAGATGAAGTTCCTTGGGGGTTGAAGGGGGTGGAAAAGGCCTTGTCAGAGTTTTCCTTGATGGCAGGGAAGCCCAGGGCTTAGGCACTAAGCTGATAGGGTGGGGGTTTTGGTCAGGTTAAAAGGACTGTGGTTTGAAAGGCTTGAAGGGATGTTGGATGGCAGTATTGAATGTCGGTGTCGTTTGACCGGGTGAGTTGATATTTTGGGGGAGGCTTTAGGGTGGGGGTAGGCTGCGTTAATGGATTAGTGAGGTCTGTGTTTGTTTTGATTGTAATATTTAAAATCTAGCCGCAAGCCTGTCCTAGTAAAGTGATATTTTGCTCTCTAATGGTGGTCATGGTCCTTGTTGCATCGTCCAGCCTGATTCTGAGTCTGTATTTCACTTTTTTTCTTCAAGGTAACTTGTAATGAGGCTCTAAGTGGCTTACTTTTGCACCACTGTAGCACCTGCCCTTGTGTCTGTGGCACAAGGTATTAACATATATTACTAAGGGGTAGCGTGTCCATACCTCATGTAGCTCCTGATACAGGGCCTGGATCTTCAGGGGCCTCCAAGGTTTCCGGCATGCAAGGAGGAGCAGGGTGAGGCTTGAGGTCAGGAGGCTGAGGCAGGTAAGCACGATGGCAGTGGCCTTCATCACCAGCACACCACGTCTCTGAGAGGAGAACATCAAATTGAGAAAACAATATAAGACAGAGAAGCACAGAGGGGTCTGTGGGGAGCACACAGAAGCAGTAAAGATCACGCAGGGCCCAGCAAACCTTATGCAAGGGCTGGCGAGCAGCAGTGGTTAATTTGTATAAAAGAAAATAAGTGCGCCTTGGTGAGTGAGGGGCATGCTTGGGTGTGTGGTCGTGTAAAAGCACACATGTTGGTCAGAGAGGAAAATGGAGGGACTTGTGTATAGCACAAAGGAGGCACAGAGAGCATTAAGGGGCAGCCAAGGAGACAAAAAGAAACAAGTGGTAAGCACACAAGGGGTGATGAAGAGCATGCATGCACTGGTGAGAAGTGCACATGGACCTGTGAAGAGGACCTGGGTAGGTGAAAAACATACTGGGAACAGACAGACACATATTGGGTTTTGCATGTGAGGACAATAGAGGGTCTGTAAGGAGCATTCAAGGAAAGAAGAGAAACATGCACACAGGCAGACTGGAGTGCACATGGAACAGTGAACAACACCATGAGGCTTAGTGGAGAGTGCGCAGGGCACACACACGAAACTGAGGAGTGCCCAATGGATGGTAAAGAATACAGAAGGAGTCAATGAAATCTTAAGAGGGCTTGTGAAAGCCTGTGATGACCACACATGTGCCTCTTCGGAACAATCATGAGGCAATAAAGAGGACAAAGGAGCCAGCGAAGAGCACACTGTGGTGGGTAGGGAGCACACAGCGGTGAATGAAAGCCATGTACAAACCAGTGGTGAGCATACAGGAGCCAGTGTGAAGCCTATAGGCACCAGTGAAAAGAACAGGTGCCTATAGGCTTATAATATATAGCACACACCAGCTCCTCATGCAGACTCATTGGAGGTTCCTAGTCCAGACGTCCAAAAGGAGGTCACTCCCTTGTGTATCTTCTGCCAGTCTCTGTCTAACTGTGTAAGGTTGGAGAAGGATCCTGGTCCTATATCTCCACAGTCTGGGAATACAACTCTTCATTGCAGCCCTTCTTACACTTCATGTCGCCATCAAATACGGAACAGAGACAATCATGAAAGGAAGAGTTCAACAGCATCTACATAGTCAATGCTTATTTACTGCCTGTCCTCTGTGCTTCTCTCCTGCAGGACAGCATTTCAGCAAGTCTGTCCTAATCTATGTCACACAAACTCTACTCGTTGGACACAGCCTCTAACTCCAATAGGCACACAGCACTGGGCCAAAGCTGGCTCAGTGTTTGCCATCTACATAAACCTATGCTCAATCGTTCTCATCTCAACACACCTCCAGTCTATACATTTGGTTCAATGTTTGTCTTCTCAATAGTAAATTCAGATCGAGATGTATGAACACTAAGCCTCACAACAACAGTTTACATCAGACACAACTCCTGGCACCATTATTGACACATCTCCGTCCTCAAGCCATCTTGTTGGATAAGCATTTGTCACCCCAGCGGCAAATCTAGATAAAAGTGTACTCACCCCTCAGCCTACACCATTAGCACACATATGACATAGACATAGTCCCTGGCATCATCACACGAACCACATAGCTCCAAGCCATATGTGTAGTTAAGTGTATGCCACCTCATTGGTGCATCCATTCAAGTTGTACCAAAACATCTACAACTTATCACCAAGGTGCATATCCACCACCCTGAAGAAGTGAGTTAAACACACCAAATCCACCTATATACGTGAACCCCAGGAGAACAAAACAAATTGCACAGATGTCCCTTGACATAATGCTCTACTGAGACCCAGCCGTGGATCTAGCAGGCCACCACCCAATGCAATCCATTCCGAAGGTGAATACACCACTTCCTGCTGGAAAATGGTGCTTTGGCCCATAGTATATAGCTCAAGTCCTCCACAAGACAGATGAGCATTCCTTTGAACTAAGCCTGTCTCCAAAGACTAAAAGTAATAGAAATTGCTGTAGTTCCTAGAAACTCTGTAAGGGAAAGTGATAGTGGAGAGGCAAAAGATTATCTGATCCCAAAGTTAAGAGAAAACCAATAACAAGAACACCCCAAGCCGCCTCTGAAGGAGCAATCCATGAGCCCGCCTCACCCAGAAGGCTCAAAGACACCCAATTCAATTTCCTTAAACCTGACACAAAGCCATTCAATCTAGATTAGGACGCATATTGTCATATTGAAGGCCCTTCAGATTCAGCCTATGAAAACAGAAATCTCTTCCCCTCTACTCAGATTTCAATGTTGCAGGAAAGCTCATGGCAATGGCAAGCCCACCATCTCTTGATACTCAGCAGGGACCTTTTCCTGGCCAATGCAGCAGGGTGCAGGTCAGGGAATAACAGCAAGTGCAATTTTCCATCTGCGCCTCGATCTTGCTGATGGCTACCCAAAGAAAGAATTCACTCTTTGCACTCCATCACTAAAATCCTCAACACCATACCACACAATCCTCCACCCAAAAATTGTTTGCTGGTGGACAGTCGGTAAACCTTCTTCTCTATTCCGTCCACTTCCACAGCTTGTATGGCCAACAGGTCAGCCAAAACCTCTGTCACTTTATGCTGAAGAGCCTCCTCTGAGATCCTTGCTGGAAACTCCAGCACGCAAAGCTGGGTCACCCATCAAAAATCTGAAGCACTTCCAGCCTTTGGAGTTTCTCTGCTGATATTTTGAAGGACTGCAGATCACGTCCCTCAGAGGAGGTCTCCATGGCCAGCCCTCAAGTACATGTACTCTGCTCCCTCAGTTGTTTCCACTTCGTGTTCTGCAGACTGCACCTTCTCTGCTCAACCACTGAGATCTTATCATGATGCTCCATGTGTGGAGAATAGTTATGGAGCACAGGAGAGTCTACTCTCCCTCCACCTCCTCTTTAATTGTACCTCCGTCTCTTGTCATCAGTAACCTCCCCACCATCACCCATCTGGGCCGCTCCTCGCAGTGTGAACAAATCCTGTGCTCCTTTATTTTTCTTAGCAATGTTGACAGAGAGGTAGGTGAACGCAGGTCCTAGGGTCCCCACTCTCAATTCAATGCAATGATGTCTCAGGGCCCAAGGGGCGAGTCCTCTGGCATAATGCAGGGGCCAGCGGAGAACACACGCAGAGGTCAGAAAACGCTGGAAGGAAACATGGAACAGCACAGGATGAGCCCACAGGGGCTAGACATGTACACATAGGAGCAGATGATCAAACATGGGCTGCTAGGAGGACCGAGATGAAGATGGTGACCATGCACATGGCTCGGAGGAGCTGGGATTGGAGGAGGAGCACCTATGGCAATAGAGCAGACACACAGGCTGATGAGGAGCAGACAGATATCTGGAGAGGTGTGGAAAAGCAAGTGAGGATCCCATAGTAGTAGGAAGGAACAAGGAGTGGGCTGCGGGAGCTCACACAGGACATTGTGAGAAGTAGAGTAGGGGTTGATGAAAGACATACAGGAGGCAATAAAGAGCATAGACTGTAGAGTGAGAAGCACCCGGGGACATCGAGGAGCCCATTTGGCATACACGAGCCAAGGGGCTGGTAAGAAGCACACAATAGGGTGTGAAGAGCACATAGCACTACTTCTTCTAAACCTCATAGCACTTTTCAGCCCCACCTACCTGGTAAAGGGTAAACAGCTCCTGCTCCTTCTTCACCTGCAGGCTGAAGAGAAGCGCTACACATCCGGCCAGGACCAGAGTCAGCAGGTTCAGCACCATCAGGGCCTGCATCTGGAAGAGATTTCGGAGACGGCTGATATAAAATAAAAGTGTGTCTTGAGGAAATATGAGAGATATGAGATGAGAAAGACAGGAGATGTAAGAGACAGGAGAAAGAAGAGACCGAAGATGTAAGAAACAGGAGGGTCAAGAGGGAGGAAATGTAAGAGGGGCTTTTAAGAGACAAGTATGTAGGGCCCAATAAGTGTCAGAGACATGAAATTCAAACCGATTTACAAGGCAAGAGCTGTAAGAAGATGGGGGCACGAGTTGTAAGAGAGAGATATATGTAAAAGTAAAAGAATTAGGATACAGCAGGCGTAAGACACAGGAGAGGGAGAACTCAGATATTGCCATCAGGGCCCAGAACCAGAAGTGAAAATGTCCACAGATTAGAGAAAGCCAGCCTTGGAAAGAGAAAGAAAAACACAGAGAATGAAAGAGCAACGGAAAAAAGAAACAGATAAGTGTCTTACCAAACATTAAACAAAGACAAGGAAAAAGAGAGGAGAATAAGAAGAGAAAGAAATAACGGAGGACATAACCGACACAAAGGCAACAAACATAACCAAAGCAAATAGTTTGGGCTATTAGAAAGCGAACGCCATTTTCTTAAGCTTCCTTATTGCACACAGATATGTGTGCCTTGAACATCAGCAGTGCAAGGTTTCCTTACACCCAGAACAGGCACCAGAATTGTATCATTACTACCAGAACAGATGGAAAACGCAAGTAAGATTTATAAAAATAAGCCCAACTAGTATACGTGCAAATATGTCCTCCAATAACCCTCAGTGTTTTAGAAAGAGACTTGTTGAACCATATGAAAAAGCCAGTAGGGTCAGGACACAGCCACCTAGCGGGCAAATACCAATACTTGGCCAGCCTTTCAATGGGCTGCTATGTCGAAACATATTTACTTTTCTCTTTGGCTTAGCAGGCCTCTGCTTGCCAGATGTTGTGCAATGGCTCAAGTGGTGACAGTGGTACCACCTCGGCTCTGGCCCTGGCTCTCCCGTAGCCACGGCGGGTGATCCTGGATGAATTGTATCACTTCACTGAACCTCAGCTCCCCAACCTGGCAAAATTCAGATCACTTAGAAACAATTTGATATTATGTTCTAGAAAAATTAACTGGCCGTTTATATTTTGTGTAGTGATGCCCTTCCAAACTATAGTAGAGGTGCTTCTTGATGATCGTAGAAACACATTGCAATTGACAGTAGGGCACATGCAGTAATAATGCCAACTAAAACAGAAACTGTTCAAAACAAAATACTACTATGTAAAAATGTACCTGTTTTGCATGTGCATTAAAAATTATTGATTCCATACTGAACAATAATTGGCAAAGCCAATAGGTCTGGCTTTGATGTGCTAATGCATGCAAACTGCATTTGAGCATGGATGTATCTCCATGCATTGCCACATTAAAGTCAGAGCTATTGGCTTTGCCAATGCTTGTTTTGTTTTACTCAGCTAACTTGAGTGCCCTTATGCATGTTTGTGTAAATATATATGTGTGTGCACATCATGGACGTCATTTAGGTGTCACCAATGGTCTCAGCTGCGACCCCTGGCTTGCATCGTGCGACCCCTGGCACTGCCTTTGCAACGTCTGGCCTCAATGCTGGCATAATCAGTACCAGGAACTCAGTGGTAGTTCATACTTATGGATATTGGTCGGGGCTCCACTCTCTTTGTTTTCCGTCAATTTTTGATGACACTGATAGATAATAATATTACTTTGTTCACTATTAGTCTACTACAACGTGGAGTACAATTAACTGGAATTAACTGGAATATGGCCTTCCCTGGCAGCTGAGGTAAGGAAAAAATGCTTTCAAATGTATATTGTGTGCGTGCTTGCGGGTGAGAGTGTGTTTACTTTATGTGAGTATGTGTATGTGTGAATGTGTGTGTATGCGTAATAGTAACCATATACTCTGTGAGAATCCAAATAACCCCACTGGGGGACTCGTGTGGGAGAAGGACTTTGTCCATGAGTCAGCATAACGTATACGTATAGGTAATGAACTTGGCAATGTATGTTACATGGTTTTCACAAAAATGAGATCTTTGAAGAAATTGATCTAATGCCGATTTTGAAATGCATGATATTATTAAGCTTTCATTTAAGAATGGTCATACAATACAAAGTACAAACGTTGAAATTCCATGGGTTCAAATCATATATTAGTTTCAAATTGAATGTGTATTATATTATCCACTCTAAGATGGCACTGCATGCACCTTCAAGAGCTTGTCCTTTGTCTATGTCAATGTAGTAATTCAAGTAAGTTTAAAATGCCAATCAATATCCACGATCGGCGTCGTGAGTGACCAAGGTGCAGAGAGCACCAAACGCGTTGATGCTTTCTTCCGACTGAGCATTAAATCAAAACTTGATTATTGACCTCAATTTAAGTGGCTGCATGCAAAGCAGCAGCATTTTAATACACTGTCATTATTAAAAGATTATTTTAAAGACAGTGTCTACTCCTCCGTGTCCTGTTTTTGTAGTCCATGACCTTGTGGCATTAGCCATAATAAATTACCTCACACTTAGATTCGAGGTCTTTCTTTTACTTGAGTAAGTTAATTAATTTTGTTGTATGTTTTCTAATATTAAATTACCAAACTCAGTTTGTTTGTACATTTTTTTTATGACTGGGCAGAATGATCGTCATATGTAGTCGATCCTTTCCATGAAATATTTTTGGTGCTACAAGAAAACCAGAACTTAGGTTTGTTTATCTTGCAAACCATCCGTTTGCATGATGCTTCCAGCAGTATGCACCACAGCGTGAAGCACAACAATAGTAGCACTCTATCTGGCCACCATCCCACACATCTACAAGACCAGAACGGGAGGAAAGTCCTTCTCCTACCTCGCAGCCAAGGCCTGGAACGACCTCCCCCTCCACCTCACTGCCTCAGTTCAGGAAGGGACTCAAGACCTGGCTCTTCGGATGACCCAGCACTCAACTGAGCTGTCCCCCCCTTCCTAGTGCCTTGAGACACTCGCGGGTCAGTAGCTGCGCTTCACAATTCCCTGATTGATCTAACTTCCGCCCCAGTTCCTACTCTTTAATTACCAGTGTAATAGTTATGAGCACCACTACACGAACACGTAAAAAGAGGTATGTACAAGAGGGCATGAGGGAAAAGAGTGACAAACCATCTCACCTTCACGACCCTCCTGGGTCCACAAACCAGCGCCAGAGCAAGCAGCCCAGTGAAGACGTACTGCAGAGACAGAAGAGTCAGGAAACAGTCAGCAGTCATAAGTGGGGAACTTCTGGGGCAGTGTTGACATCCCAGGGCTAGTGGGATAGGAGAGATCAGAAGCCTTCACTGAGACAAAGCAGGGGCTCGTCAAGATCCAAGAGTAGGGGAAGAACATCAGAGAAGAGAGGACAGGCTGGTGGCACCTTCTAGACTATTGTAAAGATGCTCAGGAGGAAGAAGCGCAAGGAACACATTAGCCTCCGTCTCTGCCAACGTGTCTCAGCATCTTAGGGACCACCACAAGGAGTCCAAATAAAAGAAAGTAAACAGGACCTATCACTAAACAGATCAGACCCCTTGACATGAAGCAAGTAGAACAGTTAGATGGTGTTTTTGCCAAAAAAAGAGTTCCATTTAGGTTTATTCAGACTGAGTACGTTCAGAGTCTGCTAAGCTTACCGAAATGCTGGACCAGAGGGGCATTCCCATGGTGACATTACAACCTGAATCCAGACAGGCAAGCGAGACAGCAATGGGAATAGAGACAGCTCCAATGAAAATCTGAAACAACTGCAAGAGAGGGAAGGGAGTATAGTCAATAAGGGATAACAGAATGTGACAAAAGCAGCCTACGACCGCGGCAGACATCTTGTGCACCACTCCTCAGACAAATGTCACTACGTTCTATGTACTTCTCTGCACTAAGGAAAGGATCGCCAAGATGGTCTTGATAGCATACGTCTACACACTTGATTATAAGATCCACTGTGCAGAGTCCTCTGGAGCCAATGTGAACTGCATTACACAAAAGTAGACACTTAGAATACAGTATGTCGTTAATTAGGACTTCAAGTCTAATAGACTGTCACAAAATGGCTTCCTTAAATTGTCTGTAGTCAGACCTTGGGCTCTTGGGAAAGGGGTGATTGAACAGGGCGTTCAAATATGCTTAACAGCATGTCCAATTCGCCATACCTAGATTCTGCAAAGCCTTATGTGCATCTCATAGCGAGGGGCCAGTGGATTGCCATGTTGTGTTATTCTACATGGGACTCATGTGCATGTACGGGGACAAGTAACATTTGTTTTACATACTGATCAACCTTCTTTTTGAGGGACTGGTCCCTAGTCCATATTGTCAAAGACCACTAGACACAATTAGCAGTTTTACCAAAGTTTCTTTTCCTTAAAGATCGCTTTGTTCCTGCCAAAGGCATTCCTTCATGTGGATTGTTAGGATATGGCGGCTATCGGAAGAGGGTGCGCCATCTAATTAATCACAGTCACTGATCTGTTCTTTTGTCACATATCAAGACCAGCTTTGAAAAAGACCACTCCATCTAGGAGGATTTGTACAAGAATATAGGGGCAGGATGTTGTCATACAAAAATACTATAACCTAAATATCAAATACAAAAATATCTTGATGGGAAGTAAATATAGGTGATTATAGGTGTACTATACTGAACTCCACATATATGTGCATTCATGGTACATATATCTTCAAGGTATATGGGTGTGGAATTAAGAATAGCAAATCTATATTTACCTATACAGACTTTCCTCCACGCTGTTTTTGAGGTCGATATTTAGACTATAATATTTTTAAATCACAATATAATATTTTCCCCCCAAATATTCTGATATATTATCCATTGAGGAGGCCAAGCCTCCTCTTTCCCCTGCCACATTGTAGTGGTCCCTGTACCCTGCCAGATGCAACCTGGCTCTAACAAACATCAACCGGAACTGTTCTTCCACTGACATCAAGTATCTAGAAATCTTCCAGCTATCAATCAAATGCCTTACTCTCACTGAAACCTGTTCTTATGCATACTGCAACCCAGATGTAAACTCTACCAGGCCTGATAATTCCAAACCAGTCACTCTCACCACTGAACAAGTGCTCTATCAGCAATTGTTTTCTACAATTCCACCACCTTATTTTGAAAAAACAACCATTCAACTGCCAAGCTTTCAAAACCTACCAGTCCTCTGTCCCCTGACATCAATCAGCAATATTCTGATCTATCTTATTCCTCACATCTCTTCGTTCAAGTAATGGTAGGAGCAACAATTTGTTCTAACATTTGTGCGTAGTTTAAACTACACATTTTTGCGTAGTTTAAGCAACAGCTGAGAGTGTTTTGGTGAAGTACTGAAGACCAAAAGCACTAAGGTAGAGCCCTTCAATTTAAAATAGAAAAAATAAGGGTGTCACGTGTTAAATACATTAGAGTTGGTCAGCCCCAAAGATATGTAGTGGATCCTATTCATCAATGGTACTGCCTGCTACTTTTTAGACATTGTTTACTTTACTTTGTACACGCTGGGAGGGCTGGGACAAAGATCCGCCCTACTGTTCAGCTCCTTTCGTACCACAGGAAAGTATAGCCCATATTCTTCTGTCATGTATGTTTTTAAAAAATACAGCAGCATTAACATCTGACAGGATTTTTACAGTTCTGCGTAACTTCTTATAATTGTACGCTGGTGCTTTTAATCCAGGTGATGTCAAATACTATCCATTAGGTTGTATGTAAATTTCTGAACTGTGTATAATGAAACAAAAAAAACTTTTTGGTAATCAGATAGTGTCATAACAAAAATGTTTGTTAATGTAAACGAATGATTTTGTAGCAAAACGCTTTTTTAGCTGTTCTAAACCATGCATTAAAAACTATAAATAAAGAAGGTTAGAACATTCTTTAAAAGATTTATAGAGAATTATGGGCCGGATGCACTAAGCAATGTAACGGTTACAACCACTCCAATTCGGTGTTTGCGACTATTAAAATGTTTTTTCTAGTACTTGTACTAATTCATTTTTAGGAAGCTTGACCAACTCCTAAAATAAGATTCCATATGAATACCAATTCGGTATCTAGAAGGGATGTCCCTTTCAAATACTGAATCGGTATCTTATGCATCAATGTTTTCTTACAGAAAATCCGATCTAAAAACATTCATACCTTACCAACACCTCAAAAGGGGTGGTAAGGGAAGTGGTCCTCCTGGGACCCTTTTCCCAATGAGAATGTAAAAAAAAATGTTGATTCAGGGGACCACTGCCCCCTCTTAAACAAGCAAAAAAAGGTAAACCTTTCTTTTTAAACACATCCTGTTTGCTTTAAGGAAAACTGGCTGCATATTTTTTTTAATTTTGCTTTATTAATAAGCAATCACACATGGTGGTCTCCATGTGATGGACTCCAATCATAGTGACTCGTAATTTGAGATTTTCCTCAATAGTATACATTACGACCTACTACAATGTGAAAGAATCAACCTATAAGTAGATAGGTCAGTTCTTAACACACTTTACTGGTCACAAAAATACTGGTCACAAATTGCGACTACTATAATACAACCAGTAAATAATGCATCTGGTCCTATGACTCTGCCAGACTAGATCAGGAAATACTTGTGACAGTACAACTCTCAGTCTACATTGCAAGCGGGCCAGTTCTGTCCCCACCAGTACAAACAACAAATGGCCCCACAGGTAGAAAGGAAGATGGTTCTCAGATTATGGTATTCATTCCCTCCACAGCCCCTTTCTTTTTCAGAAATGGTTACCCATACACTATGACAGGAACTAAGAGCTTAAAACATCCACTTTGTTAACTTTATGAACCTCTTTGTCATTGATGTGAGTTTGGGGGACAGATGTGCCTCTATGTGGTAGATGTACTTTTGAATAGTTGTTGTGTGTTAGTTGCTAGATGTACCTCAGGTGATAGGTGCGCATTTTAGTAATAAGTGAGTATTTTGCTGGTAGATATGCGACTGGTGCATGTTTCTCTGAGTGGTAGGTGTGCTATGGAATGTTAGATGTGGCTCTGGTTGGTAGATGTGCCCTCTGAATTTTAGAGATGCCTTAGTATATTGATGTGCCTTGGATGCTAAACACCACTCTGGTGGATGTAACAAATAAACGGAAAATAATTTTAAAAAACAATGCCAATTTAATTATACATAAAAAGTAAACAATAGAAAAAATATGTTGTAATAAAAATATCTTAAAAATGACATACATTTCTATAGATATAAAATTAAATACACATAATAATAATATATATTTAAACAATATTAACAAACTATTAAATTCTAGGAATAATAAATATACTATTCGCACTCCAGCGTGTGCAACAGTAGGGAAAGCGCTGGACTCAGGAGGGGCAACATTTGCTATTCCCACTCCAGTCGGTGCAATAGTAGAGAAAGAGTTGAACTAAAGAGGGGTAAAATTCACTATTCCCACTCCAGTGTGTGCAACAGAAGGGAAATCATTGGACTCAGAAGGGGTCAAATTAACTAGTCCCACTCCAGCCTGTGCAACAGTAGGGGAAGTACTGGACTCAGGAGGGGTAAAATTTACTATTTCCCCTCCAGTAGGTGCAACAGTATGGGCAGCGTTGGACTCAGGAGGGTTAAAATTCACTATTCCCACTCCAGCCTCTGCAACAGTAGGGAAAGCGTTGCACTGCGGAGGGGTAACATTTACTATTTCCATTCCAGTATGTGCAACAGTAGGGAAAGCGTTGGACTCAGGAGGGGTAAAATTAACTTTTCCACTCCGGTCTGTGCAGCAGTAGGGAAAGTACTTCACTTCAAACACATACCATATTTTAATACATGTATTAATTGAACACCACATATAAAACTATTAATATACAAATTATATATATATATATATATATATATTCACTGAAAAAACCATAGGTTTCAGACACGTTATAGTTACAAATTAGCATTGAAAAAACCTTTGAAATTCACTGAAAAAACCATAGGTTTTAGGGACAGTTATAGTTAGTTGGACATTGCACTCGTACAAAACCCGTGAAATTCCCCCGTTATAGTTAGTCCAGCTAACTATAACTTGCGCCCCGCAATGCACTGCTGATGACGTCACATATTACATCACTCATGACATGGTCAGTGACATCACTGATGACATCACTGATGACATCTCAAATGACATCACTGATGACATCATCCAGTGACTGTGTGTTTCTGTAAAGTTTAAATATTTTTAAAATATATAGGAAAAGACGTATTGAAGAATGAGTGGGTGTGTAAGTGTCTGTATGGATGATTTAGTAGGTGCGTGACTGACTCTATAAGTGAGTGATTTAACGTATCTTACTGAATGCATGGGTTAGTGACTAAACTGGGTGTATGTCTGTATCCGTCTGTCTGTTGCTGTGTAAGTGGCTGCATGTGTTTGTGAATAGCTAAATGATTTTCTATATGAGTTATTGAATGCTTGTCTGAGTATCTGTATGGGTGCCTGAGTGTTTGTGTGGGAGGGGTGTGTGCAACTCTGTGCATAGATGTGTGAGTGGGTGATTCACTGGGTGGATGGTTTCAAGAGTGCATCTGTGATAGACTGTATGGGTGGGTAAGTGTGTGTAAGAGTGTGTTAGTGAGTGAATGTATGTCCCAGTGGTACATGTGTGAGTAACTACATATGTGAAAGGCAGTATATATGTGTGTTGGAGTATATAAATAGCTATAAGCAAGAGTGAGTGATTGTGATAGTGGCTGTATGGATGATTGTGTGCTTGTATCAGTGATTGTATAAGAGCGTAACAATGTGCTACTATTTGTATGAGTAAGTGAGCTGGTGTGTGTGTATAACTGTATAGGTGAGTAAATGGCAGTGTGTTTAATTATTTGCATGACTGACTAGGTGTGTGAGTATCTCTATGGATGAGTGGCGTTGTTTGAGTGTCTATATAGGAGTAAGAGTGCATATGATAGTCCTGTACTGAGTGACCGTAAGTATGAGTGACTGTACGGGTGAGTGAGTGGATGTGTGTGTGTAGACCTAAGAATCAGTGAGTGGGTATGTAGTTATTGGTGTTGGAGTGTCTATGGTTTTGCGAATGGCAGTCTGTAATTTAGAGTGGGTGTATCAAAGGTTATATTAGGGTGTGAGGAGGTGCATCAGATTATCACGTGGATGATGTCATCAGTGAAGTCATTTGAGATGTCATCAGTGATGTCATCAGTGATGTCACTGACCATGTCATGAGTGATGTAATATGTGACGTCATCAGCAGTGCATTGCGGGCGCGAGTTATAGTTAGCTGAACTAACTATAACGGGGGAATTTCACGGGTTTTGTACGAGTGCAATGTCCAACTAACTATAACTGTCCCTAAAACCTATGGTTTTTTCAGTGAATTTCAAAGGTTTTTTAAATGCTAATTTGTAACTATAACGTGTCTGAAACCTATGGTTTTTTCAGTGAATTTCAAAGTTTTTTAAATGCTAATTTGTAACTATAACGTGTCTGAAACCTATGGTTTTTTCAGTGAATTTCAAAGGTTTTTTAAATGCTAATTTCTAACTATAACGTGCCTGAAACCTACGGTTTTTTCAGTGAATTTCAAAGGTTTTGTAAATGACAATTTTTAAATGTATTAATTGTTATATTAATTTTTTTCATACTGATTTACTACATTTTTAGAAACAATTTTTTTTTACATATTTTATTTGTCAAATTACATTGTAATTACATTATACATTACATTACAAAAAATACTTTCTCAGAATGAATTACTTTAGTTTAAATACTTTGCAGATAGGCAATAGACTTTTAAGTACAGTAGTTACAGTTGTTGCAATGGGCAACACATTTTCAAACACAATGCAACATTCAGCTCAACGTGAATTTCTAGTTAAATGCAATTAGTTACTTTATGGATTACTTTTGTAACCACAGGACTGGATCCTAGATTCAGTCCTGGTACATCTCCTGTAAACAGTTGAGTAAAAGCGTTTTGGTTACAGTCGTGATTTTTAAGGAATATTATTGTATTTTAAAAGTTGACACTTTGAAACTTTTTCTCATAGAATCACCAATGTTATCCTATGGAAGGAAATTCACTTAGCAGGTAAAAACTGTTATCGTTACTTTTTCTTACTCAGTGTTGGATCCTGGATCCAGCACTGGTGCATCTCCTGTAAACAGTTGAAAGAATGCGTTTAAGTCATACAGGCGATTTTTAAGGAATATTTGTAGTTTGTGAAAATCAACACTTTGAAACTTTTTGCTGAAAACCAGTCAATGTTAGCCTATGAAGGAAATTCAAGTTACCGGTAAGTACGGTTAAAATTACTTTTGAGGATCAGTACTGGGCTGAAACATGCAGCACTGAGGTCTCTCCTGATAACAGGTGAGTAAATCGGAATTCGTATTTCGGCTGATTTTAGAGGAATATTTTAAAGTTCCAAAACTCCACACTTAGAAGAATTTCCAAGTGAAACCAGTCAATGTTAGCCTATGGAAGGAAATTCAAGTTACTGGTAAGTACGGTTAAAATTACTTTTCAGGACCAGTACTGGGCTGAAAGATGCAGCACTGAGGTCTCTCCTGATAACAGGTGAGTAAATCAGAATTCGGATTTCGGCTGATTTTAGAGGAATATTTGTATGTTTCAAAAATCAACACTTAGAAGAATTTCCAAGTGAAACCAGTCAATGTTAGCCTATGAAGGAAATTCAAGTTACCGGTAAGTACGGTTAAAATTACTTTTCAGGATCAGTACTGGGCTGAAAGATGCAGCACTGAGGTCTCTCCTGATAACAGGTGAGTAAATCGGAATTCGTATTTCGGCTGATTTTAGAGGAATATTTTAAAGTTCCAAAACTCCACACTTAGAAGAATTTCCAAGTGAAACCAGTCAATGTTAGCCTATGAAGGAAATTCAACTTACCGGTAAGTACGGTTAAAATTACTTTTCAGGATCAGTACTGGGCTGAAAGATGCAGCACTGAGGTCTCTCCTGATAACAGGTGAGTAAATCGGAATTCGTATTTCGGCTGATTTTAGAGGAATATTTTAAAGTTCCAAAACTCCACACTTAGAAGAATTTCCAAGTGAAACCAGTCAATGTTAGCCTATGAAGGAAATTCAAATTACCGGTAAGTACGGTTAAAATTACTTTTGAGGATCAGTACTGGGCTGAAAGATGCAGCACTGAGGTCTCTCCTGATAACAGGTGAGTAAATCGGAATTCGTATTTCGGCTGATTTTAGAGGAATATTTTAAAGTTCCAAAACTCCACACTTAGAAGAATTTCCAAGTGAAACCAGTCAATGTTAGCCTATGAAGGAAATTCAAGTTACCGGTAAGTACGGTTAAAATTACTTTTCAGGACCAGTACTGGGCTGAAAGATACAGCACTGAGGTCTCTCCTTATAACAGGTGAGTAAATCGGAATTCCTATTTCGGCTGATTTTAGAGGAATATTTGCACAATGGTGAAGGGAGGGGCGGGGCCTGAGGTGACATCTTTGCAAACGCGCCCCGTGGCGCGTTTTAAGTTGGGGGATTAAGTTCCCTTGAATCCTGAGGGTCCCTAGGGGCCAACTAGACCACCAGGAACCTCCAATATGCGCCAGGGGGCTGCGTTGCAGAGACGTGTAGAGAGGCCACACCCCTTTTTACACCTCTCTGCAACGCAGCTCTGTGGCGCTTTCTGGATGTACCTGTTGGGCTAGTTGGCCCCCAGGGACCCTCAGGATTGAAGGGGATTTAATTCCCCATCTTAAAACGCGCCACGGGGCCTGTTTGCACACATGTCACCTGAAGCCCCGCCCCCTCCCTTCACCACTGTGCAAACGTGCCCCGTGGCGCGTTTTAAGTTGGGGGATTAAGTCCCCTTGAATCCTGAGGGTCCCCGGAGTCCAACTAGCCCACCATATACCTCCAAAAGCGCCACAGAGCTGCGTTGCAGAGAGGTGTAAAAGGGGTGTGGCCTCTCTACACCTCTCTGCAACGCAGCCCCCTGGCGCATACTGGAGGTTCCTGGTGGGCTAGTTGGCCCCCAGGGACCCCCAGTATTCAAGGGGAATTCGTTCTCCTCTGCAAACGCGCCAGGGGGCGCGTTTGCAGAGTGGTGAAGGAAGGGGGCGGGGCCTGCTGGCCGATCGTTTTTAAAAAAATTAAAAAAAATTTGTCCCCTGAAGGGGGCTGTGTGGCCCCCCTTCCTTTTTCCTGTTTTTATGCCCTGGGGACCCCATCCCCCAGGGCCTTACCCCTTTTTTTAAATTTGTAATTTAAAAAAACGGGAAGGGGGCCGCGTGGCCCCCTTCCCTGGGCCTGTATTGGCCCCGGGGACCCCATCCCCCGGGGCATGGCCTCGTTTTTATTTATATTCTTTGGAGGGGGCTGCGTGGCCCCCCTCCTCTGGCCATTTAAGGCCCCGGGGACCCCATCCCCGGGGCCGGCCATTCCGTTTTTTTTTTTATTTATTTATTTATTTTTTTGGGGAGGGGGGCCGCGTGGCCCCCTCCCGGGCCACTACTTGCCCCGGGGACCCCATCCCCCGGGGCCTGGCCTCTCGTTGGGGACTGTGGGGGTCCCCAATCCCCCACAGTCCCGCCGGCTCCCCGCGTCCCTAGGGTGCCGGCATTGCAGCTACACATGGGGAGCAGCCAACATGCTGCTCCCCATGTGTAAAGCATCGGCTTTGGATATTGGAAGAGAGAGCAGGTTTCCTGCTCTCTCTTCCAATATCCAAAGCAAGTTTGCAATGACAGGACGGGAGCCGCGAGGCACCCGTCCTGTCATTGCAAACAGCAGTGTCCCGGGGTAGGCACCCCGGGACACTGCAGGAGCCGGCCCTGGGGGGTGGTGGTCCCCAGGGCCATCAAGGGCTCCAGGAGGGGGCCGCGCGGCCCCCTCCCATTCAGTACACAGCCCCGGGAGGTGGTGGTCCCCGGGCTCTGGGGGTCCGTAACGGACCCCCATATTAAAATGTTTAGTGCCCCGGGAGGTGGTGGTCCCCGGGGCGTGTGGGGGCTGGAGCCCCCCACACAGGTTTAATAATTTTTTTTAAAAAGCCCCGGGGAGGTGGTGGTCCTCGGGGCTGCGGGAGGGCTCAGAGCCCTCCCGCACCATTTTTTTAAAAAGCCCCGGGGGTGGCGGTCCCCGGGCTTGGGGGCCCTTTGAGGCCCCCCACACATTAAATTATCCCCCACCATGCCCCCGGGACTTGGGCCACCCGGGGGCCAATTAACATCGAAGCGCGGGAGACCGCGCTTCGATTTTTTTTTTTTCAGCAGGATTCGCGCACCCTGAGCGCATCCTGCCGATTTTTAAAAAATTTTTTTTTATTTTTTTTGCCCAGGGGGTCCTTGTGGGACCCCCTGAGCAAACCTAGGGGGTCAGGGTGTTTCTACCCTGCCCCCTTTGTGCGCTTTGCGCACTTGTTTCTGTCCCTCGGTTCTACCGAGGATAAAATGGCTGCCAACATTTCCTGAATCGGAATGTTGACAGCCAGCTGACAGCCAATTAACATGCAGCTCGTGATCGGGACGGTGCGCGCAGGGTGCGCTCAGGGTGCGCGAATCCTCCGTGCCCATAGATATATATGTACTTTTACTTTTTGATTTTCTCAGCAACTACTGAACGGATTTACACCATTTAACAAAAAGGGTTCTTTCTGAACCAAGAACTACCTCTTTGCCAAATTTGGTGTAATTCCGTTCAGCAGTTCGGGCTGTAGCCGTGTCTAAAGTTTCCTATGGGAAAATGCATGGGGAAAACGCGTTTTGGGACCCCCTTTTTTCTCGGCCCCCGCTTGACGTATCACCCCGAGACTTTCAGGGTAGGAGCGGACCGGAGCGCCCCACGAAGTTTGAAAATTTCGCGAAGATACGTCAACCGGCAAGAGAGTTATTTCAAATAGAATGTCGCGGATTTCCTATGGATAATAGGTTGTAACTATAACTATCTACTGGCGACCGCCAGTAGATAATATATATATATATATATATATTTATATATATATATATATATATATATATATACAACAATTCGATTACTCGATTTGCTCCTTCCGCCCCCACACGCCCGTAGATAGTTGGTGCGCTTTGCCGGCAGAGCTCACCGGCTATCATATTACGTAAGAAACCAAGTAGGCGCACACTCAGGATATTTGCTGATCCACAGATTTTATTGCCAGTAACGCGTTTCGACTGTCAAGGCAGTCTTGTTCACACACTGGCGTTTCTGTTCAACACACATTTATATACAGGTCAAAAATGTCATCTGATTGAGGATCTACAATGGCATCCATTTTGTAACGGTTAATTACTTCTATGAGTTAGTTAAATGTTGCAACCAATGCTGTTGGGTTCTGCACATTTCACATAAAACTCCCAAAATGAAGTAATACGAAACAAATATAGGTTTTACAATATTTTCTTCAAACTTTTTTCAAATTTGGTTACATATTAACTGTGATCTGCTCTGACTCATATCTCCCCTTTGCATCATAGGACCCAATGTTGCGGGGCTATGCCAATGTAATATTATTATTGCCTTGCACGACATAGCCCACATAATTCTACCTTCGCCAGTAGCTTCTGGGCAATTTATTGACATCGTAGTCTGCTTATACCTGCATTCGCCTAGTGGTTTGCTGACAGTGTAGTCCTGGCTAGAGCGTTCTAAAGCATGGCTCGCATGGTAATGCCTACGCCTAGTGGCTTATGGGCAACCTATTGGCATCATGATATACGTGTCTCCGCATACCTGCCTACGCTTAGTGGCTTGCTCACAGTGTTGCAACAGGCAGAGCCTGCTTGGTACCTCTCTGGGGCATATTCCGGGTACTCTTCGGGAGACAGAGAAATGTCTCTTCTGTGTATCGGCTGTATGGGTGTGTTGATTAGTCACCAATTCATCACCTTGTATTCCCTCGTCCCCTTTATACATCTATGTGCTCATCTAAATACATATCCAATGTAAACAATTACAATCAACTATTCACAAGGAAGAAAAAATGAAAACAGAAAAAGGAGAAAACAGTCGTATCTTATGCTGTGTTTCATATCACGAAGACGTGACACTGATAAAAGGGTAGGGAACCTTGGTCCTCCTCTCCATCCTGGAGTAGGCCCCTTCCTTTCCTCCTACAATATAGACAAGCATTGGCAAAGCCAATCGGTCTGGCCTCCAAAAGGGAAGAGCCGACTATGCCACAGTGTTTTTGCATTGGCACTCCTTGGATATATATTTTTTTAACTTACTGTTTGGGAATTTTATGTGAAATGTGCAGAACCCAACAGCGTTGGTTGCAACATTTAACTAAATCATATGTTTATGAGAAGTAATTAACCATTACAAAATGGATGCCATTGTAGATCCTCAATATGACGACATTTTGAACTTGTCCGTCTTCAATGTCTATTGACCTGTATGTAAATGTGTGTTGAAAAGAAACACCAGTGTGTGAAAAAGACTGCCTTGACAGTCGAAACGCGTTACTGGCAATAAAATCTGTGGATCAGCAAATATCCTGAGTGTGCGCCTACTTGGTTTCTTACATAATATATCATATATATATATATATATATATATATATATATATATATATATATATATATATATATATATATATAACCACCAGACGGTCCTCCCTCGACTCCACACACTTGCTTGCTTCCGCCGAAAAGGAACCACGAACCACTGGATATTCAGGCAAATTAAATGTTTATTGTTTCCTCGAATTACGCGTTTCGGGCAACCCGTACCGTCAACGGTGGGGCACCCTCGCGGCCAGGGCAGGCCGCTATATATTCCAAATGAAGATGCTCACACACTTGAGGGTGCCACACACAGCGTGAAATTATCCACTCAAAAATTGAAAATTGAGGAGAAAACATTTCGGCACCCATTTGGGACAAAACAACAGTGAACTCAATAAACCATAATGCACGCGGTGCATACGCCCACTGGGGCGGGACTTAAAAGCTCATCACGAGTGCGATGCCATTTTCGCTGCCTCTCTCCTGCAACGCAAGCCAAAGACCAAGGGCTGATGAAAGCCCGAAACGCGTATGGCATGATTGGCGACATCTGAGCTGTAACTACGAAGCTGTATGCCTTGCATTCCTGCAATAAAGTGGATAATTTCACGCTGTGTGTGGCATCCTCAAGTGTGAGAGCATCTTCATTTGGAATATATAGCGGCCTGCTCTGGCCGCGAGGGCGCCCCACCGTTGACGGTACGGGTCCAGCGCCTGTGAAGCTAAGGCGCAGTTGGAACAGCGTGCCGAGTTGTATGGACATAAAAGATGCAGGACAGCAACTTGGTGAGTTTGCGGCAACCCACTATGGTATCTAATTTAGAAAATTGAGGAGAAAACATTTCGGCACCCATTTGGGACAAAACAACAGTGAACTCAATAAACCATAATGCACGCGGTGCATACGCCCACTGAGGCGGGACTTAAAAGCTCATCGCGAGTGCGATGTTATTTCTGCTGTTTTCTCCTGCAAAGCCAAGCCAGAGATCAAGGGCTGATGAGAGCCCGAAACGCGTACGGTGTGATTGGCGACACTGTAGCTGTAACCACGAAGGTTAATGTCTTCCAGTCCTGCAATAAGGTAGCTATTTGAACGCTGTGTGTGGCACTCTCCTGTGTTTGAGCACCTTCGTCTGGAATATTTAGCGGCCCGCTCTTGGCCGCGAGGGTGCCTCATCGTTGACAGAACGGATCCAGCGGCTTGTAAAGCAAAGGCGCAGTATGGAACAGCGTGCTAGTTGCAAGGACATTAAAATGCAGGACAGCAACTTGGTGAGTGTGTGGCAACCCACTGTGGTATTATTTGAAAACTGTGAAGGAAAATAACAGCACCCACTGTGGATTTAAAACAATATTGAACTCTATGAACCATAATGCACAAGGTGTTAACGCCCACTGAGGCGGGACTTAAAAGCTCATCGCGAGCGCGATGTTATTTTCGCTGTTTTCTCCTGCAAAGCCAAGCCAGAGATCAGGGGCTGATGAGAGCCCGAAACGCGTATGGTGTGATTGGCGACACTGTAGCTGTAACCACGAAGGTTAATGTCTTCCAGTCCTGCAATAAAGTAGCTATTTGAACGCTGTGTGTGGCACTCTCCTGTGTTTGAGCACCTTCGTCTGGAATATTTAGCGACCCGCTCTTGGCCGCGAGGGTGCCCCATCGTTGACAGAACGGATCCAGCGGCTTGTAAAGCAAAGGCGCAGTATGGAACAGCGTGCTAGTTGCAAGGACATTAAAATGCAGGACAGCAACTTGGTGAGTGTGCGGCAACCCACTGTGGTATTATTTGAAAACTGTGAAGGAAAATAACCGCACCCACTGTGGATTTAAAACAATATTGAACTCTATGAACCATAATGCACAAGGTGTTAACGCCCACTGAGGCGGGACTTAAAAGCTCATCGCGAGCGCGATGTTATTTTCGCTGTTTTCTCCTGCAAAGCCAAGCCAGAGATCAAGGGCTGATGAGAGCCCGAAACGCGTATGGTGTGATTGGCGACACTGTAGCTGTAACCACGAAGGTTAATGTCTTCCAGTCCTGAAATAAAGTAGCTATTTGAACGCTGTGTGTGGCACTCTCCTGTGTTTGAGCACCTTCGTCTGGAATATATATATATATATATATGTATATATATATATATATATATATATATATATATATATATATATATACTTTTAAAAAACAATTAAGCAATATATAAAATTATTTTTTTAATTAATTAATATCAAATAAAAAATCTATTAATTGATTATTTCATTAAGTTCCCACACCATACCCCCACATACCAAGCAGCCCACATTTCAAGTATAATTTAAATAAAAATTATAACACAATATATTAAGTAATAAATAAAATAATTAATAATAAATTAATAATTAATTGTTAATTAATTATCTTAATTATCACTTAAATAACTTCCCACCCTATTGCCCTAAAAACACAACACACACCTAATATATAACATAAAAAATATATGTACAAAATAATTTACATATTTCCAAATAAATTACATATTTTAATTAAAATTAATAATTAATTGAAATGTAATATTTAATTAACTGCCCACTGTATACCCCTACACACCCAACAACCCACAATTAAAATATAACTTTAAAAAATATAATAATTATACCATTTACATGATGAGTTATCAATTAAATAGTTATTAAAACATTAATAATTCATTACTAATTAATTATTACGTAATTAACTTCCCATCCTATACCACTACAAACTTAAAAACCCGCACCTAAAATGTAACTTAAAAAATTATATTTACACAAATTACATAATTAATTATCAATTAAATAATTAATTATAAATCAATAATTAATTATTAATGCATTATTACTTAATTACCTTCCCACCCTACACCTCCACAAACCCATCAACCTACACCTAAAATATAACTTAAAAAACTAATTACACAATTTACATAATTAATAAATAACTAATATTAATTAAAAATGTATTATTAATTTATTATACTTAATTAACTACCCACCCTGTACCCTGCAAACCTCACAACCCTAATCCTTTTACTAATAAAAATTAAATTTAAATTATAAATAACTTACAATTATAAACTATATTTAAAAACAGTAACAACAATTATATAAACAATATATAACATATACAGTTAAAATATTATTTAAAACACCTAAAGATAATTACAAAATGATATTTTTACAACTATATTATTGAAAACAATATTAACAACCATGATATTCGTGAAAACGATATTCCTTACCTTAAAAAAACGATATTTTTGTCAATGATATTTCTGCATCACTGTATTTCTGTCACACGATATTTAAAACTTGATATTTGCGTCACTTGATATTTATGACTCAATATTATGTCCAAATACCATGTCCAACATTAGGATTGAATATTCTCACCCCCAGGAGCTGCAGCTTCTGCCAAGGTGGGCCCTTCAGCCAGCCCAGCAGCCTTTGCTCCCTCTCCAACCTCTCATCGGCCTCTGGGCCCGCCTCTACAGAAGGACCCTGGGCTTGTGAGTCTTCCTGTTCCGCAGACATGTACAGCTCCTGGGGAAAAACAGAGACAGTTAAAGAGTAAAGGAGTGGGGACCAGTGCCTCAATCCTGCGTGCACCTGGCTGTGTGCCTATGTGGACCCATATGTTGGGTTATCTGCAGATATCCACCTCTGTGTGTCTGTGCATCCATCAGTCTGCCCATCTGTGTGTGTGGTACCCGTCTATATGTCTACTGCCTGTGAGGCTGTACCTCTGTCTTTTCATCTGTGGGTTTATGTTGGTCTGTGTGTTTCTGTATCTATTGGTGATTTTTATCAAGCAGTGTCCCTATCACTAACAGGCACTATTATTCTTTTCAACCAGAACCTTGGACTATGGCTTGATGAAGACCCTAGGAAATGGACCCAAAGGTTAAAATGCGATGCTTCAACCAACCCATCCGGGTTACCTCTACATCTTAAAGAAATCTAGAGAATAGACTAAAGGATTTTTTCAAAACCCTTCTATGTAATCTAATACATTTCCGTCGCAGTGGATTCAGTGATTGAACTCTATAAAAAACAGCAACTATCCATTAGACAGTCATACAAAAAGAGGACGATGTTAGACTGTGATTCATAGTGGTTTTCCAAATTCTACGTTCTAAGTCCAGATACCACTCCAGCTAAGAAAATACTTAACTCCCCCTAAGATATTGCACTGTGTATGTCCTATGTCTGCACTTTAATGGCACGGTGAAGTAGTGTAGTCCATATGTAGTTACATGTATTTTAAATGTAAATTATTTCCTGTGTACTATGTTAATGGTAAACAGTTTTTACGGTGATACTTGTATCCGAAAGTAATGAAATGCACAGTGTTATGTGTTTCCTTCAATAGTACTTGACTTTTTCAGTGATTAATTCAAACAGGACCATGGTTTAGTAGGATCTTCTATGGAAGAGCATTAACCTTAGATTTATGGCAAAGAAGGCTCCTATATATAATAGTTGTAAGTCTTGCAGGATAAGCACTGATTATGTAAAGATTTCTACACTGGATCTTAGCCAAAAGGCCGAGAAGCGACATGTAAAGATTTCTATTTGGTTTCGTTGGATGTACTCTTAAATGCATTTATCTTCTGTAAGAAATCCTGAAATCTGCAAATGACCCCAGCTTCCCTGTACCTTGGTTGGACACTATTGAATTAAATCAATGGGAGTAGGCTTCTGGAGGGCCAGAATTTTGTCTCATGGTACCCCTTTGGGAATCGCTGCCCAATGCAAATGTCCATATATTTCCAATATTTTATAACCTTCATCTGCTAGCACAAGGGGTGGCCCTGCACTTCACAATTAAGGCAGGGAGCCGCTTCATTGTCAAATTTAAAATGTTACATTAAGAAAAGAAAGTTAGTGTTCTTTTTTGAACATCAGTAAACACTAAGGGCCCAAATACGAGTCCGACCGCCAGACTCGTATTGGCTGGCGGACCATCAACCGCCGCACCAGCGGTCTGACTGCCCATTATGACTTGGGCGGTCGGACCACCATGGGACCACTGATGGCGCGGCAGTCAAGAGGCCGCAATATGCTTGACGGGACCGCCGTGGTCCCACCAAGCATATTATGAGTTTCCTCACCGCCAAGGTTTTCATGCCGATTCCACCTACAGGGCCCCCTGGTGCCTCACGCCATGTTGATGCACAACATGTGCCCCCTGTGTATGCACACAAAGTCCTGCACTGCATGGACGTTAGAGTCCATGCTGTGCAGGATCCGTGTGTGGGGTTCCCATTGTGGTGCCTTTTTCAAAGGCACTGTCTCCTTTGAAAGAGGCACCGCAGCAGGAACCGCCACGCCACCTGCCCGCCAGACCACTTTTAAGTTGCAATCTGACCAGCTGGCAGTCGGGCGGCGGCGACTCTTGGAGGAGAGGGGTGCGGCGGTGGCATGGCACACGCCCCTGCACCGCCAAAAGCCGTAATCGGTCTATAAGATAGAAGATTGATTTTCTTCAAAACCTTCTAGACCTCACAGAACAACAGAAGCTACAGAGAAAAAACAGCAGCTGAACAACGGAGGGTTCAAAGGTGAGGCATCCTTCCTGGAGCAAAGCTGTCCAAGGTGAGCAACTTACCCTTTCCCAAAAAATGAACACAGCCAATGCGACAAACAGTCTGAAAGCGACTCCTCCTCCACTGAGTATGAGATACAAGATGATCGGGCTGAAGACAAGCCCCCTTCTTTTCGCTAGCCGCAGTACAAACACCATTGTTGCATCCTTTGAGTTCCCCGCACATGAACAAGTCGCACATAAAGAGTCCACGAAAGTCCATCTTAAGGGGGGCAAAATATGCTGCTCGAACCACAGCACTCCCCAATTTAAGGATATACTCTTCACCTAACTCCAGACAAATAAGGCAAATGTGCTCCTAGCACACAAGGTAATGTTCATTCCAGCATCAATTCGAGCAACTCACTGAAATTAATAACATGGAACTTTTTTGGGATAAAATCGACTCTACACAACAAAGAAGCATTCAAATTTTTACAGTCTGGGGACCTTTTATGCCTCCAAGAAACCTGGCTGTTAGCCCCTGAGGTGATTCCGGGGTTCATGGAATTTCAGCAGCCAGCAAAAAAATTTAATATATTCGGGAGACCTTCGGGGGGCCTATCGACATATATCCGTATTAGCAGTAATATAAAAACAAAATCTTTACTCAAAACGGATATGGTTCAAGTAGTACTACTGGAAGGTATGAAATTAAATGGACGCCCAATAAAGATTGTACTCTTGAACATTTATTTCAATAATAAAGAGTTCCCTAGACTGAGCTATATGAGAGAACAGAGCTACGAGCACTGGGCTTCCATGGTTCGGTTTTATCGCGGGGTGTGCGCTGCACCTCCGCACACAATGAAGGCAATTTTAAAGTTTATCTTTATGGAAGGAAACAACTCATGGAGCAAAGGCCTGCACACAGCTTGCTCAATTGCGCCTTGATAAGTCTAAATTAACGGACTTCATTCATCAGCCCGGTATCCTAAAATCCATATTGAAAGAACAAGTAAGATTTTTATCAAAAGAAGACGATATGAAGGAATTGAATGCCTCCAGTAGTAATATTAGGATACTTGCAAGCCCTTATGAAGATCAATCATGGCAGCCATATCTTGACGCCTTGTTAAATAAATCAATTTTGAAGCAAATCTTCATAGCAAGACTTATGGTTCTGCCTATTAAGGATATTAATAGGCGCTGGAATACCTTAGCGGAAATAACAACTTGCAGACTTTGTCATCAATATGAGGAATCTCTGGTCCATATAATTTGCACATGTCAACGTTTATTACTTGTACGATGTACTTTATTGAAACCTCTCTTTTTGAAACATGGAGTGAGGACTTGCGCTGAAGCCATGAAACTCCTTTTAATTTGGTAATTCCAATGGACTTGGCACGGTTCGCTAAGTTTGTACACAAGGTTGAGGAACTCTTAAGAAATGAAGTATAGATCTTAATTGTTTTAAATGAATTTATCATGTAGGAAGTACTTGTGTTTTACCTAGGACTGCATGCTGTGTATTTTATTGAATTGGTACTGTGCCACCCACTTAGCTTTGGTATCGCATATGCTAATACCTTTAATCTCATGATGAACGCACTTCTAATGTTGTGGTCCACTAGATTTGCACAAAATCACTATATAATAGGAAGGATCCATTAGTATTGAACTGTTTCATTGGTCCTATACTATTGGTTTTATCCTGTTTTAAGCATAGCACACAAAAAAATATATATATATTTTATTTAGTGAATATATAACTAGGCATGCATTCATACGAAATAGGCAAGTTTTCCTGAGATTTTATTGGAATTTTTGTAACAATTTTTGTTAATTGATACAATAAAAATGTATTCATTCATTCAACAAGTCGCACAGAGTGTAAGTGACATAAAGGAATGATTCGCATATGGTAACACTAGGAACTGCCCTGACCCAAGTCTTTGGAGTGAACTGTTGATCTTCAGAAACAAGAGAAGATGGGCAGCTTGAAAGTAAGAAGTAGGGGTGTGAGGACACAGCCGTGCTCTATTGCTCATCCTCCTAGATATCTAACCAGCAGGACTCAATTTAATAGCTATTGCTACCATGGTCTCGGAATGTAGATTCACCGACAATTACAGTAGAATCCCCTTTGCAAAATAAATGTATATCTATGCCGTGGCAGGAGAATAAATGTGACAAAATGCAAAGGTCTTACTACAATCCAGCACCATTGACATGGTAAAAACACGTTTTACTGCCTCACGGATTGCATTCAACAATTACTTTACATACATACAAGACCGAGTCAATCAGGAAGGGGCGAAGTTACAGCTGAAGAGAATATAAAGAGAAAAGAGAAAGCCAAACAAGGATATGCAGACTGGCAAGAGAGGGAGGAATAGAAAAAACACGCCAGACAATGAGGAACCCACTTACACAAAGAGAAGAATAGAGGAGAGACAGACCGAGAGGGACAGGTGTATAAAAGGCTAGAATGGAGGCCACGGCCTACATATACGGAGGGCGGGAAGGACTTACCGAAGAAGCAGAGGAACAGAGAACACGATTAGGCACCAAGACGAGGAGGGGCAAACTTGCCGAAGGACAGACCGTATGCCAGCGCCAACCGCAGTTGCTCTCAGCCCTCACACCTGGTTCTACGCCCTCCTCCGACAGGGAGGGTCAAAGTCTGTGCAGGTGACATCATGAGAGACATGTGAGGCTTGGAGGAGGCGCGGGATACTGGCGTGTTTAGGGACTGTGTCTTTCATCTCAATAGCAATGGTTTCACTCCTTCGCCTGCCCTCGGATATGGCTCCACGGGTACAATAATCACACCCTAGGCGTGGTTTACTCAGTTTACTGGCACTCTGACCCACGACACGGATTCACGTGAACGCGCTCGAGACAAGAAGGCCTCATCTGTACCCCTGCCACCTGGGCTGGCTCTGCTTGTACTACTCCCTTCCAACATGGCTCCTTCTATACTCACGCCCCAGGGCGCTAACTTACCTACTCGTCTACCCTCCTAGGGCACGACCTCAGCCGTGTGGTGCTGGATTTGGAAAAAAAAGACTCCGGGAATCCATACATTGGGGGTCAATATATGGCAACGAATAGGGGGGTGGAGTCACGGGGGCGGAGTCATGAAAAGCAGTCTGACAGTCAACCTATACATTTTTTTTTTTTAACTCTGCCGAAAAGAAATTGGCAACAAGGACAAATGTAACACCTATTCTGGCTTAATTGGTGGCTAAGAGTGCATTTGAAAAATATCTTATGGGGTAAAATCACTTGCTGCAGAGATCTGTCAGCAAAATGTCAGGGGGTAATAATAATGGTAAGATAACTCTGGTGGTTAATGCACTTGCTAGAGATGTATGTGTTTTGACTAGTCACAGTTTGACTCACAAAGTAGCATAGAGAGTTACTATGTCTCCTGCAAGGCACAGATTTTTATTTTATGGAGATACGTGGGTTACTGCTTTTGACACAAAGATCCTTTTATTAATTCCAGTTCATAAACTTCAGTCATTCTAATACAGCAAAGTGAGCTATGAACTGGCATCAGAGAGCTGCATGCAGACTGCAGAGCATGGGTTTAGAAACGTCTTGTTTTTAAGGCTGCGATAAAGGGTTCCTTTGGGTAGTAATAAAGTCTTCTTACTACAGACAATTCAAGCACTGCATTATGGTTTACATCCTGACTTTGTGTTTCTCCTGAACTCGCACACTCAGATTTGCCAATTTATAAATACATTTCACAGTGTGAGAAGGGGTGTGTGGCCTTGAAGGGGACTGGGACTCATGCCAAGAGCTACCTAAGAGGCACTCTTTCCTTAACAAATCCCCCACCCCTCCCCAAAAATCAACAAAGGTCCCTAAGCCTGTCGCCAATATACTAGGGTGTTTGTTTTCACAACTCTTTATGGACATGGG
Source organism: Calotriton arnoldi (assembly GCA_963921515.1). Taxonomy (NCBI): domain Eukaryota; kingdom Metazoa; phylum Chordata; class Amphibia; order Caudata; family Salamandridae; genus Calotriton; species Calotriton arnoldi. The sequence continues at coordinate 210,824 of CAWUFW010003654.1, read as the reverse complement.
CTGCTTACAGCTTCCAAAGAACAGCTGGAAAACCACTATCTGCAGGGGTTTCCAGCTCGTCTTCCCTGCCACCCTGTGATTTTGGTTCCTCACTGGGTGACTGTAAAAGGGAGCCAAAATCGCGTGACACATGGTGGCACCGTGTGATTGGCAGGTCTGCACTTTAAGTGGGGAGGTGCCAGCTCCATCATGGCTGCTCGGAGCTGTTGCTCCGTGGCGAACCCTCTTTCCAACCTCCTGAGCGGCGGTCCGCTGCACTGTTTTTCCACCTAGGGCAGCGATTCCGCCACCAGAGTGCGGGCGGATCACCTGGAGTTGGATTTCGCCCTGCTCCGATCGAGCATCGCGGAGATCTCAGCGGTGGCGTCCCTGCCAGTTGTGATACTGGGATGGCACCCAGGGAGCTGTGAGAACGCGCCCGGTGCCAAAGGAGGTGCACCGCGATGCCGCCGTCCCCCGCTCTATCCTGCGGACAGGAGTGGCTGCTGTGAGCCGCGGTCTGGTCCTGATACCTTGGACAGCCGATTTGGATGAAATCGGACATCCGTCTGTGGGAAACTCCGGCTCGGGATGACGGGACCCGAGAGCGGCAGAGTTTCCTCAAGATGGCGCTGCGGGCTCTCGAGGCCGCCGGATGAGAGCTGTAATCTGCGGCATGCCTCCAGTGTAACCCACGGGGAAACTGAGGCGACTGGAGGCAGACTGTCCTTTCAGCAGGATAGGTGGAGAGCTGAGAGAGTGACTATTGGCAACGCCGCAGGTGGCCCTCGGGAGCCGCTTTGGCAGCAAGGGGTGTTCCGTAGGTACTTCACGACGTTCTGTGGGAGTCCGGAGGCGGTAAGTGAAGGGGCAGCCAGGATTACCAGCAATACCCGTGGGAAGCCAGGGGAGCGGAGAGAATCCTTAAACATGGTGCCCACCGCTTTCACCCTTGAGTGCAACTTTTGGACTAGGACTCATATGCACCCCGCCATTTTGGGACCATCTCCTAAAGACACTCTTGTCCTATCTGCCATATTAGCGACCTTGGTCCGTACCTCCGGTCCAGCCGGTCTCTAGCTGGGCGACCTTTCGTTCGTCTATCTTCTCCACGTATCTACTCATCGTTTGTGAATAATGCTGATGTCCCTGATCCCATCACTCATCACTCCCTCCCCTACCTCTTCCCTCCCTCACTCTCTTTCTACCTCCCCTATTCCTTTCCTCTCTCCCCTGAATTTCTCTCCCCTTGCCTGCTTTTTCCCTATGCCTGAGCCATGCTTCTGTAACTCATAAATATATATATATATGTAAATATGTAATATATAATTGTCCAAGCCTAATCGCTGTTAAAATGTACTCCTGAGTGAATTTACTATTTGTATATATAGAACTCTAACCACTAGTATATGTAGTAGACCTTTGTACATACTACCATTCCTATGTGATTTTGAGTTTTTCCGTTTGTATCTCTTCCTTGAGTGACCTTACAACTTATACATTTGTAATTTTCTTCTGTTTGTATCTCTTCCTTGAATGACTTTACAACTTGTACATTTGCAATTTTTTCTGTTTGTATCTCTTATGTAACTCATGCAATCCAAAGTCCTTATGTAACGCAACTGGTTCTTTTGTAAAGCGCTCTGACACCTTCGGGTAATGTTTGCGCTATATAAAATCGCATTAAATAAAATAAAAAATAAATAAATGCTTACCAATAAAAATGATACATGACTCCTATGCCTTGAAACCCTGTCTGTCTTATGTAACACATCCAGTCTATTTATTTTTACATATATATTACTTATTTTCATTATATACTATGTGTGTGATGTGAAGGTCTCTGCACTATACATTGGAAAGAGTAGCACTATTAAAGAATTAAAAACAAATAGTAAGTGCCATTTAAATTGTTATTTGTCTAAGTACTCAGACAGGCTGATACATCTGACATTCTTACAGTGGATGCATATCTCTTGTATACAGTGGTTGAACAAAAACAAAAACCTGCCTCCAAAGTACTTGTCAAGTGATAACAAGCTGTGTGCCTTTGTTTTCCTAGATTTGGCATCTAGGTGTTCAGTTCCACATAGCTCCCAGTCAGGATCATACGCTAACAAAAGGAGGGTTGATGGTCCCCTAAATTCGGCATTTGTTTTAGACACAGCTGTTATGTTATTAAGACTTGTATAGCGCGCTTATCACCTGAGGGGTATCCAGGCGCTTGTTTAGATGAGTAGGCCGATCATGCTTCCAGTTGAATAGCCAGGTCTATCATTTTTTGCAGAACTTGAGTAGGGATGGGGAAGTCCTGATTAGGCCAGGGGAGTGAACTCCGCTTGTCTCGCGGAGTTTGCGGAGTTTTCGGAACTCCGCGTTACGAGGAGCTCGCGGATATCCGAAAAACTCCGCTCCGAGTATCACAGCTGAGTTTTTTTCCTCGCTCGTGTTCGTCAGCGTCAAGTTGGCGAGCGCGAGCGAGGAAAATCCACCTCCTGGCGAGATTTTTCCTCGTTCGCGATCGTCAACATCAAGTTGGCGAGCGCGAGCGTGGAAAATAAACCTTCCGGCGAGATTTCTCACCGCGGGGGGGTCAGGTTTCTCATTGCGAGTGGTCGCGTATGCTCGCGACCGCTCGCGTTGAGAACTGCCCGTTTGCGTTGAGAAAGCTGCCGCTCGAGTAAAAATCTACTCGAGCGGCAGAAAGGAAAGCAGCGCCCGCTTGCGCTGTGCATGGTGCCATTCGCGAGGATTGCACAGTGCGGACAAGCATCCGGCACGGAAAATCACCGCAAACTGCATTTTTCTATCGCACGCCCCCGCTTATGGAGCTCTGCGAAGCGCAGCAGAGTTTTTTTCCCCACTTCGCGGAGTTTCGCATAGCGCAACTCCGCGAACTCCGCCCAGGGTTAGTCCTGATGTGGTGTGGAAAGTAGTTTCAGGATCTTGCAGTGATGTAGGAGAAGGAGTGTCCTCATTTGCTCCAGGGGATGCAGGGTATTTGCACAAGGTGGAGTCTGGCTGAGTGCAGTTGCCTGGTGGGTTTGTGGAAGTTGAGTCAGTGGTTGAGGTAGGCAGGCCCGACATTGTGGATTGGCTGTGCATGCTTGGGTGAGCAGTTTGAATTGCCATCGCTTCTGGATTGGTAGCCAGTGTAGCTCTCTGAGGTGGGGCGTGATATGTGTGCTGCGGGGGATGTTGAGTATGAGACTGGCGGTGAAGTTCTAGGTGGTCTGGAGTCTTTGTATCAGTTGATTTGTAATGCTGGCGTAGAGTGTGTTGCCGTAGTGTAGTCTGCTGGTGATGGGGTACTGGATGACCATGCATCTGGTGTAAGTGAGGAGCCACTGGAATATTTTGTGGAGCATACGTAGACTGAAGAAGCAGAAGGAGGTGATGGCATTCACTTGTTTGGCTGTTGTGAGTCTGTCGTCCAAGATAATGCCCAGGTTTTTGACTTTGTCAGTGGGGGTGGGCATGGGTCCTGGAACTGTTGGCCACCAGGAGGAGTCCCATAGAATACCCTTGTTTCTGAAGGTCAGGACTTCTGTTTTATCCGTGCTGAGTTTTATGCAGTTCTGTTTCATCAAATTTGCTACGTTTGAAATGAAGGTGGTGAAGTAGGTCCTGGTTATGTGGTTGTTGTCTGTAAGAGAGAGAATGAGCTGGGTGTCATCTGCGTAGGAGACAATCTTTATTCTGTGGGATCTTATGACATAAGTGAGTGGCGCCATGTAGATGTTAAAGAGGGTAGGGCTCAGCAATGATTTCTAAGGGACACCACAGATGAGGTTCTTGGGTTCGGAAGTGTAGGGCGGGAACCTGACTTGCTGGGTCCTGTCGGAGAGAAAATAGGCCAGCCATCTCAGGGCGGGTCCATGTAGTCCGGAGTAGTGAAGTCTTGTGATGAGGATGCTGTGGCAGATGGTGTTGAAGGCTGTGGAGAGGTCGAGTAGTAGGAGTGCTACAGTTTCTCCTTTGTCCATGATGATCCGTATGTCGTCAGCTTCTGCGATGAGAGCGGATTCTGTGCTGTGGTTGCTGTGGAATCCAGACTTTGAGATGGCTAGTAGGTGGTGTTGTTCAAGATGGTTGGAGAATTGTTTGTTGATAGATTTCTCCATGACTTTGGATGGGAAGAGCAGGAGTGAGATGGGTCTGTAGTTGCTGAACTCTTTTGGGTCTACCACAGAATTTTTCTGGAGAACTGTGATTTCTGTGGGTCCCCAGTTGTCCGGGAAGGGTTCACTTTGAATGGCTGTGTTGATGATGATGGTAAGGTGGGATCTGATCAGAGCTTGAATTGAAAATAAGAAAACCACTGCCTGCACGTTGCTGATGGGAATGTAAAAAAGACAACGTGCAGGAGCTACCGAATGTGTCTTGGTATTGGAAAATTCAGCATATTTCATTGGGTCCAGCCCGGATCCCAGTTCCAGCTCAATAATAGCTGCGGGGATCCGGCTGGGTCACTCTCATTTCTTGCATTGGCTGTGCTAATACACGGCATGGCTTCAATAGTACTCTTACCCTGAGGTCACTGGAATTATGCGATTATGCGACCGCTGCAATTTCTGCATAATTATAGATTAGCCGCATTTCCCACATAATCCTTCATCTGCTGCATAATCTTCAGAATTAAAAAAAAAATAGTTTCTAGCTCAAACGGTTCACATTACTAAAAAAGCAGCGACACTGCAGAGGAAGGCCATTTCAAAAGGTTCGCTCATTGTTTATTGCTATATGTAGGTGTTAAAATGAGGTGTAACCAATGCCCAGACAGTGCTAACAAGTGTAAAAATGACTAAATAATTAAATAATGCTATCACAATATGTGCCTCATTACGCTGCATAATTTGCCTTATCTTGACGCATAGTTTACTCAAGCCTGTCGCAGAATTTGGGCCTCCCCTGCAGCATAATTTCAGTGGCCCAGGGTATACCTTTGCCTATACTTCTGTCCCAAAATATGCGTTCATCTATGCTTCTACTCTAGAGAATACCTTCACCTACACTTCTTCCCCAGGTATGCCATGTTTTCACCAGTAGTCCTGTCCCAGGGTATGCCTTCATCTATACTCTTGTCCCAAGGCTATGCCTTTACACTATACTCTTGCCCCAGAGTGTAAATTTGTCTGTACTCCTGCTTCAAGACCTGGTGCTCATCCCGTGCACTGCTGCTTAATGGCGAGGTTTGACTTATACCTCGGCTGTGGCCTTACATGAACATTTATCCCAACGCATCGTGACACAGTGACACCCGCAGCAGGGCACACATTTTATCTGTGGCACAGCTTCAGATATTTGGAGGAAATATTGAGTTGTAAATTTCAGGAGACAGAAATATCGAAAAGAACATAATGATCCAAAAATACTGTGATGCAGAAATAACATTGTTAAGAATAGCATTTTTTCCAGGTAAGTAATATCGCTGTTAAGAATATTGCTGTTGTTAATATTGTTTTCAATAATATATTTGTAAAAAAATATAGTTTTTTAATTATTGTATTTTAGTTCATATATTAATTTTATGTGTTACTATTGTTTGTATAATTGTTATAATTCTTTTTAATAAAGTTTGTAATTTTGAGTGATTTAGAATTTTTAATTTAATTACTAATAGTAATTTATAGTGTTGTAGCGGGTTGTTGGGTCTGTAGGGGGATAGGGTGGTAAGTTAAGTAATAATTAATTATTAATTAATTAATATTTTTTAAGTATGTGATTGATATTCATAATGTACATTATGTAATAATGATTTATTTTACTTATATTTTAGGTGGGGGTTGCTACATTTGTAGGGGTATCGGGTGGAAAGGTAAGTAGGTAAAAATTAATTAATTTGTAATTGATTATTAATTATTTAATTGATTATTAATTATGTACATTATGTATTACTGATTTATTTTAGTTATATTTTAGTTGCGGGTTGCTAGGTTTGTTGGGGTAGAGGGTGGCAAGTTAATTTAGTAATAATTAAATAACCATTATTTTTTAATTGAAAATTAATTATTACATTATTAATGAATTTTGTAAATTGGTTTATTGTGTGTGTATATATATATATATATATATATATATATATATATATGTATGTGTATATATATATAATGTTATGTAATAATGTTTATAGTAAGTGTTTTATATTTTTTCTAATTTAATATGGTCATTCATATATGTAATAGTGGGTAATTAGGGTGATGCCACAGATTTGATCTCTCTCTCACTTGTGATATGTTGGACCATGCTGTCTTGGCAAAGCGCCTCAAGGAAGCAGAAGAAAGCAGAACTGGAAGGCACAGTCATGCAATGCTTCTTGTATTTCTTGGAGGGGCACTTTCAATCAGGTAGATTTTACATCTGACAGCACAGTGACTTCTTAGGGGTCCAATCAGCTCCTCTTTGTTAGCAATTCTTTTTAACTTGTATGTGCGATCTCTGTTCTGGCTCAACCATTTCGTTGTGGGGCAAGGCATTGCCACTATCCAGATGTGAAAGTAGGAGGGCCTGAACAGCAGTCCTAAAGTTTCTTTCTGCGATGAATGATTTCAATTTCTTCAATATAAAGAATTAAATAAAAAGGGGAGAAGATGTGGCCTAACGGGCTAGGGCGGTCGATCTCAAATTTGGGGAACCGGGTTTGAGTCTCAGCAATGACGCTCAACATCCTGTGATTCTAGGCAATCACCTAATCTCCCCGTGCCTAACAAAAATGAATGTGTCCTTGTGTAATGTAACTGGTGCTCATGTAAAGCGCTCTGATACTTTCGGGTCAAGTTCGCGCTAAATAAAACTCCGGATAAAAGGGGAATTGGTTTTCTTTATGATATGTTCCTTGAGGGTGAGATTAGTGTTCAGAGTGATTTTGCACTAGATAAACGTTTGGGTTCGATTCCCTACAGGTTCGTGTACCTGAGCCAGAGTTAGACTATTTATTGCTTGTTGTTTTTGGTAAAGGCAGTGTTTGAGGAGTTGGATGTGTAGAGCAGAGTAGATTTTTAAGTAGAGTTGTGCAAATAGATTCTGAAGGGGCTCCACATAGAGCTGAAGATGATGGTGGGCAAGATAAAATTTGGAGGGATTCCTCAGGTGATAGGGATCTTATTGGACATTGAGTTGCCCATGTGAACAAACTGGTGTCAGCTGGATAGGAATGAGGCGACCCAGTGAATGATGTTGCCAGTGATTCCCATTTCACCTGCACGTCTGCCCAAGGGCATGGCTTCATCTATACTAATTCCCAAGGCCCCATGACATCATCAGTGCCTTGTGGAATGGTTTGGAGAAAACTGTGGTCAGGCAACTAGGCACCTTTTTGGAGGAGGAGAGCAAATTCATGGCGGAGAGGAAAGGAAATTCATGGTACGAAGAGGATATTCTTTTTTTTTTTTTTAATCTTTTCATTAACAATGCTCAAGAGACCATGCAGTACAAGACAGTTCCAGATATCAATACATGGAAGGACCACAGAATTCAATATCAAAGTATTCATGAGGGAACAGTAAAGACAATAGAGAATTACCCATTCAACAAGCATCTATGTATCCACCCCAAATTCTCTATATTTTCGCCAGGGCGCCCACACTCTCTCCCATTTTTTAGCACATCCCCTGCTTTTATACACAGTTTCTTCAGCCCGTTGGCACCAGTCAAGGTCACGTTTCCATTCCTCCAGCTGCGGAGGCGTCGGCGCCCCCCACCCCCTTGCAATGTTGCACTTCGCATTTCCCGCAGCCAGGGCCAGCCATATTCCCACATATCTGGGCCAATCAGATTCGCCTCTAATCATCAGCAGAAGCCACTTCGGTTCCATCGGGACCGTCTCCCCCACCACCCTAGACATGATATCAGTAACGTTCTTCCAAAAGCGAACTATCTCAGGGCACTCCCATAGGATATGTAGGAAGATCCCCTCTTGCTGACATCCCCTAACACACTGCGCTGACGGAATCTTGCCCCATGTGTATAGGTGCGTGCGAGGATAGTAGGTGCGGTGTAGAATCTTCAGCTGTACTAATCTAAATCTAGAACGTATTGCGATCTCCCTCTGCAGTGCCTCCTGCCATTCCTCGTCATCTATGCCATCCAGGTCTTTAGCCCAGGCGTCCCGAAGGGCAGTCAGGGGATCCGGCACATTGTTTACTAGTTTACGATATATCGTGGATGTCGGTTTCTCAGTGATGGGGTTGAGTAGCAACCTATCCTCCAACAGGGAATACTCCGGAATGAATGTACCACTATGTATGTGTGAACGCAGAGCATGCAGGAGTCTGATATGATGATAACCCTGTGACTGATGCAGGTTGTATTCCCTCTGGAGATCTGCAAACATGAGGGGGGAATCACCTTTCCATACATCTCCTAAATATTCTATCCCTATCAGTTTCCACCCCTTGAAACCCGTCAGGGCGGCCACTTCGCGCAGCTGATCGCCCATCCACAGTGGGGTTCTACCGGTCAGTTTCCCCGCCCACCCTAGAAGTTTATTAGCCTCTCGCCAGCACTGCAGCACCACCTTAGTGTGGTCGGGCCACTCCGAGCGTGACCTCCGAGCATATAGGAGGGATTCAGAGTTTCCACTCGGCATAACCATTCTGTCTACTCTGTAGGCTGGTTCATCAACATTTACGTAGACCCAATCATTTATCACCTGAAGCTACGAGGCCCAGTAATATAGCCTGATGTCCGGAACAGCCAGGCTGCCATCATATACCCCCTTTTGCAACTTGTGGAGTGCAATTCTCGGGGATCCTCCCTCCCACAGCAAAGTTCTAACCGCCTGTGCTATGCATTTGAACACATTCGGGGGGACAGGGTACGGAGTATTCTGTAGAATGTAGAGGAGCCTCGGTAGTGTCATCATTTTAAATAAGGCCGCCCTACCTATGAGGGAGAGTGGGAGGGTACACCACTGACTCACATCCGCTCCCAGGCGGCTCATTTGGGGTTCAAGATTTTTATCTAGGAACACCTTCCTGTCTCGCGTGACATAAACGCCTAAGTATTTAAAGCCCTCTGATACCACTGGGGCCGAACACCGCTTCAGGATCTTGGGAGAGAGACCCAACAGTGGAAAAATCACTGACTTCAACCAGTTAATATTATATCCAGAGTAGCTACCAAACAGTTCGAAGATATGCAGTACTCGCGCTATTGAGTAGTATGGTCGCGCAAGGTATAGTACAATATCGTCAGGGTAGAGAGAGATACGCTCTTCCCATCCCCCCGGCGCCGCAATAACCCATATCATGGGATCTCTCCGGATCCAGTGCGCCAGTGGCTCCAATGCGAAAGCGAAGAGGAGTGGAGACAGGGGACAACCCTGCCTGGTGTCCCTGCGCAGCTGGAAGGATCTAGAAAGTGCCCCGTTGACGCGCACCCGTGCCGTGGGCATCTCATACAGGAGTCTAACCCAGCCGCAAAAATTCGGACCGAAACCCAGCCTCTGGAGAACCATAAACAGATAGGGCCACTCAATACTATCGAAGGCCATTGATGTGTCCAGCGCCATCAATGCCATTTGGGAAGTCTCAGTGCCCTCAGTCATTTATAGCACCCCGTATAATCTCCGCAGGTTGTGGCGGGTACTTCTACTGGGCATGAATCCTGATTGATCCACATGCACAAGCTCTGCTATGACGGACACCAGTCTATCCGCCAACACCTTGGCTTCTACGTTGATGAGGGAGATAGGATGGTAGGAGCTACACTGATCGGGTGGTTTCCCATCTTTGTGAATCACTACGATCGTTGCTGCCCTCTGATCTGGCGGAAGCAGCCCTGTTTTGCGCGCCTCCATTAACATCTCAAGGAGGGGAGACAGTACTATCGAGGCCTGTCATTTATAGATCTCTATTGGGAGCCCATTGGGTCCTGATGCTTTACCGGATTTGAGGGAGCCCAAAGCAATGCTGAGCTCCCGAAGAGGATATTCTTGGCAAGGGACATGGAAGGGTATAGTTCCTCCATCCATTCATCCATGATGATAAACAGTGTTGAAAGTGGCTCAGAGGTCCAGCAATTACACAAGGCAGATGTCACCTTTACCTGTATCCATGCATCATTTATGATTTGTAATGTTGATGCTTCCCTGCTGCAGAATGATCCGCAGCAGGGAGGCAGCAGGTTAATGTTATCCTGGAGCTGTGCCTAGACTACTTTTTCAATGACCCGGACAATGAAGAGCATGTGAATGATGGACCAGAAGTAGCCAATGTCATCAGAGCCCAGTGTGGGTTTCTTCAGGAGTAAGGAGATCTGAGTTTTCTTTGGAGTTTCTTTGAAGATGCCCTCAGTGAGAGAAGCATTGACAATCGTAAATGGGGGTAAGAGAGATTCATTTCTACCTGCAAATAAAGACCTATATTTTTAAATGCATTATGCGTTGATAGAGCGAATTTCATCATTTTGCAAATAAAATGCATTTAACTGTAAAGTGCTAACTTCAATATCGAATAAAGTACACACCCTTAATGCAAGATTTGTAGTAAGTAATCACATATAAACATTATAAGCAAACACATGAATGAACATATTGTAATTAATTAAGTTAGCTTAAATACTGATGCCATTTTTAATGTTAACTTTCACATGTTAGGGCTGAGAGCCCTGATTCCCCATTTAAACGGCTGCTTTGCAAGAGATGCTTTTCTCTTTCTTTCCACTGCAGATGCTGTAACGTTCCAGAAGCCTACTGCTAGCTAATGAATAGGCATTTGTTATGTATTAGACAACTGATAGGTTCTCACAGAGAGGAGAGGAGATGGCAGGAAGCGTGACTCATGGGAAGAACTGTTTGAACCACAAGATCTGTTCAAAGTAACAAACCAAGGACATGACTGTGTTGAACCCATTGCGGAGACGTGAGATACTGGGGAGTTTACCTGCTCCCAGCCTTTGCAGAAGAATGATTGGTTCCTGAAAATGTAGGAATAAGATGAATTGTTGCAAATGAAGTTTTGTTGAATTATATTAGCGTGTGTTCCTTAGACTAGAGAGGAGACCTTGCTGCAGAATTAGGAGGCAGATCTTAGAGATGCTTGTAGACTTTGAGCTGAGAAGATCCTTCCAGCCTCTGCTAAACTCCACTGCTTGAGTGCTAAGGCTTTATACCTATGCATCCCTATTCTCTCATCAGAAACCTTAATTTGGTTTTCTGAAGCTGACACCTTACTTTATTTTTCTTAAAATAAATGCTATTTATGTCAATCCTCATTAATTTAGATTAGAGAATTTCCTTTATGGAAGACACTTGCTGCATAACCTGCATTCTTTTTGTAATTCTTACTAATGTATTATTTTATCTCATGCTGAAATATTGACTATTAGATTATTTGAATCTGTAATAATGGTGACTGAAATTTACATACTTACTGAACTAATGATTGATTTGAATTAATTTGTTAATAAACCCTTATAAACTCACACTGTTGATTCCGGTGAGGCCCCAATTGGACTTCACTGTTCATGATAACTAAAGTAGATGATAGCTCCTTATCCCCTCTCCTTGTCGACTAACAAAGGTCCATACGTCCAATGGCGGGGTTATTTGATGATTATACCTGATGTTTGAGACACAAAAATCCCTGCTCCAGCAGTGTGAATGAACATTGAATTTACTATGTTTGATACTGTTTATTATGGAATTTAAGTTCCAAACCCCATACTACATTTTGAAGTAATCTTGATTGCAGGACCCAGATATCCTTGGAGAGTTGAGAATACAAAGAGGGTACTTGTCTAGTGTTTATGTTCTGCTTCCACATATAGTTATTAGGGTTCCTACAGAGGGATAAACTTCACAATAATTCATAATACTTTAATGACTAGCATGACTCTAAGCACCAAACTTTGAATTTAACGAGTTGATAATATTCCAAATAAAATCTAGGACCGTATTCAAAAGAAAAAACCTCTATAAAATATCTATATACATTTGTTTACAAGTTTTTCTACAATAAAAATGCTATTTAATTTGTGCAGGTGGAGTAGTGATGTTAGTAATTCACGTGATAGTTTACACACAGTGCAGTGAAACATGAATGTGAACAGTACAATTCAAAGGGGAATACAGAAATCAAAGCCTATGCTTTGTTGTATCCTAAATTCAATAGTAACATGAGGTCCAAATTGGCTATGAATGCGAGCATCGAGGTTACAAATAAATCGATCCCTCAAGATATGGCAAAAAACGAAATATGGACATTCTAATCTCAGTTGTACTGAATACTAGGCGTCTTCATCAGGATGATAAGCAGTCTGAAACATATTACCAAACATTCTAGTCTTTCAATTCCAAAACTCATCGGAGGTATAAGGTTCCAAATCAATCAAGCAACTCAAGCAACTCAGCATGGGATGTTAAGTGATTTCTTTTAGTATGCCGGGAATTAATAATGGCATCTGTTTGTAGCTTGAGTTTTATGGCCAGCCTCAACATGCGTTCAGCATAAATTGATATACTGCCTTCAATTTCATAAAGTGGAGCCTGTGCATCCTGTCAATGCTGTATCCAACAGTTTCATGTATGAGCCATGCCTGTGCAGTGTGGTAAAGTATTACACGCTTATAAGTCTTAGTAAAATCAGTAATTATTCTCAACAGGAAAACAATGAAGAGTAGTTCTTGTCCTTCAAGTGTTGATTTAATGTAAGTTACTTCGGCGGCCAGCCAACATGTGTTTCGTCAGTGGGTATAAAACCCAAGACTTCTTCAGGGCTTTCAAATAAAATGGTCACACTTCAGACCTTTCAGCTGGTGATAATTCCGACCCAGCGGGTCTTAGAAGCCAATTTTAGAAACCAAATAATCTCCTCGTGGTTAGCAATCTCAAATAGATCTTGTGTTATGGCCAGTATTTAACTTCTTATCCGGACTTCGTATATCAAAGAGGTAAAATATCTCCTCAGTACGGCCACAGAGACCGCGGCATCATCCACCGCTAACCAGCTCAGGCGAGTACACCCCGTGGTTCAATTCTCCGGCACCGAGTAAACCGGAATTCACAACCCCCCACATCTACACACACTAGGCCCCTCACCCCCACCGCACCCACCGGCAGGAACAAAAGATCTCCGATAAAGAGCCCCGGTCTGGGTGCCCATCAGGTATTGCAGCGCCGACCTGACGAGGGGCAGGCTCATATGATGAAGCATGACACCTAGCTTGCTGGGTGTGTGAGAGCCCTAGTTCCGACAAGGGGAATTCCCCCCTTCTTTGCATACACAATAGTGGTCTCAAGTGACTCACTTTACTCTACAGTATCTCTCCATATTTATTCTGAATCACAGAGGAACTTCGTACTCTTGTTGTACACAGCCTTGTTGGGGCATGTACGCTGGACCTCGTTAAACTTGCCCCTTAGTCCCTTCTTTTGTTTGATGAAGCTGTCACCTAATGCCAGGCAAGTTCACTCAGGCTGTGATAAGGGCACGCCGCTGTAGGGGGTTATATGACTTTGACCTTGATCTCAGAACATAGTTTTGTGAAGTAAACCTGAAATGCCTACCTGATAACACCACTGGGAGCTTACCTATGGCTTTATGGCATTTTAGTCCTGTCAGAGTCCGGCCCTTCCAAACCCTCATTGCAGTGTTGGATCAATGCATGGCCTAAAGGACCATGGCTATTTGCCCCCAAAATTCATTCTGCAATCCACACTTACCTACCAGATGTCTTCTGTCTGGAATCTTGAAGGTATATGGTCATTACAGCATCAGTGCTCAAGTGGGATACTGACCCTGAAGCCTACCTACAGTCTAGGCATGCCATCACCTGCCTCCCACCCAGCTTTAATTGTGGCAAGGGAAAGGCTTCTTTAATTGAGCACATTTGAATAAAGAGTCTGGGGTCATTTTTCAAATAGCTGAGGACGGGGTATGGACAATCTCACAAGGAGAGGCTCCTTGGAGAGTGTTTCATCATGTCAGCACCTCTGTCTGGTTTTTGACAGACTTGGTGGCTCTTGAACTCACTCTCATCATTTTAACTGGCGCTGACTAGCCATCCAATCAGCATGCCGCCGGCTAAAGAGAAATCCAATCAATAGGTAGCCCTTGAGAACAATGGAGCAGCAATCACTACACTGAATTTGCTCAGTGTTCAAAAACCATCACTTTGAAGGTGCAGACTGATATTCACTTTAAAAATTACCAAAAGTGTTGTAATGAAAGGTGAAGCCATATGGAGAAACATTGAGAAAACTGTCTCTGTCAGGGTACTCGCCTCACACCTGAAACACCATTACTGTATGCAAATGTTTAATTCCTACTTCAACTGGTAATCCAATTGGGGTGCAATTGGGACAACAGAGGAAAACAACGGTATCCATGTTGACTGCCACAGGTTCAGAGAAAAGTGCTCACACGTGTATGTTGTTAGTGATACAGGTTTGGACAGAGGGTGTGTTTTTATCTTGGATGCATGAGTTTATTAATTCATGCGGTGCAGGCATAGGAACACGCGTTATTAACTAAAATGGACGTGAGTAGCAACATTAGGAGATTGATTAATAAAGGAGTATTCTGCTGTAACCCCAATATGAATCTATGTAGAGAAAACACAACATAAAAAGATTTGGGGAAAATACCTGGTTCGGCTTCCCAGCAGAGGTGGGTCATAGCTACTAATGGTGCAACTACTCTGGCACTGGTGTCCTGAAATATTAGATACTCTTCTGCACTGCCCTAGCTACTGTTACACCTGCCTTAGTCTAGGCTTTATCCTGGGCAGGCTCTGCACGTGCCTCGGTGTCTCATTCATTTGTTTTCTCCCTAACTAACCCCAGGAGAAGCAGGTGAGGATATCTGCTCCCTCGATGACGTCAGTATTGTTTGTGTTTACTGACACACTGGGCCAACCAAATCCGTCCTGGGTGAATGAGACCCCAGCGGCAACTAGACCGCTACATCCCATCCCAAGTCAGTGTTCAAAAATAAAGATCCGAATCAACACATAAAGTCTGTGAGGCGTTGGCTTGGTCTTGGGTTGGGTCTCAGGTTGTATCTCGAATGACCATCTGTGCGAGCCACTGGGGTGCTTCGGTTGGGTGATTGGCTAGGGGCCACTGGTGACTCATCGTCATTGCCGACGGGCAACGGGGTGTTTACCGTAGCCTGCTCGTTCGCTGGGCGAGGTTGTAGACTCTCCTCGGGGATGTCTCCTCGGTTGGAGCGGAGTTGTGGGGAGTCAGCATCAGGCACATGTTTGAACCATGAGATGTTGCGAGTGATGACCTCATGGCCCTTTTACACTGTGATCGCTGTCCTGTTGGTCTTCACTACCGTCCACGTTCCGGGTTCATACACAGTGCGGAATTTCCCTCCGCCACGGCGATTCCTCACCAGCACCATGTGGCCGGGCAGAATGACTCTTGTCTTGGCTATCCTCTTCTTGGTGGCTCGTTCATTAGTTGTTGTCCTTCTCGCCTGAGCATTGGCGGGGTCATACGGTTCTGGAGCCCAACCATCCGCAGCGGGTAGAGTGTCTCTCCGGGGCCCGGCCAGCATCAGAGACCACGGGGATCTTTGGGTCGTGCAGTGCGGTGTGCTGCGATATTCACGTAAGAACTTGTGCATGGCTACCTCTGGGTCGCCCTGCTCGGACACCGCGATTCGTAGGACCTTGTTGAGTGTCCGCATGAAACGCTCGGCTTCGCCATTGGCTTGAGGCCACTGAGGTGTGATATGGCGGTGGTGTATCCCTAGGCGCTCCAGCATGTCCCTGAACTCAGCCCCTTGAAAGGGAGGCCCGTTGTCAGTTTTGATCTCGTGGGGTAGACCAAATAGCGCAAATGTCTTCTCCAACACAGGTTGTATGTCAGCAAACGATGTGGATGCAATTACCTCCACGATGGGGTATTTGGAGAACGCATCAATCACCACTGCCGTTGTCCGGCCATCTGGAAAGCTTCCGAAGTCTAGACTGAGGCGTGACCACGGAGACGTGGCTGGGTCTTCGGTTATGACTGGCGCTGGGCATTCCTGGCTGCTAGTGAGCTGGCAGGGTCTGCAGTTTCTCACTAAGGTTTCGACGGCATCTTCAAGACCTGGAAACCACACCTTTTCTCTCATGCGGGACTTCATCCGGGTGGTCCCCTGGTGCCCTTCGTGAGCTAGGGCGGTGGCCCGTTCTTGCAGGCTTGCCGGGATGACTAGCCAGGAACCCCTCAGTATTACTCCATCAGATGCCGTGCTCAACTCGTCTCTTACTTTCCAAAGTTTTCCCAGTCGGTCTCGGTCTGCCGGATTCCATCTGTTTGCCCCACGCAGGAAATCCTCCCATGATCCTCTCTGGAGAGCGTGTAGCACGCGCAAGAGCACAGCATCGGTGCCAGTTTCTCGCCTGACTTCGTCGATCGTGAGAGCTTGCGGGCAGGCCCACTGGGATATCATGTCGACATACTCTTCAGTCTTTGTTTCTTGGGTGCCACCATCAGTCACTGTCTCTGGCGGATGACGTGACAAGAAGTCCGCCGGGTTCTTCGCCCCTGGGCGATATACTACTTCCATTTGGTATTGCTGCAATTGTATTGCCCAGCGCTCTATCCGCGGCGGGGGATGAGGTGCGGTGCCTCGGAATAATGGAACCAGTGGCTGGTGGTCCGTCACTATTCGGAAGAGGTGCCCACTTACATATAGATGGAAGTGGTTACACGCCCACTTGATGGCTAATGCTTCTCTCTCGATCTGAGAGTATCTGGCTTCAGTTGGTGTGAGAGCCTTGCTTGCGAACGCCAATGGGGCCCAGGTCCCCGGATCCGTCTCTTGGGTCAATAGTGCTCCTAGCCCCACCGGGCTGGCGTCTACTATGAGTTTGGTCATTCTGGTGGTGTCGAAATATGCCAACTTAGTTTTTCCCAACAGCGCTGCCTTGATCTTCTGGAAATGCAAAAATAATTGATGGACAGAATGCAGAACAATGTTGTACATTCACCCCAATACAGAGATCTGGGCCTAAATCCATCGTTTTTTTGCTCACCATGCCAGTCCAGTTTGGACCCAGCCATATGCAAATCAGTCTTGACCCAGCGCCCAATGGGAACAGTCCAGCCCGAACTGCCAGGCCAGGTCCTCCCTGGACTGGAAACAAGCATCCTAGGACCGGTTTCGGGCTTTCAGCCCTCATCAGCCTGGATAGCTTGACTCCAGTGGCATGGAGAGCACGGGACCCACGTCTGGGCATACCCGTCCCACTCGGGTGACAAATGCAAAAACAACAATTGATGGACAGAATGCAGAACAATGTTGTACATTCACCCCAGTACAGAGATCTGGGCCTAAATCCATCGCTTTTTTGCTCACCATGCCATTCCAGTTTGGACCCAGCCATATGCAAATCCGTCTTGACCCTGCGCCCAATGGGAACAGTCCAGCCCGAACTGCCAGGCCAGGTCCTCCCTGGACTGGAAACAAGCATCCTAGGACCGGTTTCGGGCTTTCAGCCCTCATCAGCCAGGATAGCTTGACTCCAGTGGCATGGAGAGCACGGACCCACGTCTGGGCATACCCGTCCCACTCGGGGTGACAAATGCAAAAACAACAATTGATGGACAGAATGCAGAACAATGTTGTACATTCACCCCAGTACAGAGATCTGGGCCTAAATCCATCGTTTTTTTGCTCACCATGCCATTCCAGTTTGGACCCAGCCATATGCAAATCAGTCTTGACCCTGCGCTCAATAGGAACAGTCCAGCCCGAACTGCCAGGCCAGGTCCTCCCTGGACTGGAAACAAGCATCCTAGGACCAGTTTCGGGCTTTCAGCCCTCATCAGCCAGGATAGCTTGACTCCAGTGGCATGGAGAGCACGGGACCCACGTCTGGGCATACCCGTCCCACTCGGGGTGACAAATGCAAAAACAACAATTGATGGACAGAATGCAGAACAATGTTGTACATTCACCCCAGTACAGAGATCTGGGCCTAAATCAATTGTTTTTTTGCTCACCATGCCATTCCAGTTTGGACCCAGCCATATGCAAATCAGTCTTGACCCTGCGCCCAATGGGAACAGTCCAGCCCGAACTGCCAGGCCAGGTCCTCCCTGGACTGGAAACAAGCATCCTAGGACCGGTTTCGGGCTTTCAGCCCTCATCAGCCAGGATAGCTTGACTCCAGTGGCATGGAGAGCACAGGACCCACGTCTGGGCATACCCGTCCCACTCGGGTGACATATGCAAAAACAACAATTGATGGACAGAATGCAGAACAATGTTGTACATTCACCCCAGTACAGAGATCTGGGCCTAAATCCATCGTTTTTTGCTCACCATGCCATCCAGTTTGGACCCAGCCATATGCAAATCAGTCTTGACCCTGCGCCCAATGGGAACAGTCCAGCCCGAACTGCCAGGCCAGGTCCTCCCTGGACTGGAAACAAGCATCCTAGGACCGGTTTCGGGCTTTCAGCCCTCATCAGCCAGGATAGTTTGACTCCAGTGGCATGGAGAGCACGGGACCCACGTCTGGGCATACCCGTGAATGTTTGCATTGTCCAGCATTCCGTCCATCAATTGTTTTGTTTGCATTTGTCGCCCTAAGTGGGAAGGGTATGCCCAGACGTGGGTCCCGTGCTCACTACACCACTGGATTCAAGCTAGCCTGGCTGATGAAGGGTGATGCCCTGAAACCGGTCCCAGGATGCTTGTTTCTGGTCAAGGGAGGACCTGGCTTGGCAGTTCGGGCTGGACTGTTCCCACAAGGAACAGGGTCAAGACTGATTTGTATATGGCTGGGTCCAAACTGGGGTGGTGTGGTGAGCAAAAGAATGATCGATTTAACCCAGATCCTTGTGACTGGGGGTGAATGTTTGCATTGTCCAGCATTCCGTCCATCAATTGTTTCTTTTGCATTTGTCACCCTAAGTGGGAAGGGTATGCCCAGACGTGGGTCCCGTGCTCACTACACCACTGGATTCAAGCTAGCCTGGCTCATGAAGGGTGATGCCCTGAAACCGGTCCCAGGATGCTTGTTTCCGGTCCAGGGAGGACCTGACTTGGCAGTTCGGGCTGGACTGTTCCCACAAGGAACAGGGTCAAGACTGATTTGCATATGGCTGGGTCCAGACTGGGGTGGTGTGGTGAGCAAAAGAATGATGGCTTTAACCCAGATCCTTGTGACTTGGGGTGAATGTTTGCATTGTCCAGCATTACGTCCATCAATTGTTTCTTTTACATTTGTCTCCCTAAGTGGGAAGGGTATGCCCAGACGTGGGTCCCGTGCTCACTACACCACTGGATTCAAGCTAGCCTGGCTGATGAAGGGTGATGCCCTGAAACCGGTCCCAGGATGCTTGTTTCCGGTCCAGGGATGACCTGGCTTGGCAGTTCGGGCTGGACTGTTCCCACAAGGAACAGGGTCAAGACTGATTTGCATATGGCTGGGTCCAAACTGGGGTGGTGTGGTGAGCAAAAGAATGATGGATTTAACCCAGATCCTTGTGACTGGGGGTGAATGTTTGCATTGTCCAGCATTCCGTCCATCAATTGTTTCTTCTGCATTTGTTGCCATAAGTGGGAAGGGTATGCCCAGACGTGGGTCCCGTGCTCACTACACCACTGGATTCAAGCTAGCCTGGCTGATGAAGGGTGATGCCCTGAAACCGGTCCCAGGATGCTTGTTTCCGGTCCAGGGAGGACCTGGCTTGGCAGTTCGGGCTGGACTGTTCCCACAAGGAACAGGGTCAAGACTGATTTGCATATGGCTGGGTCCAAACTGGGGTGGTGTGGTGAGCAAAAGAATGATGGATTTAACCCAGATCCTTGTGACTGGGGGTGAATGTTTGCATTGTCCAGCATTCCGTCCATCAATTGTTTCTTTTGCATTTGTCGCCCTAAGTGGGAAGGGTATGCCCAGACGTGGGTCCCGTGCTCACTACACCACTGGATTCAAGCTAGCCTGGCTGATGAAGGGTGATGCCCTGAAACCGGTCCCAGGATGCTAGTTTCCGGTCCAGGGAGAACCTGGCTTGGCAGTTCGGGCTGGACTGTTCCGACAAGGAACAGGGTCAAGACTGATTTGCATATGGCTGGGTCCAAACTGGGATGGTGTGGTGAGCAAAAGAATGATGGATTTAACCCAGATCCTTGTGACTGGGGGTGAATGTTTGCATTGTCCAGCATTCCGTCCATCAATTGTTTCTTTTGCATTTGTCGCCCTAAGTGGGAAGGGTATGCCCAGACGTGGGTCCCGTGCTCACTACACCACTGGATTCAAGCTAGCCTGGCTGATGAAGGGTGATGCCCTGAAACTGGTCCCAGGATGCTTGTTTCCGGTCCAGGGAGGACATGGCTTGGCAGTTCGGGCTGGACTGTTCCTACAAGGAACAGGGTCAAGACTGATTTGCATATGGCTGGGTCCAAACTGGGGTGGTGTGGTGAGCAAAAGAATGATGGATTTAACCCAGATCCTTGTGACTGGGGGTGAATGTTTGCATTGTCCAGCATTCCGTCCATCAATTGTTTCTTTTGCATTTGTCGCCCTAAGTGGGAAGGGTATGCCCAGACGTGGGTCCCGTGCTCACTACACCACTGGATTCAAGCTAGCCTGGCTGATGAAGGGTGATGCCCTGAAACCGGTCCCAGGATGCTTGTTTCCGGTCCAGGGAGGACCTGGCTTGGCAGTTCGGGCTGGACTGTTCCTACAAGGAACAGGGTCAAGACTGATTTGCATATGGCTGGGTCCAAACTGGGATGGTGTGGTGAGCAAAAGAATGATGGATTTAACCCAGATCCTTGTGACTGGGGGTGAATGTTTGCATTGTCCAGCATTCCGTCCATCAATTGTTTCTTTTGCATTTGTCGCCCTAAGTGGGAAGGGTATGCCCAGACGTGGGTCCCGTGCTCACTACACCACTGGATTCAAGCTAGCCTGGCTGATGAAGGGTGATGCCCTGAAACCGGTCCCAGGATGCTTGTTTCCGGTCCAGGGAGGACCTGGCTTGGCAGTTCGGGCTGGACTGTTCCCACAAGGAACAGGGTCAAGACTGATTTGTATATGGCTGGGTCCAAACTGGGGTGGTGTGGTGAGCAAAAGAATGATGGATTTAACCCAGATCCTTGTGACTGGGGGTGAATGTTTGCATTGTCCAGCATTCCGTCCATCAATTGTTTCTTTTGCATTTGATCTTCTGGAAGGCGTCTTCTTCTCCTTGGTCCCACCTCCACGTTGCGTCTTTCTTCGTCAGAGCGCGCAACGGCTCCGCCAACGTGGCTAGGTTTGGTATGAACCTTCCACAGTAGGTGGCCATACCAAGGAAACTGCGAACTTCTGATGCTGTCTTCGGGGCAGGAGCCTGCAGGATCGACTTCTTCGGGTCTACCATGACTCCGTCCCGACTGAACACGTATCCGAAGAAATCAATCGACTGCTGGAAGAATGAGCACTTTTCCCGGTGGAGGGTGACTCCATGTTCTGCCAGACGCTGGAGCGTGGCGCAGAGATGACGCCGATGTTCCTCCACGGTCTCGGAATGTATCAGACTATCATCACTGACATTCAATACTCTGGGGAGTCCTGTGAGCAACTCCCGGATGGTGTTTTGGAATATTTCTGCCGCTGACGAGATTCCAAAGTTCAGCCTTCGGTATCGTCGAAGCCCAATGTGGGTCGAGAAGGTCGTAATGTATCTGCTCTCCTCGGCCAACCTCAACTGATGGTATCCCGCGTTCAGGTCGAGTTTGGAGAACCAGCAGGATCCATTCAAGTCGGCTAGGATGTCATCGATGGTCGGGGTCAAGTGCCTTTCGCGTTTGATCGCCTGGTTAGGCAAACGCATGTCGATGCAGAGTCGAATCTTGCCCGGTTGTTTTGGCTTCTCTGCGATAAACATGGGGGACACCCATGGTGTTGGCCCGGTTACCTTCTCGATGACTCCTAGCTGTTCGAGGTGTTGGAGCTCCTTCTCAACGAGTGGCCTGAGATGAAATGGTACGCGTCTATGCCTCAGGGCTACCGGTTTCACAGCCTTGTCAATATGTAGTTTGATCGGGGCCTTTTTGATACAACCAAGCCCTTCAACGAGCTGTGGGAAGCGTTCCAGTAGTTCTTCTATTTGCAGGTTTTTGACTGCTTTGGCAAATGTGACCAGGCCAAGGTCCTCAGCCATGTGGCTTCCTACGAGGATATCCGCCTCCCTGTCGATCACGTGAAACGTGGTTGTGATTTAGTTTCCCTCTGCTTTCACCTGGACTGTCATTTTTCCCTTGAGCGGCAGTGGCGTCTGGCTGCCGTATGTGAGTATTCGTACGTGTGATGGCGATAGCGCAGGCTTCGGGTCCAGTCTTTTGTACTGCTGGGACCCCATTACATTGACAGATGCGCCGGTATCAATTAGCGCTGTGACTACAGAGCCGGCGATGTTGATGGTGCACGTGGGCTGCGGCCGCCTCTTCCGTTTCAAGTCACTGGCAAACGAAATAAGGTAGCACTCGCCCTCTTCATCTGTTGACGAGTCCTCTAGATATTGTCTCTTTCGCACGGCCGTGCGGGCTGGCTTCGGGTTCTCGGACTCTTCGAGTGAGAGGTGTCTCACTGCCTTCGATGGGGGTCATCGCCCTCTGGCCCCTCGGTTTCGCGCTCCTCCCCTGCATGCCACTGCGAAGTGGTTGGGGATTCCACACTTGGAGCAGGTTCTTCCTTGTGCTGGGCATTCCGTCTGGGGGTGCTCTTCTTTGCCACAGTACCCGCAAAGTGATCCTTGCATGCTTCGTCCCGGCCGTCGGCCGCAATTGCCTCGGCTTTGACTGCGGATTGTATCGGCTCTCTCCGTCTTCACCGTGACGGGCTTCTCCGCCTGTTGGGTGGGCGCGGCCTACGTCGCTGATGACCTGGCGTCGGACAGCTCATGTGACCTGGCTAGGATGAGAATGTCCCCCAACGAGATGCCTGGCTGACGTAGGATTAGGGTCCGGAGGGTCTTATTCCGGCACCCTTGGATTATCTGGGCCCGCACTTCTTTGGGTTGGTCGTCATCAGTGCACGTACTTGCTAATTCACGCAGCCGCGCATGGAAAGCATCCATCGACTCCCCTTCTCTCTGACGTGCCTGGCGTAGTTTGAACCGCTCGTAGTCAGGGTTCAGTTGCGGGTCAAAATGCGCATTTAAGGATGCCACCGCCGCATTGTAGTCGTCGGGCCGCCCAGTATTGGGTAAATGAGCGAACAACTTGTGTATTTCATCACCGGCAAAATGTAACAGTAAGGACCTCTTTACTGCGCCATCCGTCTCCCGCGTCGCCATGAAATAGTTGTCCAGACGGCTTACCTAGAGTGTCCACCTGGGCGACGCTGTTGCTGGGTCAATCAGCTCACTGAACGGAGGCAGAGCGCTGATCTGGGAGTGTTGTGGCACCTGCTGCACTGGTGGTGGTCCTATGTTCTGAGCAGGTTGCGCTTGGGGGGCTGCTGCTGGTGCACCTTGGGCATTCATGTTCCCTTGTGAGTCAGCACTCTAATCCGGTAAGACTCTCCTGTTTGTGGGATCTCTTCTTTCTTTTCCCTTGTCTTTTGGTTTTATTGTTTTTTTGTGGGTTTTTTCCTCCTGGACAGTGCCTCTGAGGTATCCTCTCTGTGACCTTCCTTGTGTGCCTACACTCCTTCCTTACAGGGGTGTGTGAACTGTTCCTTCACTGTGGTAGCCAGTGGGGTCTGGCTCTTCTTCCTGGCAGGGAACTACTTTGCGCTTCCTGTGCGACGTGTATGGCAGCTGGGCAATACCTCAGGCCTCCCAAGCACTCCGGGCACTTCAGGCTCGTTGTTCCACACACACGGAGCCGGTATCAGCGTCAGCAGGGCGGTCTGCGCATGCGCGCGCCACCGCGAGTTCAGCCTGCTGGAAGGGAGCGGGCCGGCTGGGCTAAGCTGCGCTGCAGCGTGTGGGGCTTCAGGGCAAACAATTTCACCGCCGATGCGGCACCGGGACCACAGACGGTCGCGCCGCTCACCTGGAGGCGTTACGGCACCGGGACTCTCACCAAGGCAGCAGGGGCACAGCGTCCACCGAATTCGCCAGCTGCAAACAACACGGAAGGTATGTGCGCACGCCTCCGGAGTTGATTTCTCGGCGGGGTGCCTTCTGGTGTGTGTGGGCGCCACCTGCCCACCCTCGTCGCCAGTGTAGTGGCGTGGGTTAGGAGACTCAGCCGGACACAGGGCCTGGTAACTGGGGACAAGAAATTAAACAACTCGCTCAGTTTACTGATACGGGCGGGGAAGCCACGAGCGACTTCCGCCCCTTTATTTTATACTCTCTGGCCACGCCTGGCCAGAGAGTGCTACATTGTGTGTTAACCCATCCGGGCTAAAGGTCCTGGGTGAATGAGACCCCAGCGGCAACTAGACCGCTACACATTTCTCTCATGTCACAAATACGTACCTCTTTTGTCGCCCTGGTGGAAAAAATGGCCCTGCGTGTACAACATAGAAATATTTTACAAATACCACTGTCGTAGAAGAGAATAAATCTGCACATGTTGTAAAGTTTATAGACCCTTTGAATATGCAATGCTATCTATACTATATGCTCCTGGATGCTTTGGATCTTGTCTGGTATAGGGTGACCAGAAATTGAGAAGCAAAAACCGGGACGGGTTAGACATAAAAGTAAGACTAACGTCTTTCATGTTACTTTTATGTCTGGCCTGTCCCGGTTTTTGCATACCCATGTAAATGTAAGTGTGTGAGTGTGTGTAAATATATATATATATGCATATATATAAATATATATATGCATATATATATCTATATTCACACGCATTTATAACACTCTATCATAGAAAAGCTGTGGCAGGACCTCCACCCTGAGACCCCACCCTACTGTGTCTTTCTTCTGCTGCGAACAGTCAGCTGATCTCCTCCCATGCTTCCTGGAAGAAACAGTCAAATCAAATCACTTTAGAGGCTTCTCTTGAAAGGAGAGTAAAAGTTTCATTACTGCTTTGCAGGATGACTTCATATTTGTCCTAAAAACCGGGACATTTCTTGAAAATTAGGAAAAGTGTCGGGATGCCGGGACAGTCCTCTCAAAACCGGGACTGTCCTGGGAAATCAGGGACGTCTGGTCACCCTAGTTTGGCAGTGAGTTCCAGAGCTTGTCGGCTTGTACTGAGAAAGCAGTGGCTCCTACAGAATTGTCATGGTACGGTAGAATGAAGATGGTTGTATATCGAGAACAACAATATCAAGACACCAGAATGTTGTGTCAAAAACATTGTCTACAAAAATATTGAGTTTACTTACTCTATATTTAAACTACCAAAATATAGAGTAAAAATATTGTACAACAGAATGTTGTCACAAATAAGTATATCAAAACGTAATATTTATACCATTATATGTAGTTTATTTAAAATATTGAAATACGAGATAGGGATATAATTAATTACAAAGACATAATTTTAATTGATAATGTAAATTTAATATACATATATATATATACATACATATATATGTATCTAAAAATATAAAAACAGTACTTAATTTAATGGAATACATTAGTAATATTAAGAATAAGTTCAGAATTTAAATTAGCAAACATATTAACAAAACATATATCACAATTAATTAAAATATAACATTAATATAAAACACTTTAAATGAAAAATCAAATATTTTATAAATTATATAAACATTAAAAAACAAATAATAAAATAAATAAATAACAATCAAAAATAAACAACACTAGCAAAAGTGCTGGACCTCAAATAAGTCAGATTACTATTCTAACTCCAATTTAAAGAAAAGTAGGAAAGTGTTGGACTTTGGAGGGGTTAGATTTACAATTCCCACTCTAGTGTAAGCAAAAGCAAGGAAAGGGTTGGACTTTGAAGGGGTAAGATTTATTATTCCCACTCCAAGAAGCAAAAGCAGGGAAAACATTGGACTTTGAAGGGGTTAGATTTACTATTCTCACTGCAGCATAAGCAACAGTAAGAAAATGCTGGATTTTGGAATGGTTAGATTTACTATTCCCATTCCAATTTAAGCAACACAGAGACAAGTTTTGAACTTTGAAGGAGTTATATTTACTATTCCCACTTCAATCTAAGCAGGAGTAGCAGTGGCGTAACACAGGCCCCCGCAGCCCCCGCGGTGCGGGGGCCCCCAAGCTCCAGGGGGCCCCCCCTCAGCACAGCACTCTGACCGGAGAGCTCCTGATTGAGCCCAGAGGGGGCCCCTCCACGTACCTTGCAGGGAGGCCCCCTCAATATTCGTTACACCAGTGAGGAGTAGGGAAGGTGTTGAATTTTGGAGGGGTTAGATTTACCATTCCCACTCCAATGTAAGCAAAAACAGGGACAGTGTTGGAGTTAGGAAATGTTAGATATACCATTCTAATTTCAAATCGTTTTTAAAAATAAACATTCAAATACCTGACAACATGATACTATTAAAACATATTCAAAATAAAAACATGTGTATCATAAATTAATAAAATTAAATGGAATTAAAAAAATACCAAAATAATTTAAGAAATATAAAGCAAAATAAATACAATTCCTCCCTCTACCTAAAATAACCACCAACCAAAACAAAGTTATAATAAATCATAAATAAAAAGTAATAACATTAAAATAGTAATTAAATACACAAATAACATAAAAAATTTATACAATTAATTTTGAAAAGTTTATTGTTGAATACAACTATTAGTGAATAAACAGTTATTCAATATACAACAAATAATTAGCATAAGAAATAATCAATTTAATAATTTAGATAGTTAACTGCAAAGAAATATTTAATTATTATAAAGATTTTTGAAAAACATGAAAATTAAATACATTGCCACCCAAATCCCCTACAAACCCAACAGCCATCTAATAAATTGTAAATCAGTAATTAAACTATAGGAAATTAAAATTAGACATTAAAAAATCACAAAATACACTTAGGGGCCCATTACGATACCCGGCGTAAAAAAATCCGCCAGGCATGGAAGCGTCAAAAATCCGCCCGCACACACCGTCTGAACACCGACCACGCCATTACGATTACACAAACCGAAAACCGCCATCGGCGGAAAATCACACAAAATACCGCCCGCCAACGTCCGAGTCGGAGTCAAACCGCCCGCCACGGACGGAAACACGCACGACAACACAAACCGCCCGCCCTCACGGCCGACACACCGCACGTGAAATTACGATCGCACCGCCATGAGCGCGGGAAAACTACAAATATACCGCCCGCCAGCGCAAACAACGCCGATGAGAATTGACACGGCAGAAGCCATGGCGCCCACGTACCTGCACAGAAACCATCCGCTCACAAAACCAATAGCACACAACATGGCCAACAAGTCCACACAGCAAGGCACGCACAAATACACAAGCACAGTACACATCCCGAAAACACCCCCCGGACAAACAAAAACTACAAAGGCCAGAACCCCAGACACAACACACCTGAAAACAACAGACCATGAGGACACACCCACATAGGTAAGTACAAAAGCAGCACTCCCACAGACCACAACCCCTTGCAACATTGCAAACCAGAGAGGAGAGGAGAGGACACAGTGACACAGCAAGGACAGCAGCACACCACAGAAACGCACACATCACAACCACCACCACCACCACCACCAAACACCTGCACCACAAACCCCCTGCACATTACACAACACACACCGCACCAGCACCACAAACACCATGGCACCACAAAGAATGCCCAAGTTCACGCCCATTGAGCTGACGGTCATGGTCGACGAGATTATCAAGGTGCACCCACAAATCTATGGGAACATGGTCCAGCACACACCACTAGCCACCAGAAACAGAATGTGGAACCGGATCGTAGACCAGGTCAATGCAGTCGGGACCCTGCCCAGGAACAGAGGAGAAATAAACAAACGTTGGAATGAGGTCAAGAGCCTGGTCAAGAAGAAGGAGGGCAAAAACAGAGAGCTGGCTGCCGTCACTGGCGGAGGGAATCCCGCGCTCTTCAAGACCTTCAAAGCGTGGGAGGAGAAGGTGCGAGTCATAATACATCCGGAGATCCTCGCCGGATTAGCAGGGGAGTGGAGGCTGGTAAGTACAAACTAATGTATACCAGCACACCGCTATGTACTCACATGCACTACCACCATGCCACAGCTCCCAGGGACAAACACCCCCATGTCCAGCACACAATACACAACACATCACACACACATGCAACAGACACCACCACACACAGCCCAAACCGAACAACTGTAAGATACGTGGGGACATGTGTACACTCAGCCAGCCACGTAACCACCAACAGGTCCCCAAATATGCCAGAAGCGCCACAACGAGCACCCACCACACCCATGTGTCCGCCACAGCTGCACTAACCGACAAGTAACAGGTAAGTGGCAGGAACACAAAGTGCAGTGGGTGGGACGGTGGACAGCCCAAGTACAACACACACCAGGCCCCTAGTCCCACAGCACAGCAAGGAGGAGCATCCCCCACACCCCACAGCCACGTGTCAGACACCGCAGTGCACAACGACAGCCGAAAGGCAGACATCACGGTCCACAGCAATCGGTGTCAGTGGGTGTCCAGCCACCCCCACGACCCACAACACCCCCCCACAGACCTGCAACATGGAGCACCCCCCGCTTAGAGCCATGTGGCATCCAGTACAGTGCACGCACGAACAACTTGCAGGTGGGAAACTGGACAGGGCTGGATTACTGGAGGCATGAGGACCGGAACACGACCAACACATGGGACATGTCACGTAGCAGACGAACACGCAGCACCGCCCACCGTCACGAACAAGTGAACAATGTGCACACGGACATGAACAACAGACTCACACCCCACATGACCCATCACAGACATAGCAACACCCAAGGAGCCACGTCTGCATGCACAAGCCACACTGAATATAGTACCACACGGCAGCCACTGTGCAACTCATCACACACAACCGAAACACCATTGAAGACCTGTCCATGTAGCCCCTACTGCCTGTCAACCACACACCCCACAACTACGCCTATGTAAGACAAACAACACTAGACGCAACAGAGCGGAACAACATAAATGCACACGAACACCACTGAACCCATCAAACACACAGACACACCATGCACATACAACATACCATCCATCCCATCCGTCAGCCCCAGTCTCATGAAAGGCATGTCATCCGCACAGCTGCCACACATACAGCAGTCACGCTAAGATACATGCCCATGACCAACCATGTGCCAGACGTCAATGAAGCGCACGACACACTGTGAGCAACAACACACAACATGGGCCACCCCCCGAGCACTGCAGTGATGCACATGGCACAGGGCAGCACGCACACCAAGGAGATGGGACAACTGCAATACGTTGGCTGGCACACAACCATCACTCACTCATAACGATGCGTCCAATGCCATGTCCAGTAATCACAACAGACAGCAAATATGCAGGCCATGTCAAGCATGCACACACCTCAAACCATGCACTGTCATGCTGCCACAACACATGTCACGTTCGGCACCCATGGCTCACAGCATGTACCCCAAAAGCATATTCCCTCCCAAATGGGAATCTGGGGCATGGCCCCCATGTTGCCATATGCGTTCCTAAGCGTTCCATTTGAACCCCAAAAGCATATTCCCTCCCAAATGCGAATCTGGGGCATGGCCCCCATGTTGCCATATGCGTTCCTAAGCGTTCCATTTGAACCCCAAAAGCATATTCCCTCCCAAATGCGAATCTGGGGCATGGCCCCCATGTTGCCATATGCGTTCCTAAGCGTTCCATTTGAACCCCAAAAGCATATTCCCTCCCAAATGCGAATCTGGGGCATGGCCCCCATGTTGCCATATGCGTTCCATTTGAACCCCAAAAGCATATTCCCTCCCAAATGCGAATCTGGGGCATGGCCCCCATGTTGCCATATGCGTTCCTAAGCGTTCCATTTGAACCCCAAAAGCATATTCCCTCCCAAATGCGAATCTGGGGCATGGCCCCCATGTTGCCATATGCGTTCCTAAGCGTCCCATCTGAACACCAAAAGCAAAGTACAAACCAGACCCAGGATGGGCCAGGAGCCCGCATACACCAGAGTCACAATAAGTAGGGGCACAGCAACACACCCATCGGCATGGCCAATCCGTCCCATGCCACATGTGCACAGCACACAGTCCCATTGCCAAGCACACACAACTACAAATGCTACAGCCACACACACGCCTCCGGGAAACCCATGTACGAGATTGCACGAACTGTTAATGTCAGACGACAAATACATACTTCGCCAGGTGCAACACAATAACAAATCTCATTCTCTCCACAGGTGACGAACTGCTGGATGCTGGGGATGGAGCCAGCAGCCAGCACAGCCAGCCTACAAGCCCCCAACGAGGACACACGGATCTGGAGGATCTGTCCTCCTCTTCGGACACGGACCACCAAGCAGGCCCATCTGGTGTGGCAGGGCCCAGCCGCTCCCCAGGACCCCTCCTACCCACCAACCCATCATCCAGGGCTGCTGAACATTCCCAGCCCCCTGCTGCCACTGTCGTTGCGGCCACACCCACGGTCATTGTGGCCACTACCACTGCCGCAACCGCCACCATCGCCGCACCGACCACCACCGCCGCCACCACCACCACGTCTTCGCTGGCACCAGCCCCAGCGCAGGTGGTGGCCCGGCCGACTGGATCCACCCTGGGAGCCACAGCGAGGACCGTGGTGAGCAATGTGGCTAGTGGGCAGGCCGGTGGCAGCAGGACTGGTAGGAGGAGCAGGGTCAGGGAAACGCCAGCCTCCCCTGGGAGCCATGCCCTGCCCTCAAATGGCCAGAGTCCTTGGGGCCTATGAAGAGGCCCAAGGACAATGGGTCCGGTCTGCTTCAGACACGCGTGAGGTGCTGGGGGTGCTGAGGTCCATGGACGCCCGTATGGGCCAACTCGTGGACCTCATGGGCCAGCTGGTGGTGGCGGTGAGGTCACAGCCAGGGACAGCAGCTCCCCCTCCGCCACCACCTGCCGGGGCGCAGGGTCGAGCAGCAGTGTCCAGTTCCCCTGCGTCCACAGCCAGTGAGCACACCTCAACCACCAGCATGTCGCAAGCAGGCACCCCCTCGCAAACGTGGCAGGGGCCGTCCGAAGTGGAAACAGATCTCCCGGGAGGACTTCGCACGCTCCAAACGCAAGTGAGGCAGCCAGCCAGCCTTCCGCCAGCCTTCCTTGACCAGCCATGCATTGACTTGGACTACGATCCCACTCCACACAGCCATCTGGATGGCATGTGTGTGTTGGACTATGGACATAGAACCAGTGGGTACACCCTGAGCATCACGCAGCCATGACCGACAGCTCATTGTCACTGCACGCACCACTTTTGTCATCACCTTACACACAATCACATGTCACAGTTTGAAATAAATGCACCTCTTACACTAACTGCTGTTTGTGCCCTGTGTTTTATTTGTACGGAATACAACGGCCACCTTGGGCGGAAAGGCACCTGATGCGTGGCATGGCAATGGAATCCGGAGGGCCTGTAGGGACCTAGGGGTGGGAGACAGAACAGGAGCACATTCAATGAGTGTGTCACACACCCATCACACAGTACATGTCAACAACTACAAGCAATGTACACACATCGCACAGAGCAATAGGGCACAATGCCACAGCCACCAACAGTGGCATACTACCCTGGCCATGGAGCGTTGACACACAGCACGCAGTGAACAAACGGCCACCCTGACACAGCACACACACACCTGCACAGATACAGCCACATCAGCCGTCAGTACATGGACACTCACCGTCAAGTGAAGTAGCGGGCGATGAGCTGCTGCCGCACATTACCAGCTTCCTCCTCTCCGCTGTCCTCCTCACTCGAGCTGTCCTGGTCTGCGGGCTGGGGCCCTGGTTGATCTCCGTCATCTACGATGAGGGGGATCTGCTTCCGAATGGCCAGATTGTGCAGCATGCAGCACGCCACCACTATCCGGCACACCTTCTGTGGGGAGTACGCCAGCGCACCCTCGGTGCGGTCCAGGCACCTGAACCTGGACTTGAGGAGGCCAAAGGTACGCTCGACCACACGTCTGGTCCTCCCATGTGCCTCATTGTAGCGATCGTCTGCTGGGGTGCGAGGATTCCTCAATGGACTGAGCAGCCATGCCCCATTCGGGTACGCAGAGTCACCTGGGTGTGAGGGACACAGAGAACCGTTGCTATTCCAACTGGACAGGGGACAGCATCGCACAACCAGCACGCTACACCACTCCACATACTCACCGACAATACAGCCACGATCCTGTTGCATATTGGACATCAGTCGTGGCAAGATGCTGCTGCGCATTATGTGTGCGTCATGGGCCGAGCCTGGGAACTTTGCACACACGTGGGTGATCACCATGTCCGCAAGGCACACCACTTGCACATTCAGGGAGTGCGTGTGCTTCCTGTTGCGGTACAGGTGCTCAGTGGCCTGTGGTGGAACAAGGCCGACATGTGTGCAGTCAATGGCTCCAACGACGTGTGGGATTCTGCCAAGGGCATAGAATGCACCCTTCACTGCCGCCAATTCACGAGCCCTGGGGAAGCGGATGTACCTGTTTCGGTACAGCATCATGGCTGCCAGTACATCCCTCAGCACCTTGCTGAACATGGGCTGGGACATCCCTCCTCCAATGCCCACTGTGTGCTGGAATGACCCAGTGGCGATGAAATGCATGGCGGCCATCACCTTAGCCGTGGGGGTGACAGCAGTCGGATACACCCTGCGGGGACGGAGATGGGGTTCTAACATGGCACACAGTCGATGCAGGGTTGGCCTGTCCAGCCGAAACTTCCTTATAACCTCTGTATCGTCCATGTCCGCCAGCAATTGGTATGGGCGGTCAATGTTCGGTCTCCGCCTAGGGACAATGGCAGAGGACACATGTCAAAGCAACACGACACATAGCAATTTCGCATACACATCACTGACATGACTGAGCAAGCACATGAGCCACAGCCCAGCTGTCAAGCTGGGACGGCACGGCCACAATACACTTACACAGGTCTCCCAACAATGGCAATGGCTAGTGATACAAACCACTGCCATGTGCATGCACATGGGGATCTAGGCCCCAATGACTTGCGGGGCGTGCTGATGGGGACTGACTGCATATCCGTCAAGCGGCAACGCCACGGCAACATGAATGTCTGCTGAGCATGGAACTGCTTCCGCGGCTGGATGAGTATGGCACACGACGACGACGATGTGGGCACAGGCTGAGCGGCCAAAACAAGTGGGACCTGTGGCACGAGGGGATATGAGACAGTAGTAGGTGTCAGCACTGCACCCTATGTACAGCACTGTACGGATCACACCTCCCGAAACATTGACAGGTGTCCACATTGACAGCCCCATGCCAAGACGGCTGTGTGCTTGCAGTCACACGTCACAGGTGAGAGGTTACATTGCACGTGCCAGGTGGCAGACGTACATAGTGGGAGCTGGCATGTGTGTGCATGTGTCTCCTGTTCAGGATCCACCAGATGGGCGCTGACTCTGTACTGACCATTGGACACAGCATGTTCCGTGGAAGGCTTGTGTGTGTGGGATGGTGGCACTGGATGTGCCTCCGTTGGGTGGGGGCCATGCACAGGGCGGGTACATCGATGATTGCGCATTGTTGGTCACGGTGGGTGCACCAACTAAGATGTGTTGCCCTGTGTTCAATTCCTATGTCCGCATGATGATGGACTGTAGATGTGGGCAGACTACACATTGGTCGATGTGCTGTCTATATGCATGTGCCTTCACACCAGGCACAGCTGCCCCTGCACATGTGACCCCTGCTGGACTCGCTGCTGGGTCTGTGGAGCTGATGCACCTTCTGCGCGTGGGGCGGACAGCTCTCCTCACTTCCCTCATTGCGCATGTCATGACTTTGCCGCAGGTGACATGGATCATGGAGGGCCCACATGTACGCGTGGGTAGGCTACACATGATTGTTCACTGGTCGCCACCCCCAGTCAGTGTTTCGAATGGGAAGGTTGTCGTGCTGGTGGTATGTTCGATGTGGCGGATGGGCGGGCCTAGGTGCGGGCTTACATTCCCGGACATGGGGGTAGTTGGATTGGCGACTAGTTGCAGTACACACGGGACACGTCTCTTCCTTTCCACATCTGGGTCATCCCTTGTACTAACTGACAGTGATACAGTCATCTTCGCCCCAGCCCTCATGTCCTCCCCTCGCTCCCCCAATATGCATGCTCACCTGCGAGGCTAGCGCTTGCACAGGCAGCCCCAAGCTCGCACCAGAGAGGGCAAGGAGTGTATGTGTGGGTCCAGTTGCACGAGTGGGCTGTCTCAGGGTATGATGTGTGGCGGGACGCCGTCCACCTGCGTGGTGCCCCAAATGGAGACCCGGCCTGCATGGACTATGCATCACAGTCTTCGCCTTCCGGATCCGCCACCTGCGACACCCAGTGGCTGTGGCTGCCCTTGCGGCCAGGCCGCGTCCGTCTGTGGCTGATGGCCCACACATTCACTCTTTGGCCTCTCTGGGGAGGGCTCGGGGTGGTGGCGCACGCGCTTGCACTTAGTCGCAATGGCATGTGGCGTGGTTGGTATGATGGGCAATGGATGGGATGGTGCGAGCCACCTCCCGTGACGTCAGTGCTGCTCGTGCTGTGGTGCGTCCCCCTACACTTCCATTTGACTTGTGCCATGCTAGACGTTGAGGTTCTATTGCCTGCGTGATATGACCAGGAGGAGCGCGAGGAGACCTCTCACACACCATGCTCCACTGCCATCCCGTGCCCTGTATCGCCTGTGCGGATTGACTATGTTGGGGTTACACCTGGTCGACTGGGGCTGTGTGTGCCTTGTCAAGGGGCATGGCGGGCGCACAACAGGATCCAGCTTGTCCACAGAGGGTGGGCTGAGGTGCGCCTGGTACCGCTTTGTACGTGTGCCCGGCTGCTGTGCACACACGTGTTCACTCCCCCCGACAGGTGTCCTCTCACAATGCCCAGGGAAGTGGAGGTGTACTGTTCATGACCCCTCCCAACACGGCGTGCTCCAACTTGGCATGTGCGCATCTACCCGTCACACCCACCCACCTGAGCACTGCGTCCATACGACTTCACACGACACATGTGTGTCTTCCACAGTTGTGCTACTCATTTGCGTTGACATCCAATACCAGTGGACTACATGGTCATGTCACGACTGCCGTGTACTTCACATACTCTCATCCTCTCTCATTCGTACTTGTGAAATGAGTTAGCGGAGACAGTTTTGGTTTCAAACATTATATTGAGTCTTCTGTCCTCTGTGATGCAGTATAGTGGACACTACTGGCAGCGGAATACATGTTGAGGATATACTGAGCATGATTGCAAATGGGATAGGGTGTGGGGTTACATGTGATTGGCTGTTGCATGTGGGATGTGGGCTTCAGAGTGACATCTGCTTGGCCAAGGCTGTGCTAATGTACATTTACGTATAGCTGCGGAGCTGCGGACTTTGACACAGACGGTATACATGTAGCCTACCAGACCGCTTGGCATCATGGGCACAGTCCATCTCAGTTCCATGTGACAGGTTTGCTGCGGTTGTTCCTCATGCACGCGTGCATGTGAGATGACATCAGGGCATGTGCTTGCGTGCATGCAGCGGCGTGCCACTTGTTGTTGCACTGTGGTGGTTACTGGACATGTCACAGTCACTGGGGTCGTGTTGTTGTTGTATGCACTTGTCGTCCATGCAAAGGTCCTGGTATGGGATTCCCGGGCGGGGGTGGGAGGGGTGCAGCACCCACAGACTCCAGGCGACCTATTCATGTCCACTGAGCGGTGTGTGTGTCCATGTGCGCTGGATCCATGTCGTGTCCTGGTTGTTCGTGCAGTTCCGTCCATGTGGGTGCGATACACAGAGCCCATGCCACTGCCTCCCACGATGCATGCGGTGTTCCTGGATGTGATGGGGAACAGTGTGCATGTCCCGGTCATATCCGATGTCATGGCGATGTCGTTGATGGTGTGGTTACAGTTGCCGGTCGTTTGGTATGGCTGTTGTGGTGGTGACTGGCCAGTCCGTGCGGAAGCTAAGCATGGGTGCGGGGTTGGACATCATAGGTCAATCGGGGAACCTGCGTTGTGGTCCGACGAATTTACAGGTTGTCAGGTATGCGATGCCGTCCAGCAGGGCTTCCATGTCATTGGTGGTGTACATGTTTGCCAGCCAATGTAGCGGATGGTGGCTGTCAAGGTGTTGTTCGTAAGTTGTCCCTTGGAGGACCATGATGGGGCATGCTGGGTGACATTCGATGTAGCTGTTCTCGATGATCCGTCGTGTGGAGGCACAGTGGTCCCATTTCAGTGCGGGATGCGATGTTGGCCACATACGCCATGCCCCCATAGGCAGAGCAGGCCCTGTCGTGTGCGTCCAGAGGGAGGAGTAGTGGTAGCAGGTCCGCCTTCAGACATGCCGGGTTGGAGAGGCATATCTCCACGGGATGCTGGTAGGGACACCTCCGACAGTAGAAGACGGGCATGACGCAGCTGAACAATGTGATGCGGTAAGTCAGTCGGTAACTTACGTTCAGCAGGGACAGGAGATCGCATCCCAATATATGAAACAGGTTGGTTTTGTACAGCTTGAGCTGTTCGGCGTAGTTGGGTAGGTGTGTTGCGGTTGCCATTTCGCAGCGGTGCGTTGTGGTGGCGTGCTCCGGCTGTGTGTGCAGTCTGCAATGTGCACGCTCCGAGGTTGCTGTGAGCTCTGTGTAGTCGTAGGGAGACAGGACTTGTGTTCTGTTGGCTTGTTTGGAGGACACGGGCCCTCATCCCACATGCTTCTCAGACAGTTCAAGGTCAGTGATGTGTGACTCCTTCCAATTAACTTGCATGTGGCCGACATGGGGAGTGTTTTCTTCTTTCTTCCCCGTCCGTTGTGTGCTTCTGTGATATGCGCTATCTGCCCTGTGGTCGGTCTCCTCGGCAAGCCTGTGTTGGTCTATTCTTGGACAATGGCTGTATTCACCGGCTTCTGTCATAGGGCTGTGGTTTCGGAGTTGGAATGGAAGGTCATTCAGTGCTGTCTGCTCTCCCTTGTGTGGGCGGCAGGCTGCCTTTCCGCTCTGCGTTGGGCCTTGTGTGTGAATGTTATTCTTGGGCCACCTGTTGTCGGTCCCCGGGCTCTTTGGTGTTCCGTTTTATATGTCTTGTTCATATGTGCAGGGTGGTATGGGTGTTTCAGTGTGGTACTGGCGTTCCTCTTCCCGAAGGGGCCCTGCTTCTCCTAGTTGGTGTTGCCGCCGCTGTGTGCTACGCCATGTTTGTTACACTGGGGTGTGTCCTGCTGTTGCGTGTCTTCACTGACATGTGTGCGTCGGTTGTGTGGCGTTGGGTGTTGTCCGTGAATTGGGCGTTGGGGACATGTCTGTGGCAGGCCTGTCACGTGTCATGTGCGTTCGGGGTGGGGCTGATGTGTGTGCTGCTTGGTTGTGTCCCTGTGTCTGTGTGCGATGCATGCATGGCGCTGCGGTTGGCCTCTGCGTTGTGCGCATGTGTGGCGGCGTCATCGCCGCTTTGGGGCCGTGACGGGGTTGTTGGTTCCTAGTCCCAGGTGGTGTGTACACATGTGTTACGCGATGTTACGATTTGGCCTGTGTGTCATATGTGGATGCAATGGTGGATGTGTAGTGTACACGCGCTGGAGGGGGTTGTCCGCTTTTTCCGCCCTTGCACTGTGTGCGCTGTTTGCGTGCACTTGTTGTGTGTGTGCCTACCTGCGTCTCCGCGGTACGTTGCGTCCTTGGTGGTGCATCAGCAGGAGCATGGGGAGGGCCTGCAGTGCTGGATTCATGCTCGGGGAGCCGCTTCTTCGTTGTCCGTGCTCGGCGTCCGTGTTACCGCTTCGGTTTGTCGTACGGTATCTCTTGGCCGTGGGAGCCGTTTGTTTGCGGCATCGTAATTTATGCGCCGGGCGGGACGTGTTTCGTCGGACGGTGTGTGTCAGTTGGGCTGCGCCGCTACGTGTACGGGCGCACTTTGATGGCGGACGGTGTTGCTGGCTTGCCGGCGGTGTTTGGCCTACTTTTCGCATCGTAATTGGGCGGGCGTGTGGACTGCTGCGTGCCGGCGGTAACTGGTGGTTTTTGCATCCGCCAGCACGGCGGTTGTGCTTCCGCCCGCCATCGTAATGAGCCCCTTAGATATTAAATTAAATAATTTGCATAATAAATTACCAATTACCTATTTAATTAACATAAATTAATTTGATTACCATAAAAATGTATTTTAAAATAATAAAACAATACTTTATAATGTAAATAACTACCCACGCTACTAAATTATAAATGTAAAAAAAATGTAATTACACATTAAAACTTACAAACTTTACTACGAAAACAATTACACCTAAAATTAATGCACTACCCTATTTCTCAGCCTATACTTCTCTCCATATATCTTCTAGCCCAACTTTCTGACTCATCTCAAACTTCTTTCTACTACTCTTTCCAATGCACTGCCCTATCTCTCACCCTATACATCTATCATTATATCCTCTACACCCACTCTCTCATTTATCCCAAACCCCATACCACTACTATGTTCCCCCAAATAACCCTTTCTTGACTCTCTCCTACTCTACCCCTCCTTGCATCATCTGTCACCTCTTTTACTATACCGATCCCCCAAAACAAACCTTTCTAAACTCTTCCCTCTGACTCTTCCCCTCCAAAACCCTTTTTACTCATCCAAAAGCCTCCTCCTACTGCTATGACCTAAAAAAGAAATCCTTCACTCTTCTATCTCTCCACTATCCCTTTCAATCAAAATAACAGACTAACATGTTCACTTCTCTAATTCCATATTCCACTATACTAATTCACCACTAATCCTTTATGGGTTCCAGAGTAGCGTGCTACTTGCCAACAAAGCGTTTCAACACCTCATCAGCGTTACAAACGCTAAATAAATGCAAACCCTTTTCCCTTTTTTACCCCTCCCCAACCCTTCTCAATTCAAATAACTGATTAACATATCCACCACTCAAATTACTTCATATTTCACTATACTAATTTTCAACACTAATCCTTTATGAGTTCCGGAGTAGCCTGCTACTCCCCAGAAAAGCGCTTCAACACCCCATCAGGGGTAACAGGCGCTATATGAAGGCAAACCTTTCTTTCCCTTCTATCCCTCCGCTATACTTCTCACTCCAAATAACTGACTAATATCCACCACTCAAATTACTTTCATATTTCACCATACTAATTCACCACTAATCCTTTATGGGTTTCCGGAGTAGCGTGCTACTCACCCAAAAAAAAGCGCTTCAAACCCCATCAGGGGTAAGAAGCGCTATATAAATACAAACCTTTTTTCCTCTGCTATCCTTCTGCTATCCTTCCGAATCCAAATAACTGACTAACATATCCACCACTTAAAATTTACTTGCATGTTTCACTATACTGGAACAATCTGGCTCAGCACCCAACTATAATCAAGTACCGTTTCAAAAAAATATATGCAATAATATGCAATCGTCAATGATTAAGCATCAGCACAGTGTCTCCCGACAACATCAAGTAAGACTTTGATTTACTAAAAACAAATCCTTCCTTTATTATTTTGTTCCTTTATTCAAAATTCTTTAAAATCATGACACAGAATTCATAGCCGACGCGGTGCGTTTCGTCCCAACGGGACTTCTTCAAGGCTTAGTGTTGAGCGATAAAGAAAAGCACACATGATTATTATATGTCGTGAACGCTGAAATGCATAAGGGTTTTTTGTGACCCAGAATATATGTGAAATCGCGTGACGGCGTGAACCAAAGTCAGGAATTCAATGGATTTGTCAGACTCAACACTAAGGGGCCGATTCCGATCTCGGTCGGAGGCGCACCCAATACCATTCGGTCGGGAAAAAAGCCATGCGAAAGCCAGTTTCCCGACCGATCCGTACAGCACACCGAACGAGCAAGTACGATGCGCACAACAGCAAAAATTCCGGCCGAGCCGTACTCACCCAAACCAGGTCCTGTTCTCCGACCGAGGCGAATCCGGAAACGCCCGAATCGAGTCGCACGGAAGGGAAAATGCAGCCCCGTCCGGCCGGACAAGTACGATGCGCTTCCCGTACGCGCCGAACCCGTCGCTACGCACGGCACGTCAAAGCATCCGGGAGAGGCGCACATAAGCTCCGAATCGCGCCACAACACGATCCACGGCTACGAGACGAACACGGCACCGACGAGGACGACGCGAGCGACGAGGACGAAGCGAGCGACGAGGACGACGCGAAGCAACGAGAAGGACGAACTACACGAACCAACCATGAATCCCTTCGTCCCGATCATACCAATATTCTACATCTACTACCGGAACAGGCACGGACGCGTACGGCGCAGAAGGTAAGTCAGACACCAACCACAAAACACATACAACACGTACACGACACATCACACACATACACGGGGAATCTGAATATACTTACACCAGCAACAGCAGCACCATAGGGGCGGGATGCCCATCACCAATGCCACATATGCACACAGGGGCCTGAATGCGCACCACCACCCCAACCCAGGGGGGCTGGATGCCTACCACTACTACCACCCTTAGCCAGGGGGGCAGGATGCCCACCACTACTACCACCCTCACCCACGGGGGCAGGATGCCTACCACTACTACCACCCTCACCCACGGGGGGCAGGATGCCTACCACTACTACCACCCTCACCCAGGGGGGCAGGATGCCTACCACTACTACCACCCTCACCCAGGGGGGCAGGATGCCTACCACTACTACCACCCTTAGCCAGGGGGCAGGATGCCCACCACTACTACCACCCTCACCCACGGGGGCAGGATGCCTACCACTACTACCACCCTCACCCAGGGGGGCAGGATGCCTACCACTACTACCACCCTCACCCAGGGGGGCAGGATGCCTACCACTACTACCACCCTTAGCCAGGGGGCAGGATGCCCACCACTACTACCACCCTTAGCCAGGGGGCAGGATGCCCACCACTACTACCACCCTCACCCACGGGGGCAGGATGCCTACCACTACTACCACCCTCACCCAGGGGGGCAGGATGCCTACCACTACTACCACCCTCACCCAGGGGGGCAGGATGCCTACCACTACTACCACCCTTAGCCAGGGGGGCAGGATGCCCACCACTACTACCACCCTCACCCACGGGGGGCAGGATGCCTACCACTACTACCACCCTCACCCAGGGGGGCAGGATGCCCACCACTACTACCACCCTTAGCCAGGGGGCAGGATGCCCACCACTACTACCACCCTCACCCACGGGGGCAGGATGCCTACCACTACTACCACCCTCACCCAGGGGGGGCAGGATGCCTACCACTACTACCACCCTCACCCACGGGGGGCAGGATGCCTACCACTACTACCACCCTTAGCCAGGGGGCAGGATGCCCACCACTACTACCACCCTTAGCCAGGGGGCAGGATGCCCACCACTACTACCACCCTCACCCACGGGGGCAGGATGCCTACCACTACTACCACCCTCACCCAGGGGGGCAGGATGCCCACCACTACTACCACCCTTAGCCAGGGGGCAGGATGTCCACCACTACTACCACCCTCACCCACGGGGGGCAGGATGCCTACCACTACTACCACCCTTAGCCAGGGGGGCAGGATGCCCACCACTACTACCACCCTCACCCACGGGGGGCAGGATGCCTACCACTACTACCACCCTCACCCAGGGGGGCAGGATGCCTACCACTACTACCACCCTCACCCAGGGGGGGCAGGATGCCTACCACTACTACCACCCTTAGCCAGGGGGGGCAGGATGCCCACCACTACTACCACCCTCACCCACGGGGGGCAGGATGCCTACCACTACTACCACCCTCACCCAGGGGGGGCAGGATGCCCACCACTACTACCACCCTTAGCAAGGGGGGCAGGATGCCCACCACTACTACCACCCTCACCCACGGGGGCAGGATGCCTACCACTACTACCACCCTCACCCAGGGGGGCAGGATGCCTACCACTACTACCACCCTCACCCACGGGGGGCAGGATGCCTACCACTACTACCACCCTTAGCCAGGGGGCAGGATGCCCACCACTACTACCACCCTTAGCCAGGGGGCAGGATGCCCACCACTACTACCACCCTCACCCACGGGGGCAGGATGCCTACCACTACTACCACCCTCACCCAGGGGGCAGGATGCCCACCACTACTACCACCCTTAGCCAGGGGGGCAGGATGCCCACCACTACTACCACCCTCACCCACGGGGGGCAGGATGCCTACCACTACTACCACCCTTAGCCAGGGGGCAGGATGCCCACCACTACTACCACCCTCACCCACGGGGGGCAGGATGCCTACCACTACTACCACCCTCACCCAGGGGGGCAGGATGCCTACCACTACTACCACCCTCACCCAGGGGGGCAGGATGCCTACCACTACTACCACCCTTAGCCAGGGGGAAGGATGCCTACCACTACTACCACCCTTAGCCAGGGTGGGCTGGATGCCTACCACTACTACCACCCTCACCCAGGGGGGCAGGATGCCCACCACTACTACCACCCTTAGCCAGGGGGCAGGATGCCCACCACTACTACCACCCTCACCCACGGGGGCAGGATGCCTACCACTACTACCACCCTTAGCCAGGGGGCAGGATGCCCACCACTACTACCACCCTCACCCACGGGGGGCAGGATGCCTACCACTACTACCACCCTCACCCAGGGGGGCAGGATGCCTACCACTACTACCACCCTCACCCAGGGGGGCTGGATGCCTACCACTACTACCACCCCCACTCATAGGATGGACAATGCATGACACAACAAGCACACCACAACCTAGGGAATGCAAGATTAAGACATCCCCCCACCACCATGACAAGCGTGTGTAGGCTGTGTCAAATGCCTACAACACCGAACATGACTTTCAACATACAATGTGACCCCCTAGCACATGTGCCACACATATATGTGTGTGGCACCCACAATGCAAGCAGCCCATGACCATTGTGGCAATGGGGCCTAAACCCCCATCATCACAGTGACCAAAAGGTAAGTGTGGGGTCCATAGCTGAAGCACATTTTGACCATTGTGGCAATGGGGTCTACACCCTCATCATCACAGTGACCAAAAGGCAAGTATGGGGTCCATAGCTGAAGCACATTTTGACCATTGTGGCAATGGGGTCTAAACCCCCATCATCACAGTGACCAAAAGGCAAGTGTGGGGTCCATAGCTGAGTCACATTTTGACCATTGTGGCAATGGGGTCTTAACCCCCATCATGACAGTGACCAAAAGGCAAGTGTGGGGTCCATAGCTGAAGCACATTTTGACCATTGTGGCAATGGGGTCTACACCCTCATCATCACAGTGACCAAAAGGCAAGTATGGGGTCCATAGCTGAAGCACATTTTGACCATTGTGGCAATGGGGTCTAAACCCCCATCATCACAGTGACCAAAAGGCAAGTGTGGGGTCCATAGCTGAAGCACATTTTGACCATTGTGGCAATGGGGTCTAAACCCCCATCATCACAGTGACCAAAAGGCAAGTGTGGGGTCCATAGCTGAAGCACATTTTGAACATTGTGGCAATGGGGTCTAAACCCTCATCATCACAGTGACCAAAAGGTAATTGTTGACAAAGAAAGAGCTGCAACTGCCAAACTGCATGGATCATTCCTGGTCACAGAACCAAAAACTCATCTGTGGCAAAGTAGTGTATGTGTCCCATTGCAACATAAATTGGGGGAGCCAAATACTGCAGTGCAAATGAAACATTCCTTTGGCCATGTGCAGACAAACAACACCCATGGGAATGAGACCGTCAACAGTCATCAATGACACAATGACAGACGTGACCATCAGAATGCAGAACCACATATTTGCACCAATGGGCACACAAATGCAGATACCCTGTGGAGACAGCAGATGTGAGGTGAACAGATACCATACCATGGCAGCAATGGGACACACAAACCATGATCACTGTGCTGACCGATGACCTAGGAGTCCCAGGGACAGCAGGGGAAACACACCAAACAACATACAGCCAATGGCACACCCAAGATATGCCAATGCAGTGGTGCAGATGCACAAACACAAACAGGCAGACCAACACTGTCATCATACACAGCAGGTGAGGGGTGGGGGTGCCAGTGTCCCCAGGCAACCACACAACACATGAGGAGAGCTGAATACCAATCATACAGATGTGCATACACTGCCACACTAAGGTAACTCATGGATCCAAATCCCCTATGTGGGCAAGCAGGCATTGTCAGGTGAGAGGGAGCACAAAACACACATGTCACACAGGCACGTAGGAACAACAACTGACACAGCAAGTCACAGACACACCACAGCACCACCCCCAGGGCCCCCACAATGTGGTGACCCTGGGCTGAATAAAAATACCACTGTGATGACAAAGCTAAATGTCGTTCACACTGTGAACCACAGTCAGGTGTCCTGAGCAACAAACTACCATCACACCTACACAAGCACAAATCAATCAGCATGGCCAGTAAGCCAAGGCCAACATGGAGGCAGGGGCCTAGCCGGGCAACAACTCTCATCTGCACACACTCAACACCACACCCCTCGACCTCCAACAATGTGCAGCAGTGAAGTACACATGCACTGGTGACATTGCACATGCACCCATGACTATTCCAGGGTGGTGGGTGGGA
This sequence comes from Calotriton arnoldi, assembly GCA_963921515.1. NCBI lineage: Eukaryota > Metazoa > Chordata > Amphibia > Caudata > Salamandridae > Calotriton > Calotriton arnoldi. The sequence continues at coordinate 166,164 of CAWUFW010003654.1, read as the reverse complement.
ACCAAGGTGTAGAAACACATCACACATGGACACTCAACAAGACTCCTGAATGTCTGACACACTGCACACTACGCTGTACATGGACATGACGGCAATACCACACCGACCAATGGGATCCCAGCCACAGTCACACACCAATGAAGAAGCCAAGGTCACCCACAAAGAACACACATAGACAACAACCAACATTGCAGCCCGGACCCTGAGGAGTGCCATCAGTCACACACACAACGTGTCACAATCACTGAAAGATAACACAAACTGGAAATCACATGACAGGGGCAAACAACAAGTGCCAAGGGGAAACCTGACTGTGACCCATCTGCGTCTGCACACAAACTCAGCCCTGACAGCAAACACACCTATGGGTGACACCCTGATGACCAGTAATGTGCCATGCACCCACATCACAGAGAACACAGGGAGAAGACTTTGGGGGAACATAGCTCAAGTCAGCAAGCATCACAAACAGGTACAACACTAGGGATCACAGCATGCGCAGATGAATGAAAGTGAACACACAGACATGCACATACAACACACACCTTGGGCGCAGGCAATGTCACACGTGTACACACTGCCATGAGGGGACTCCACTCCTGTGTGAGGAAAGCTGTGCCATATGTTGCCTCAGTAGGGCCCCATCATGTCAGCTGAGCACTTGGTCACACAATCAACAATTAGCACCAAATGAGGGCTCCCATCACATCAGCCTGGTCATGGATGTGCCAACGGAATCATCAGCACAGATCCAACACACTTGTATAGCAATGTTGCACTGACTACACGGATGAGTCCCTCCCCATTGATGCCCAAACCTGCATGTCCACTGGAGATGGCAACACGGTCAGGGAAGTAGACAAATGCAACGATGGCAGGCACAACAGATGTGCAGGGGTGGAAGCCACAGATATGAAATTGCCAATGTAAGTAGGAAACCCATTGCCAAATACTGAACACATGACACCCTCAGATGCTGCTATTGATGACATGGATACACCACATGATAGGACACATTCCCCCTGGACCACATGGGTTCCTGCACAGTAACACTTCATAATCATGATACCAGATATCACCATCACTGCAGCAAGGGCATGGTTAGCTGCACCAACAACATGTACATCTGAAGCATGAGCACTAGAGAAAAGAAAGTTGCTTTATTCAGCATATGTGTTGTTTGATAACGACGTCCAGAAGAAATTAGAGCAAAGGCCAATGGCCAGTCCATTGTCAAAGTTCAAACAGGGTGACACTGGCAGATGTCACCCTACGCATGCCTGCACAAAACCAGGGACAATCCACTAGGAGGGGCAACCGGGGGGCAGGCCAGGCACCGCAGGGACAGGATCAGGGCTCACCAGGGGGAGTCAGGGAAGGGGTGGTGGGTGCTGGAGAGCCACTGACAACTGCAGTGGAGGTGTCTGACATGGTGTGTGCCGGCACAACTGGGGGCATGACTCAGATGTCGTGGGTGCCGGCACAACTGCAGTGGACCCTGCAGATGGGGTGGACAGGTCCGCCACTGCAGTGCCCAAGTCAGACAGGGCGGTAGTGGACTCCACTGCAGTGCCTACCTCCAGGGGAGGAGAATGGGGAACAGGCAAGGTGGGTTGGACAGAGGGGGAGGACACCCTCACCACATCAGTGGCACAGACAAGCGCAGCGGGGGTGTGGTGCTGGGAGAGCAAGTGGCAGGGGGAGAAGGCCGGATCCTCTTGGGGATGGTATATCTGTGGGTGGGGGAACCTGGGGCAGGGTGTGGTGGGGGCACCTGTGCAGTGGGGGCCTGAGGGATGGAGGACGGAGACCTTGTGCCTGAGCTGCAGGGCGGTGGCGGGGTCTTGCTCTTACCACTCCGGGGGACTTGCGGGTGGGGGCCTCAGTCCGTCTGCGCCTGGGGGAGGGTGTCCGGGGGCGAGGGGCACTCTGCTCCGTGTGGGTGGGCTTCCTCTTCCCCCGGGATGCTGGAGCAGCTTCATCGGTGGGGAAGAGGCCGAGGTCACAGAGGAAGAGCTGCTGTGACTTTGGGGTTGCATGTGAGGCAAGGGAGGGTGCTTTGGAGGGAGAGGGAACTGAGGACTGCGCAGTGCATGTGGATGCATGTGTGTGTTCCAGGGCCCCATCCCCTGTGAGTCTGGCTTCAGTCCCCTGAATGTGCGTGCGTGTGCGTTTTGTCATTGGCGTGTGTGTCAGTGTGCTGGATGTGTGTGTGCTGGTGTGTGCCTGTGCCGGTGTGTGTGTGCTTGGGACGGGTAAGGTGCTGGGGAGTGTGGATGGAGCAGAGGCAGGAGGGGTGAGGGACCGTTTGAGGAGGGACACTGCTGCCGTCAGGGAGGAGTCCATGGACCTATTGCCCCTCTGTAGGTCAGACATGCCCGATGAGATGCCCTCCATGAACGACACCAGCTGAGTCAACAGCGCGGTGTGCGCATGGAGGACACTCAGCATGGCTGTCTGCCCTACATGGAGCTGGCGAAGGAGGTACACAGACTCCTCACTCAGGGCAGCAGGGGACACAGGGGCAGGGGGTGCGGTGCCTGGCCCAAAGGAAACACGCTCCCGGACATGGGAGCCTCCACGGACCTGGGGAATGGGAGCCGATGGGAGGGCGGTGGTGGTGCTGGTGGTGGCGGGGACAGCAACACTAGCTGGGGTGTGGTGGCTGCTGACACCCGCCTCCACAAGGGAGTCATCCTCCGAGTTGCTCTGGTCCTCAGCTGAGGTGGATGCTGCTGAGGACTCCTCGGTGTGGCTCCCCTCGCCCTCCGTGCCACTGGGTCCCTCCGACCACTCCTCGGCTGCTGACCCAGTCTGGCTCTCTGGCTCCTCCTGGTCCGTGGAGCTGTCCCCTTCCGTGGCCGTGGATGTATCTGCAAACAATGGGGATACAGACAGACATCAGTCACCTGCACATAACGCACACACCACTGTGAGCACAGCACATCACAGAGCAAGCCCTGGCATCATTAGTTGTACATTGCTAAAAGTGCCCTAATTGAACAGGAGAAGTCAATTGTCAGTCTGATGCCAAGCATGGCACTCACATCCCACATGGCCTTGCACCCATCTGTCTGGTGTCTGTTGGATTGCAACACCCCAGTGTTGACACATGCACCAAGTACACAGTAGTTGGACAGTGCAGAGGACACGGTGTGGCATGTGGACATGCACACATCACAGCTCTTGCCACTGAGTCAGTACAGGTTTCCGGATGAAAGGGATGCCCAGAGTCAAATAGGAAATGCATGTGATGCATACCAGCGACAGACACCATGATGCACCCATGTCCTGATAGTCAGCGCCACTATGGTGTGCATGTAGCACATGTCACTCCCCTGCAGGCTCACCAATCAGTAGACACATGCCATGGCGGAGGCATGACTGCAAAGTCATACATCACTGTCTCAGTGATGTATGACTTCGCAGCCAGACAACAACACTCTGCACTGTGTCACAATAGTAGGTCATGGGGAATGCAAGTCCTGGAGCTGCACAAGTGCACATGTACATCCCCCCCACAACACATCCTCTTAACCCTCATCTGTCCAGGTCATACCTATTGGACATATGGGAGACCTGTGACACTACCCTCTGAACCTGAGCCCCTCACACTCTGCTGTGCATGGGGAACAGCTGCCTGAACTTCACATTTACATGCCCCAGTCTGCATGGGCAGCTGATCAGACACCTATGTGTCACACAAGTATCGTCTCCTATGGTCACATCTCCAGTGGCATGCTGAGCCCCTACCAAGAAACTCCACAGCAGTCCTGGCGACTAATCTACAGCACACTGACACAGAGGCAGACACCTGAGGGGTCAAATCACTGTGCACAATGTGTCCGCTGATACACGGGAGTGGGAGTACAGAGTGTATTGTATGGCCTGGAGTAGGCATGACTGTCCAGCCCCACATGAATGAGGGATGAGCCCTGGACTGTAGGCAGCTGGCTGAGTATGTGTGACACACGTCATATACATACTCCTGGGGCCCAAACATTGTTCCCACCCGCAGCATGGGTGTGTGCCAGATACCCCAGCCACATGTGGTGGATCAGCTCAGCAATTGGACCACAGATCAAAGTAACACGCTGAATACATGTCAGAATACAGGCATTGTGTAAGCAATGGACCCACCCATGATGCCCACCACAGAGTCAGGGAAACAGATGCTGTCTCCCACCTTGAGTCAAGCAAACTGCAAGGACACAGTCCTAAGTGACAGAATTCCCTGCATGTAAGGGCCACACCTGGGTATCAGATGAGGAGTGGGCAGTGCACAATAGAGGGACATGGCTCCTGGACAACATGACTGCTGTACTGTGGCAGTTTAACCAGGCCCGAGGAGGGCACATAGCATGTTAGACAGAGTACACAGTGCAGTCTTTGACTCACCCCTCCTTGCTGCTCTCTGGCCTTCAGCTGCCCATCCAGGTCTGGAAAGACCACCGCCAGGATCCTGAGCATGTGGGGGTCAGGGTCCGTGTTCCGCCCCTCCTGCGAGGAGGCGACAGCTTCAGCTGGACCCGTGCAATCCTCCGGGTCCAGCCCCGAAGGTCCTGCCACCTCTTTTGGCAGTTGCGGATCCGGCGCTTGTAGACCCCCACGGACCGGACAGCCCGGACGATGTCCTTCCATATCTCATGCTTCCGATGGGCAGAAGCCTGTCAGGATGACAAAGTGATAAGGCCATTACTACACATGCAACATATCCGTGCATGACACAGTTGCATATACATGTCGCAATCACAGGGGCACATGGTGTACACAGGCAGTGCACGGCTGCCCATGGACAGTTTTCCAGAAGTCACTACATGGTATCATTGCATGGGGAGTAAAACCCTGTTCAGAAGCACTGTCACTGCACCATACCTGTCCAGTGCAAGTCACTACACACTATGGGGGTGACAACTACTCAGTGAGCCTGCTAGCCAGTGGCGTGCTGACTCTCAGCCTTGCTAGTCAGACAAAATGCACATTCAGAAAGGCAGTGCACAGAACACTCACCTGCTCCCCTGCTGTCCCATACAGCTTGCTGTACTGTGGAAGTAGGCTGTCCAGCAGGGCCTGGTTCTCCTCAAGGCTGAAGGCTGGGGCTCTCTCCACAGTACGTGCCATTGCAGGGTCCAGAGGGGCAGAGACAGCAGCAGTGCAGTGGCAGATGTCGTCCTGGAGCATGTAGTGCAGGCAAGTGGGCTCTCAGGGGAACAGGCAGCAATATATATGTGCTGGAGAGGCAGATACTGTCCCTTGTGTCCAAAGTGATAGGTCCAAGTCGTTTGCATCTTCTGAATCTGGCCAATCCATGGAATAGCAGCACCAAAACACGCCCACAGCATCCTTCAAAACTTCAACTTCATGACATACATGATTTTGCAACATTGTTGTGGGTGACCAACTGATTTTCCAGCAACCGACTCGTTCGAAATTCGAAAACGCGTCCGTTGCCAGGCAAGCCCATTGTCAATGGGTGCGCACCGATCGGTCCATTGCGGTACAACGCGCACAGGGGTACAACGCGTACCCGCACACATTGAAAGCAATGGGCCGGCCGGAGGCACCGATCGGTCCATTGCAGTTCAACGCGCACAGGGGTACAACGCGTACCCGCACACATTGAAAGCAATGGGCCGGCCGGAGGCACCGATCGGTCCATTGCAGTTCAACGCGCACAGGGGTACAACGCGTACCCGCACACATTGAAAGCAATGGGCCGGCCGGAGGCACCGATCGGTCCATTGCAGTTCAACGCGCACAGGGGTACAACGCGTACCGCGCACATTGAAAGCAATGGGCCGGCCGGAGGCACCGATCGGTCCATTGCAGTTCAACGCGCACAGGGGTACAACGCGTACCCGCACACATTGAAAGCAATGGGCCGGCCGGAGGCACCGATCGGTCCATTGCAGTTCAACGCGCACAGGGGTACAACGCGTACCCGCACACATTGAAAGCAATGGGCCGGCCGGAGGCAACGATCGGTCCATTGCAGTTCAACGCGCACAGGGGTACAACGCGTACCCGCACACATTGAAAGCAATGGGCCGGCCGGAGGCACCGATCGGTCCATTGCAGTTCAACGCGCACAGGGGTACAACGCGTACCCGCACACATTGAAAGCAATGGGCCGGCCGGAGGCACCGATCGGTCCATTGCGGTTCAACGCATCACTGTATATGTGACTGGCATAGGTCAGCATGCCTGTCTCAGATGGACATATGCCAGCCACAGATAGCTCCCAGGGAGTGAGGGGCACACCTACATCACGACAGCCTGTCCAAACCTTATCATAAGGCATGTAAGGCTGCATTTCCTATTGTGTGTATGTTGGTGTACATGTTGTCCTGTGGGTGTCACCTGTGGGCAGCCACCCCCAGGCTGTGCACGTGTTCATGGGGACAGGATCCTGGGTGTTACGTGTACGTGACCACTGTGATGTGCAACTGTTCATATCTGTGCATGTGTCATGGTCACATTTCACAGTGGTGTTTGTGTATGTCATGTCACATACCCCGTGAGTCCCATGTGGGACGGTATGTTTGAGCCAGGGTGTCCCAGTGGCACAATAGTGATGGCCCTCCACAGTCTTTGTGCATGTAGTGTTTACAATGTCTCTGATTTCATGTGCACAATGGGAGACAGTCTCCACATCCACGTTGTGTGTGCATGGACTCTGATGTTGTGCGTGTGTGTCACAGACGTCCATGGCTGTCCTGCCATGGCAAGTGTGGCCACTACCTGTGGGGGTCATGTTTGTTTTGCTGTGGTGTACACATGATACTCCAGGTGATGCCAGTGTCCATGTGGCATTACAGGGTCCCTGGGAATGTGCCTGTCGTTGAGCTGTGGTGCCTGGGGCACATCTGTCCTCACATGTCACTGTGGGGGTGACTGTGACACAGCATCATGATATCCAATGGGCCAACCTGGGACAAATTGATGCCACCTGTAGGACCGTGTTGACAGATGTTGGCCATGTATGTACCATACATGTCGTTCCGGTACTGCACACTTCATGTAGTTGTGCCTCATGATGATGTATGTTGGGATCTTGAGTGTGTTCAATACCGCATATGTGGGGTGACTGACGATCTTGCTTACTTCTCCTCTGCACTGCAGGGCTCCTGCTGTCCATCGGCCATTCCCAGACCTGGCAACGATGGTGGAACGGGACAGCATCCGACGGTACCGCTTCACCAGGCAGCTGATTGAGGATTTGGCAGTGCAGTTGTCCCCACATTTGCAGCCTGGCCGGACGTATCCTACAGCGCTGACCCCCAAGGTGAAGGTGATGGCAGCCCTACACTTCTTTGCCACCGGTACCTTCCAACATACTGTGGCGTCTGCTGGTGGGATGTCACAGACCATGTTCAGCCGTGTGCTCCGCGATGTTTTGGCGGCAATGTTGCTCTTCCTGAACCGGTACATCTATTTCCCTAGACTGCGACGACTCACTGACGTGAAGAGTGACGTTTATGCCCTGGGGAGGATGCCGCATGTCATTGGCTCCATTGATGGGACACATGTGGCTTTGGTACCACCACAGGCCCAGGAGCAGGCCTACAGGAACCGCAAGCACTACCACTCGGTCAATGCACTGGTGGTGTGTCTTGCAGACATGACCATCACACACGTGTGTGCCCGTTTCCCTGGTTCAGCACACGATGCCTTTGTGATGAGGAGTAGTCGCATCCCCAGGATGATGGCACAGATGCAGAACCAGCGTGCCTGGCTTGTCGGTGTGTACTGACTTTGTGCCATTGTGTGTGATCTGATCTGTAGTATTCCGCCCACTTTTCCAAGTCAGCTGATGTGCACTTGTCTGTCCGTAGGTGACTCGGGATACCCCAACATGCCGTGGTTGCTGACACCCCTCAGGAACCCTGTGACACCTGCCCAGATGCGCTACAATGAGGCACATGGTCGGACCAGGAGAGTGATTGAGCGGACCTTTGGTCTCCTGAAGAGCCGCTTCCGCTGCCTGGACAAGACCGGAGGGTCCCTCCCATATGCCCCTGCGAAAGTGTGCAAGATTATCATCGTCTGCTGCATGCTACACAACCTGGCAGTGCGGAAGGAGTTGCCTCTCATCCAGGATGACGATGACCAACATCCGCCACCTGTGGAGGATCCTGGCCTGGACCACGATGCCAGTGACGATGATGATGATGATGATGGTGATGTCCGCACACAGCTCATCACCAACTTCTTTAGCTGAATGTGAGTATCCTGAGGTGTCATGTGAATGATGTGAGTTGGCATGATGTGTGGGTGGTGCTCTGGTGCTGTTGGAGTGTGTCCATGGGCTACTTGACAGGATGTGTGTTGCGATGTGTGGTGACAGGTGGGCTGTACTCCCCAACAGTGTTGACATGCTAACTTGGTTCTGGGTGGGTATCTTGTAACATGTATTGTGCATGAGTTTTGCTGATCTGTCCTGTACTGCATTGCTTTTGACTGTGTGTCATTTCTGTCCTTCACAGGGTACTTTCAGATTCGTTTGGTCAACTGTGTCCACCGACGACGTGATTGCACATCCAGGCTGGTAGCTGTTGTGTCCCTACAGGTGATGTGCGCCACACCCATGGACTTCCTTCCATCTACAGTTGTTGACTGTGTGCCCGCTACCAGGTGGGGTTACCTTGCATCTGTAGTGGTTACGGCATGTTGCTACTGTGTAATAAACCTGTGCTTCACTTAGTGATGTGCGTTGTCTGTGGTCACACATTTGACTGCCATTTGCTTACTGCACCTGTGGGCTACTTGACTACAACTGGGAATGGGTGTGGTGTCTGTGCATTGCACCGTCTTCCCTGGCAACATCAGTGTAGGCAATGAGTCAGATGGCCTAGGTGTGTATGTGTTGTGTACCCCTGGTGGTGTGTCTCCCTCATATGTGTCACGTTGCCTGTACTCACATGCCTGTGTTGTCCTTGCTGTTGCAGTTCGCATACACAGTGTAATTTTGCAGTTCATCATCCCCATAACAGCACCCACGTTGGAATCACGACAGAGGCAAGTATGGTGTATTAGTGTGTTTATTGTGATACATCTGTGTTAATAGTGCATAGGATGGGTTGTGCTGTACATGAATCTTGCAATCCCAAGTTCCTAGGTGAATTGAAAGTCCAGGTAGACAGGATCCCCAGTATCGGGGCCACAGTTGTCTGACACATTGTTCCAACTTGTACTCCCCATGCAATGTGTGGGAGTAGTGTTGCCATCAACAGGGTGAACAGTCTGTGCACAAAGGCGAAAATCCAGAACAGGTTCAGGCTTCCTGGGAGTTGCGCTTGGCCATCAGCCTCTCACTTTCCCCTCCTCGGACGACCCCTCTTCTTGGGGGGGCCCTCAAGTGCAGGCTGCTGCGGTGCAGGGGACTCTTCGCCAGAGTCCTCCTCCCTCCCTGTGGCAGTTGCAGTTTGTTCGGTACCAGATGTTGTTGGCACACAGGGAGGTGTGGACTGGTTGCTGTTCATCTGGCGGAGGCATTGTAAAATGTCCCTGTGCACCGCCGTCATCTCATGTAGTACATCCCACTTGGACTCCACGCGGGACATGTGGGAGTCCACACGTGACATGTGTGACTCCACGTGGGACATGTGGGAGTCCAAGCGGGCATGATGGGCAGCCTGCTGCTGTTTGATGTTTCTGAGGAGCCCCACTACCTGGCTGAGCTCTCCGGTGCTGGACTGGTACGCATCAGCTATGCGTACCAGTTGTGGGTCTTCATGCACACCAGCAACGTCTGCAAGCAGCGACCTCTGTCTCCCACCCCTCCCACCACCCCTGCTGACATGTGCAGTGTGTGCAGTTGCACGCACAGATAACCCTGGTCCACCTTGGGGGTTGGTGGTGGTGGTGGTGTCCATGGCCCCAGGTTGGTCCAGGGTCACTGCGCTGGTGTTGCTCCTTATTCTGTCCATGTCGGCAGGGATGGTATTCGTGGTGACAGTCGTTGGAGGGGTGGGTGCAGGGGGTGCAGCTGGTGGACCTGCTGGTGCTGCAGCTGGTGGTCCTGCTGGTGCAGCATGTTGACTTGCACCGGATGTGCCAGGTTGTTCATCGTCCGAGGAGGACAGAGGCTGTACGACGCCAGTGAGCTCGGCATCCTCTTGAGCCTGGGACTGGGACTCCTCAGCGTCTGCTGCTGTGTCCCTATCATCACCTGTTTTTGGGAGACACAAACAATGTATGTCATGTTTCTGCAGGCATCAGTGGTTGACACACCTGACAGTTGTGACTGTGCCTCGGGGTGCGGGCCTGTACATTGTATTGTCCTAAGTCGTCACAGTCAGGGGTTGATATTGGTGTGGCACATTGTCCTGCATTATTTGGGCATTTCTATGTATTCTCTGGGGTGTGAACATGGTCTGCATTGATTGTGTTTGGTTGACAGCCAGACCTCCTTCCCACCCACCCACCCACCCAGCCAGTCAGTTATCCCACCATGGAACGTGCTTGCATTGCAGGGAGTGGAAGTTGTCTCTCAGGATGTCAGTCAGTGGTGTCCTGCTGTTTGTTGGTGCACAGTTGGCAGCAGGGCCTTGTGCTCCCCACAGCAGTAGCCAGTGTCAGCCATCTTGTGAGTCCTTCTCCACTCCCTGTGATGTGAGCATGGTTCAGGGTGGTGTTGATGGGCCAGTTGTGAGGCTGAGCGATGTCTGTGACTACGACTCCCATCATGCTATTGCCTCCACCCCCTTCCCAGCATGCCCATGCTTCCTTCCTTTTGACTCTGCTTCCCTGTGGGGTGGGCTGGCTGTGCTGACAGGATGGCTGGGAGTGTTGTCCTGGCAGTTGTTTGGCTAAGAGTCCCAAGAGTGTCCCTGTGCTTCACACAACATAACCCAGGGTGGTGGTGCTTTGTGGGATCTTGTGTTAGGATGGAGGGCATTGCATTCTACCAGGTGGGTACTGTGGAGTTTGTGTTGAGGGGGGTGAGGGGAGGTGCTGGTGACTATAGTCAGTGCTGCAAGTCCCCCTTCCCACCCAGCCAGCCAGATATCCCACCATGGAACGTGCTTGCATTGCAGGGAGTGGAAGTTGTCTCTCAGGATGTCAGTCAGTGGTGTCCTGCTGTTTGTTGGTGCACAGTTGGCAGCAGGGCCTTGTGCTCCCCACAGCAGTAGCCAGTGTCAGCCATCTTGTGAGTCCTTCTCCACTCCCTGTGATGTGAGCATGGTTCAGGGTGGTGTTGATGGGCCAGTTGTGAGGCTGAGCAATGTCTGTGACTACGACTCCCATCATGCCATTGCCTCCACCCCACTTGCCAGCATTCCCATACTTACTTGCTTTTGTGTGGAGTTCAGTGGGTGTGGGTGTGAGGGCAATGGCAAGATGGCTGACAGTGGTGTCCTGCTGTTGGTTGGTGTGCAGTACCCAGCATGCCCTTGTGCTCCCCACGACACAGCAACAGTGTCAGACATCTTTGATGGGCCTTTCCACTCTCTGTGGGATGTGCATGCGTGAGTGTGAGCTTGCTGGGCCATGTGGTGGGGGATGTAGGGCTGTGACTACGACTCCCATCATGCTATTGCCTCCACCCCCTTCCCAGCATGCCCATGCTTCCTTCCTTTTGACTCTGCTTCCCTGTGGGGTGGGCTGGCTGTGCTGACAGGATGGCTGGGAGTGTTGTCCTGGCAGTTGTTTGGCTAAGAGTCCCAAGAGTGTCCCTGTGCTTCACACAACATAACCCAGGGTGGTGGTGCTTTGTGGGATCTTGTGTTAGGATGGAGGGCATTGCATTCTACCAGGTGGGTACTGTGGAGTTTGTGTTGGGGGGGGTGAGGGGAGGTGCTGGTGACTATAGTCAGTGCTGCAAGTCCCCCTTCCCACCCAGCCAGATATCCCACCATGGAACGTGCTTGCATTGCAGGGAGTGGAAGTTGTCTCTCAGGATGTCAGTCAGTGGTGTCCTGCTGTTTGTTGGTGCACAGTTGGCAGCAGGGCCTTGTGCTCCCCACAGCAGTAGCCAGTGTCAGCCATCTTGTGAGTCCTTCTCCATTCCCTGTGATGTGAGCATGGTTCAGGGTGGTGTTGATGGGCCAGTTGTGAGGCTGAGCGATGTCTGTGATTACGACTCCCATCATGCTATTGCCTCCACCCCCTTCCCAGCATGCCCATGCTTCCTTCCTTTTGACTCTGCTTCCCTGTGGGGTGGGCTGGCTGTGCTGACAGGATGGCTGGGAGTGTTGTCCTGGCAGTTGTTTGGCTAAGAGTCCCAAGAGTGTCCCTGTGCTTCACACAACATAACCCAGGGTGGTGGTGCTTTGTGGGATCTTGTGTTAGGATGGAGGGCATTGCATTCTACCAGGTGGGTACTGTGGAGTTTGTGTTGGGGGGTGAGGGGAGGTGCTGGTGACTATAGTCAGTGCTGCAAGTCCCCCTTCCCACCCAGCCAGATATCCCACCATGGAACGTGCTTGCATTGCAGGGAGTGGAAGTTGTCTCTCAGGATGTCAGTCAGTGGTGTCCTGCTGTTTGTTGGTGCACAGTTGGCAGCAGGGCCTTGTGCTCCCCACAGCAGTAGCCAGTGTCAGCCATCTTGTGAGTCCTTCTCCACTCCCTGTGATGTGAGCATGGTTCAGGGTGGTGTTGATGGGCCAGTTGTGAGGCTGAGCGATGTCTGTGACTACGACTCCCATCATGCTATTGCCTCCACCCCCTTCCCAGCATGCCCATGCTTCCTTCCTTTTGACTCTGCTTCCCTGTGGGGTGGGCTGGCTGTGCTGACAGGATGGCTGGGAGTGTTGTCCTGGCAGTTGTTTGGCTAAGAGTCCCAAGAGTGTCCCTGTGCTTCACACAACATAACCCAGGGTGGTGGTGCTTTGTGGGATCTTGTGTTAGGATGGAGGGCATTGCATTCTACCAGGTGGGTACTGTGGAGTTTGTGTTGGGGGGGGTGAGGGGAGGTGCTGGTGACTATAGTCAGTGCTGCAAGTCCCCCTTCCCACCCAGCCAGATATCCCACCATGGAACGTGCTTGCATTGCAGGGAGTGGAAGTTGTCTCTCAGGATGTCAGTCAGTGGTGTCCTGCTGTTTGTTGGTGCACAGTTGGCAGCAGGGCCTTGTGCTCCCCACAGCAGTAGCCAGTGTCAGCCATCTTGTGAGTCCTTCTCCACTCCCTGTGATGTGAGCATGGTTCAGGGTGGTGTTGATGGGCCAGTTGTGAGGCTGAGCAATGTCTGTGACTACGACTCCCATCATGCCATTGCCTCCACCCCACTTGCCAGCATTCCCATACTTACTTGCTTTTGTGTGGAGTTCAGTGGGTGTGGGTGTGAGGGCAATGGCAAGATGGCTGACAGTGGTGTCCTGCTGTTGGTTGGTGTGCAGTACCCAGCATGCCCTTGTGCTCCCACGACACAGCAACAGTGTCAGACATCTTTGATGGGCCTTTCCACTCTCTGTGGGATGTGCATGCGTGAGTGTGAGCTTGCTGGGCCATGTGGTGGGGGATGTAGGGCTGTGACTACGACTCCCATCATGCTATTGCCTCCACCCCCTTCCCAGCATGCCCATGCTTCCTTCCTTTTGACTCTGCTTCCCTGTGGGGTGGGCTGGCTGTGCTGACAGGATGGCTGGGAGTGTTGTCCTGGCAGTTGTTTGGCTAAGAGTCCCAGGAGTGTCCCTGTGCTTCACACAACATAACCCAGGGTGGTGGTGCTTTGTGGGATCTTGTGTTAGGATGGAGGGCATTGCATTCCACCAGGTGGGTACTGTGGAGTTTGTGTTGGGGAGGGTGTGAGGGGAGGTGCTGGTGACTATAGTCAGTGCTGCAAGTCCCCCTTCCCACCCAGCCAGCCAGATATCCCACCATGGAACGTGCTTGCATTGCAGGGAGTGTAAGTTGTCTCTCAGGATGTCAGTCAGTGGTGTCCTGCTGTTTGTTGGTGCACAGTTGGCAGCAGGGCCTTGTGCTCCCCACAGCAGTAGCCAGTGTCAGCCATCTTGTGAGTCCTTCTCCACTCCCTGTGATGTGAGCATGGTTCAGGGTGGTGTTGATGGGACAGTTGTGGGGGGGCAATATGTGTGACTGCGACTCCCATGATGCTATTGGCTACACTGACTTGGCCAGCATACACAGAATTCCTTCCTTTGAGTGGTCTTCACTGTGTGTTGGTGTTGTTGTGGTGGCTACATGTGTGGATGTGTGTGTTAGTTCTATTTGTGCCACTGCCTAGCTGTAGTTGTGGTTGTGTTTGTACATGTGTTGGCACAGTTGGATGTGACTTTTTTGATGGCATGTGTTGTGTTTATCTGACTGACATACACATTTTGGGATGATTCTGTTCTAGTTGCTGTGTAATTGCTATGAGTGCATGGTTTGACTCTCCCTTGACAGTGATGTGTGTGTTTTGTGGCAGTTTATTGTGTACATTTGTTGTGTACTCACCAGGCTCTGGGATGTCCTCTAGTCCATATACGCTCACTGGCGGAAGGATGGCCCGCACCTTCTCCTCCCAGGGCCTGAGGTATATTGGCTTGGCAGGAGGGCCACTGCCGGTGTGTTGGCTGTTGATGTAGTCTTTCTTCAGCATGTCCCGTACCCTCCTGCGCACGTCATACCACCTGTTCTGGATGTCCGTCTTTGTGCGCCGACATGGTGATTGGGCGTTCACCCTGTTGATGATCCTCTCCCACATCTTGGTTTTCTGCGACATGGGGGTCTGTTGGACCAGAGTGCCAAACAGCTGTGGCTCCACCCTGAGGATCTCGTCTACCATGACTTCCAATTCACTATCTAGGAACTTGGGATTCTTCTTGGGGGCATGGTGATGGGTGGTGATGGTGGGTGATGTGTGTGTTGGTGTGCAGGTGAGGGTGTGTGGGTGTGTGTTGTGCTGGGTGTATGTGAGGTAGGTATTTGTTGGTGTGCTGATGGTGTGTGGCTTGTGTGAGGGATGAGCTGTGGGTGTGTGGTTGCTTTCTCTTGGGTGCTGGCAGTGGAATGGCATTTGCAAAGGCTCATGGTAGTGATTTGTGTCCTTTATATAGGTGGAGTTGTGGGTGTGTCTTTGTTCTCTGTCCCCACCCCCCCAGTATTTATTGGCTTGGTAATTGCTTGTTTGGCCTTTTTGGTTGATTTTTCCTTTGTGCTGTTTGTGTATGTTGGAAACGTTCTTGTGACCGAGTCGGACCCTGCATTGGTCTCGTACGGTGTTTTCCGCTTCGTTCACGCTGTGTTTGTGCAGTTTTCTATGCTGCGTACGCGTCGGTCGCGGTGTATTGTGTTGCTTCGGCTCGGTTTTGTATGCGTGTCGGTCGTACGGCTTGTCCTCCGTCCGACTCGGTCGTGTTTTTCGCGCCTTGCATCGTACTTTGCGGTTTGGAGTTGGCGGGTACGATTCGGTCGGATTTGTTCCGGGTGCGTGTCGGTCGGTTGGATTCGCGTGTTTTTCCGGCCGGATTGCTATTTTCCGAGCGGCTCGGTCGGTCGGCTTGGTTTCCTAACGTGTCGGTCGGATTTATCGCGGCTTGCATCGTACTTGGCGTGTCGGGCGCCACTGGTACGTGTCGGTCGGTAATTTTTCCGGCTCCGAGTCGGTCGGTGCTTTTTCCGGCCCGAATCGGAATCGACCCCTAAGCCTTGAAGAAGTCCCGTTGGGACGAAACGCGCCACGTCGGCTATGAATTCTGTGTCATGATTTTAAAGAATTTTGAATAAAGGAACAAAATAATAAAGGAAGGATTTGTTTTTAGTAAATCAAAGTCTTACTTGATGTTGTCGGGAGACACTGTGCTGATGCTTAATCATTGACGATTGCATATTATTGCATATATTTTTTTGAAACGGTACTTGATTATAGTTGGGTGCTGAGCCAGATTGTTCCATGTGGTTTTGGTTTACCAAAAAATTAGGGACGTAGGAAGGTCACGTTCCTGGCTCTTTGCACCATATCTTTGCTATAAATACAGAAAAACTACACTGATTAGTGCTGGTCCTGAGTGCCTTGACCTTCTGTTTTTTTGTTATGTTTCACTATACTAATTCAACACTAATCCTCTATGGGTCCCGGAGTAGCGTGCTACTTGCCGAAAAGCGCTTCGACGCCTCGTCAGGGGTAGTAAGCGCTATACAAATGCAATTACAATACAATACAATATATTAAATTAATGAAAAAACAATATTGAACACAACTATATTAAGGTAAACAAAATTAAATACAACAATATTTTAACAAATGATATCTACATAAAAACAATATTTCTTCTATTTTCTGTTCCTCAATATTTTTGAGTTGACAATATTTATGATACAATATTCTTACAACTGACATTTTCGAAAAAATATTCTTGTCATTCACCATGTAGAGAGATTACGAGACTGGAGTCATGCGTTCTCTTGGGGAAAGCAAAGAGAAGAGGTCTTGTAGAAGCATGTTGGATGAGCTGTACTTTGCATATGTGAATCTTGGTGTGCCAAGGAAATTACTAGTTTGAGGATGGCTTGCCTTTGGATTATTATTATTAGGGATCTTATAATGTGCACAGCTACCCCGAGGGGTTTCCCGGCGCAGGGCGGGAGTAGGAAAGAGTAAAAAGATGATCTGCATAGCGAGTTAAAGGAGCCAGGTTTTTAGACCCCTGCGGGATGCCAGAAGGAATGTCTAATCTCTCAAGAAAGTTGGCAGGGAATTCCACAGTAGCGTCCCTAAGTAAGAAAAAGACCGGCCTTTCATGCGAGTCAGTCGGATTTTTGGTACAACAAACCGAGTCTGCAGAAAGGATCTCAAGGTGCGAGAAGGATGGTATAGGTGGACCAAGTCTAGGAGATATTTAGGGCATTTCCAGATTTGACCCTGAACATGTAGCATAATGCTTTGACCTTGATAGGGTTAGGCACAGTAAGCCAGTATAGTTCACGAAGAAGGTTGGAAACCAAAGTAAACTTGGGTAGGCGATAAAGAAGCATGGCTGCTGCATTCTGCACAAGTTGCAGTCTATGGATAAACGATTTATCGGCTCCCAAGTACAGCATGTTGCCGTAATCCAGTCTAGAAACAACAAGGGCCTGGATCACAGTCCTCTGTGCTGAGAAGGGAATCAGCCACAGGATCTCTTTTAACCACTTAAGAACTGCGAAACAGGTGGCCGTCACCTTGGCCACTTGTTGTTTCATGGATAGAGATTCATCCATAATGAACTCCTGATTCTTCACACTACTTAAAGGGGTAGGAGAAACTCCCAGCTCGGCGGGCCAGCGATGCGGTCCTTAGAGATTGGGCCTTTTGCCTAGAATCATAACTTCAGTTTTGTCCCCGTTGAGCTTGAGCAAGTTATTCTGCATCCAGAGAGTGATCTTGCTCAAGCCCAAACTATAGGGCCGATTACGATGGCGGGCGGACTTGAGTCCGCCCACCATCGTAGTGGGAATTGGGACCACCCGCCAGTCATGCGGTGGTACCGCACTCCAAATTAGGATGCGACCGCCACCATGGCGGTCGCATCTTGCACTTTAACATTGCGGCAGGTGCTGCTGGCTGCAGCACCCGCTGCAATGCCAAAAATGCATGTCGTGCATTTCACTGCACTACGAGGCAGGCACCACCCGGTGCCTGCCACTTAGTGCAGTGAAATGTAGGGGGGTACCATGGGTACCCCCCCAGTGCACCAACACCTCTCCCCAACACAAGGGGGGCCGCAACGGGCCCCCAAAACCAATACCCGCTAGCCTTTCCATGGCAGTTTCGCCACTATGGAAAGGCTGGCTACAGGCGGTATCGTAATTTGGCGGACGGTGCCTGCTAGGCACCGCCACCATTTTACGCATCATGACCGCTCCGCCAGGCAATCAGGACAATTGCCTGTGGTGGACCCGTGGCGGGCAGTCTTTGTGCCCGCCACGGTCGCGGTCCGGATCCCCCCGCCATCATAATTCGGCAGGCGGAGAATTGTCGTTCGATGGCGGAGGGCTTGCCACCACACGGCTGGCGGTGGCGGGCCTTCCACCATCGTAATCAGCCCCTAAGATCAGAGGGTCCGTGTCCCTGTGTTGGTGAGAGGGAGAAGATGATCTGAGTATTGTCGGCGTAGGAGAAAAGATACAGCCCGGTTTTTACGACCACCTCTGCTAGGGGTCGAATGTATATGTTAAATAGTAGAGGGCTCAGCACCAAGCCTGTGGGACTCCACAAGGAAGAACATGGGCGTTTGACGTGGCAGAGGAAGAGGAAACCTGAAAGGATTGGTCCTTATGAAAGGAGGGAAACCATTCCAGGGCCATTCCATCAAGACCCAGAGCCTGCAATTCACCCAGAAGGATATGGTGAGACACAGTATCAAAGGCAGAGCTGAGATCTAATAGGATGAGTGCCACTGTTTCTCCCTCATCTATGTTGCCTTAGCATCTCAGTTACCCCCAAGAGGGTAGATTCTGTGGAGAAACCAGCTGGATGGTACAATAAATCAGGGGAGGCTCCTCCGGTCAGGCGGAGGAGTGTCGCCTCACTGCTGTTCAGCACTGCAAAAAAGGAAAAAATAAAATGATAATAACTCGATGTTTTTAAAATAAAATTTTTCCGTGCTGAGGCAATTTTACGTGGCAGGACTGGGCTGGGCAGAGCAGGGTGGGGAGTGGTGGCACTCTCTAAGTGTGCATGAGACAGCCGGCCAAACAGTCATGCGCACTTTGCATGTTCTCCACCGGCTGTATTGTACAGGGTATTCAGACAGAATATCGAGTTGGAAATGTTGACTTACACAAATATCGAGTTGGAAATATAGTCACACAGAAATATTGAGAGCAAGAATATCGTGGTCAAGAATATTGAATTTAAGGTAAGAAATATCGTTTTAAAAAATATAGAAGTCATTAATATAGCCTTATAGCCCGCCGTAGCGGGCTATACCGGCTAGTAAAGGCCCGCTCCAGCGTTAAAGGCCTGAGCCGAAGGGGAGGGCCTTTAACAAGGGAGCGGGACTTTAATAGCGGTATAGCCCAGCTACGAAGGGCTATAAGGCTATTAGAACATTCTGCCACTAGAGGGCAGAATGTTCTAACAAATAAAACAAAGGCTTCAGGGAGCGCGAGGGGATTGAAATCCCCTCAGGCTCCCTGAAGCCTTTGTTCACAGCCACAGCTGTGAGCAAAGAAACATTGGAATGTTGGAGCTCTGGGCTTATACCAGCCATTATAAGCCCGGAGCTACTCCATTGTTTTCAATGGAGCTCCCAACATTCCAATGTTCTAATATCGTTTGCAAAAATATAGTTGTTTAAAATATCGATTTTTTATTTAGTGTTATGTATTTTAGTTTATATTTTAAATGTATGTGATGTATTTTTTTTGTATAAGTATTGTTTATGTTTTTTAATATATGTGTTAAATTTTTAGCAGTTATCAATTTTATTTTAAGTACATTTTGCGTTTTTTTAATTCCGTAGCGGATTGTGGGTTTATAGGGGAATCGGGTGGGAAGTAATTTAATTATAATTAATTTTTTTACAGTTTAATTTTAGCTGTGGGTTGTGGGGATTATAGGGGTAAAGTGTGGGAAGTTAATACATTTTTATGAGTTTTAATTTGTTTTTTAATTAATAATATTTCTTTAATTGGTAATTAATTATGTTAATTAAGGAAGCACATTTAAAAAAAAAATTAGATGTGGGTTGTGAATTGTGTGGTGTTATAGGGTAGGAAATAAAAAAAGAAAATGTATATAATAATTAATGTTTTTGTTTCCAGATCATTTCTAATTAAAAATATTTATTTGTTTGAAAATAATTTTTTATTTTATTTAATATAATATTTGTAGGTATTTGTCATATGTATTTAACATTATAATATGTTTTTTTAAATAATATTAAATATATTTGTATTTTAATTTTTAACATATTTATATATTTTTTAATTTATTTTGTTTTTTAAATATTTTTGTTGTTGTTAATATTTTGTTCGTTTTTAATTTTGAACTGACTGAAGTGAGAATATTAATTGTTACCCCTCCGCAATCCAACACTTTCCCTACTGTTGCACTCACTGCAGTGGGAATAGTAATTTTTACCCCTCCGCTCTCCAACACTTTCCCTACTGTTGCACTGACTGGTGTGGGAATAGAACTTTTTACCCCTTCGCTATCCAACACTTTCCCTACTGTTGCACTCACTGGAGTGGGAATAGTAATTTTTACCTCTCCACTATCCAACACTTTCCCTACTGTTACACTCACTGGAGCGGGAATAGTAATTTTTACCCCTCCGCTATCCAACACTTTCCCTACGGTTGCACTCACTGGAATGGGAATAGTAATTTTTACCCCTCCGCTATCCAACACTTTCCCTACTGTTTCACTCACTGGAGTGGGAATATTAATTTTTACCCCTCGGCTAGCCAACACTTTCCCTACTGTTGCACTTACTGGAGTGGTAATATTAATTTTTACCCCTCCGCTATCCAACACTTTCCTTACTGTTACACTGACTGGAGTGGGAATAGTAATTGTTACCCTCCGCTATCCAACACTTTCTGTACTGTTACAATTATTGGAGTGGGAAAAGTAATTTTTACTTCTCGCTATCCAACCCTTTCCCTACTGTTGCACTGATTGGAGTGGGAATAGTAAATTTCAGCCCACCACTATCCAACACTTTCCTTACTATTGCACTCACTGGAGTGGGAAACGTAATTTTTACCCCTCTTTTATCCAACACTTTCCCTACTGTTACACTCACTGGAGTGGGAATAGTAATTTTTACCCCTCCGCTATCCAACACTTTCCCTACTGTTGCACTCACTGGAGTGGGAATAGTAATTTTTACCCCTCCGCTATCCAACACTTTCCCTACTGTTGCACTCACTGGAGTGGAAAATTTAAGTTTGAAGATTTTTAAATGGTTTAATGTTTTAATTTATAATAGAATGTGTTTTTTTAATTAGAGTTTATGTTATTGTACATATATATATATATATATTTGTAAATTTTTATATAATTTTAAAATTATAAAATAAATTAAAATTAATATTTTATTAATTGTTTTAAAGTAAATATATATTAATTATTTTGTATGTGTTTAACTTTTTTAAATTAAGTTTATTTGTTATATTTGTTAACATTTATATTAAATCTACTTTATTTTTTATATTAATTTAATTATTTAACATATTTAATATGCAATATTTTATTTTATATATACATATATATATATCTATATATATATATATTTTACACCAACTCCGGTTACGGGATCTGCCTGGCAAATTCACGGGCGGTCCGAGTTAGGGCTACCGGAAGCCCGATACATATATTCACTCCGTTCTGCTCCTCCAACAGACGTACTCGGACACAACACGTATGCTTGTGAAATATTTAATTGCAGGAAACAACGCGTTTCGGCTTCCGCCTTGATCACGTTTCAAAGTTGCAACAAACAGTGATTGAATTTAAACTATGCCTAACATAGACATAGGACTAACACCACATAAGTCTAGCACCCTCTAGAAAAATGGCATCCATTTTGGAAGTTCTTAATATACTCGATATATATACAATTTAAACACTTCTCACATTATTTGATGATTTCAAAAGAGAATTATAACTCCCATTAATATTTCATGTAAAAACATTCAAAATTGATGTTTACAATATTTGTTTCTCAAATAATTATCGGAAAATGTTTGCATGGTTTTTCATCACTATGTTTGCTCCACAATATTCGCAAGTGTGTATTTTACTTAAACCGAGATTCTCAACCCAAGCCTATTGGCGGATAATGTATCTGTCATTCTACTAACCATAGAGTATCAGCTAATAAAGTTTTTCTGCATTGAATAACTGCTGAAGACATTGTGATATAACACATACAGGCACTTATAATGTATAGTTTTGGCAATAACGCCCCTGTGGGCAGATTCACCATAAGCTTCTACACAGATGTACAGTTGATTACTATACATCTTCCTACATCTCGCCCCAGTGGGCAAATAATCCAAAGACAATATTACTGCTTCAATCGGTTGTCCCAATTAGGTAGAACCCATAGCTGGAAAACATGATTAGACACTCCAATCATTGTAGGGCCAAGATCAACAAGATGCCATTCCATACCTAAAGAATCAAAAAGTTAAAAATATTAAAAATATTTAAAATCACAAAAGGGTCGAACACCGCCTAATATTCATACATATACAGATTTCATTCCATCAAGTGAACTGCTAGTTCCTCGCTCGAATTTAAACCATTTGGGGTCAGGCAATCAAAATCAATAATATACTTTGACTCTAATTTACGCAGGGATAGTTCCCGATTCCCTCCCCTGACACCCATAACAACCGCATCAATCACCACCATTCTCAGAAGATTTTCATTTTGGAAATGACAATCATAAAAGTGACGTGCTACTGGGTACTGCTTGTTATTATTCCTAATGGCACGAACATGCTCCAGTACTCTCTTCCTAGCACGATGTATTGTGCTGCCCACGTACCACTTGTTACACGGGCATATCAAAACATATACACAATACATAGAGTTACATGTCAAAGACTTGCGTATTGTAAACTCCCTGTCTGTATTGGGAATAATCAATGTACAGCAGTCAATGCTTTTACGACATGCTTTGCAGGTTTTACAACATCTGAACCCAGATTTAGTCCTGTTCCTACTTATGTCCTGTTTCCTCACATGATTGTGGCTCAAGTCATCCCTCAATGATCGACTTTTTCTGAAGGTTATTTGTGGGTTGCTAGATATATATGGTTTGAGATGTCCGTCAGTAGATAGCACATGCCAATGTTTTTTAAAGATCTTTCTGATCTCATGGGCTTGTCCCGAAAAGGTGGTCACAAATCTTACTGTCTCCTCATTGGTATCTTGTCTGTTAGGATGAAGCAATTCATTTCTAGTGGTAGTCTCTACTCTATTGCAGGCTTGTCTGATGGTTATAGCTTTGTAACCTCGTTCTTTGAAACGATTACACATAATTTCCTTCTCTGTCTGGTATGCTAGCTATGTACTGCAGTTCCGTTTAGCCCGTAACAGCTCCCCATAGGGGATGCTGTCAACGAGATTGCGGGGATGTGAGCTTCTAGCACTCAATATGCTATTCCCTGATGTCTTTTTACGGAACAGACTTGTTGCCAATGTTTCTCCTTGGATTTCCACTAAAACGTCTAGAAATTCAATAGACGTATTACTTATCTGTTCAGTGAACATAAGATTACACGTGTTCACATTCAATTTGCTCACAAAGTTCTTAGCTGCTTCAGCACTACCATTCCACACCATAAAAATATCATCGATGTACCGCAGCCACAGGACCACATTGTTCTCAAACTCTTCCATTTGCGTGGACACCTGCTCCTCCCACCAGCTCATGAATAGATTAGCGTAACTGGGGGCGAAGCAGGTGCCCATCGCGGTGCCCTGTGACTGCCTGTACACCGAATCATCAAAAATAAAAAAATTGTTGGTAAGACAAAAATAGATCATGTCCACCAACATTTCCGAATGGTGCAGTAAAGAGATGGACCGTGTCTTTAAAAAATGTTTCACAGCCTGTATACCAAGATCATGCTGGATACTCGTGTAGAGACTACACAGATCAAGGGTGACCAGAGTGTATGTTGTTTCCCAATGAATGCCATCAATGATTGTTAAAAAATGAGTGGTGTCTTTCAGATAAGCGGGAAGAGCTACTACAAACGGCCTCAGATAATGATCAATGAATCATGAGGTGTTTTCAAGTAGGGATCCCATAGAAGAGACTATGGGTCTCCCTGGAGGGTCCAATGCATTTTTATGTAGTTTCGGTAGAAGGTAGAGAATGGGGGTCCTCGGATGTGCACATTACACAATATTAGGCAAGAATCTAGACCTGGGCCTAAAATTACTTACTGGATTTACCCCCAAATCCATTTCACAATTGTCTAACATTTCTTCTCTCGATAGATCACCCCCTTCCAAAGAAGATAAAATCTGAAGAGTTTCAATATCATCAATGTTAAGATTACTCATTACATTTGACTCACTTCCAATCGCATTACTGTTAGAATGTGTCTCAAACCATTTTTTTAACTTCAGTTTCCTGGAGAAATAAAACAAATCAATTCTCGTCTGGGTATAATTCAGGTTCATAGAAGGACAAAAGGACAGACCTAGTGCGAGGACCTCCATTTCCTGAACGGAAAGAGTTCTTTGAGAAAGATTAATCACCGTCATATTTTGGTCTTCCTGCCCCTTGTCATCATTCCCACGGGCAATTTCTCTTCGTTTCTTTCTCCTGTTTTTGGCTTGTTTATTACTTTTGCTCTTCCTCGTTCGCCTCGTCCCCTTCCCTTCTGACTCCCTTGTTCTTGATAAAATTCTGTCCAACCTTGATTCATTACTTGGAACTGTAACAAAAAATTACTTTTTCTTTTCTGTGGATCCACACTCGTTTCCGAATTAAGACCCACTGCAGAAATATCCGGAAGACTGCCATCCGATACATCGCTTTCACTTACTTCAACCACTGTTTGTTTCATTAAACTAGTTGTATTTACTGATCCTATTTTCTTATCAAACAGATGGTCATATTTACGATGAAATGTATGTGTACGGCCAGCCTGATAATCTTTAAAGTCCCGTAAAAAATTTCGCTGTTTTTTCATGGTTATCTCCTCCTCAAGTTTAGCCATTCTGATATTAAGCTGTTTAACAAATTCATCCAGTACCTCTTTGGATACCAATTGGCCCAATTCCTCCAGAATGGTATCAATCTGTGCCAATAATTTGCTTCTATCCTTGAGGGCGTATGTTACCAAGATACGCATCATGGTTATAGAACAGGCTGCCGAATTGTTGGACCACTCATCAAGCATCTCGGGGTCAGGGTCTTCAAAAGTTGGAATCGTGAATATCCTTAGACCCCGGGGTACTCGTCCAACATCGATATATCTCTGGAGTGACTCCATTTTGGAAGTTCTTAATACACTCGATATATATACAATTTAAACACTTCTCACATTATTTGATGATTTCAAAAGAGAATTATAACTCCCATTAATATTTCATGTAAAAACATTCAAAATTGATGTTTACAATATTTGTTTCTCAAATAATTATCGGAAAATGTTTGCATGGTTTTTCATCACTATGTTTGCTCCACAATATTCGCAAGTGTGTATTTTACTTAAACCGAGATTCTCAACCCAAGCCTATTGGCGGATAATGTATCTGTCATTCTACTAACCATAGAGTATCAGCTAATAAAGTTTTTCTGCATTGAATAACTGCTGAAGACATTGTGATATAACACATACAGGCACTTATAATGTATAGTTTTGGCAATAACGCCTCTGTGGGCAGATTCACCATAAGCTTCTACACAGATGTACAGTTGATTACTATACATCTTACTACATATATAGTAATCAATTGTACATCTGTGTAGAAGCTTATGGTGAATCTGTTTAAATTGTATATATATCGAGTGTATTAAGAACTTCCAAAATGGATGCCATTTTTCTAGAGGGTGCTACACTTATGTGGTGTTAGTCCTATGTCTATGTTAGGCATAGTTTAAATTCAATCACTGTTTGTTGCAACTTTGAAACGTGATCAAGGCGGAAGCCGAAACGCGTTGTTTCCTGCAATTAAATATTTCACAAGCATACGTGTTGTGTCCGAGTACGTCTGTTGGAGGAGCAGAACGGAATGAATATATATATATATATATATATATATATATATATATATATATATATATATATATATAAAAATCGATATTTTGTACAACTATATTTTTTACATCAATATTTTTTCTCTCGATATTTTTGTACTTACCTGTTTAAGTATAAGGAGTCGATATTTTTGCATTCTATATTTTTCTTCTATATTTTTTACTTCTATATTTTTTACATCGATATTCTATCAGTGAACCGGTGGAAAACATGCCCAGGCTCCCAGTCCCTGTCTGAGCGCTGAATCACAGTGCTCAAATCAATCACAACGCTGCATTGCAGCGTTGTGATTGGCTTAGGGGAGCCTAGGTGCTTCCTGCTTCCAAAGAAGGATGAGGACGGAGGCGAGGTGGCGGCCTGCCAGATGGCCGGCCGGCCGGTAAGTGATTGTTTTTTTTTTAACCCCCACATCCCCTCCCCGCCCTACTACTGCTTCCCAGGAGCAGTCGCCACTGCAATACATAAGGGTCCTGGGTTCCATTTTTGGAGACCCAGGCCTGCCCTGCAAAAAAAAAAAAACATGAGGAGGAAGAGGAATCCCCTCAGACAGACTTGTGTACTGCTGCATATACACCCACTGTGCCTGCCTTCTGATAAGGATGTGAGCCTAAACATTCAATGAATGCATAACTGCCAAAATAGCAGGAGCAGTCCATGCAGGTAAGAGCAGTGGGATGGTGGGGCGGGGTGGGGGGCATTTCAACAAAAAACTCTGTGGGAAAATTAAATAAATAATTAATTTTCCCTCGTCATCTGTCGAATACCCCACCCACCCTGCCCCACCGCTCTTACCTGCACGGGCCGCTCCTGCAAAATGGCTCATGTCCAGCCTGTTTAGCCAGCCACACTTTGAATGCAGAGATATGTCAACCAATATATTTGATGGGAAGTCTAAAACTACAAGCCCCAGAATGTGAAGTATTAGTAGCCGAGGGGTTGTGAACATTGCTTAGGAATGTGGTAAAATTGGAACCCATCTGGCATTGTAGCCTGTTGTTTACAGTATACATGGAGTGGGCTATGCATCCGTTTTGCTTTTCCCGTTTAGCTTTCCTTTGAAACAGCATGAGTCAGATCTTGGATCAGGACAGAGTGGTATATAAGTCTCACCTCATTCTATTGGCTTTTAGTGTATCATTTTGCATCCTAGGAGTGGCTTGATTGTAATTCACCAGGGTCAATTTTACATCTGATAACTACACTTGAACATTATATTTTTTGCCAAATGCAATTAATTTATCTCATACATACATTCTAAACTGAACTCAACCATTTTCTGCTATTTATTTTCATTATAAGACACATTGGATCACATTATGTCAAAACAAATTAGTCGTTAGGTAAACCAAAGGGTCATTGATCTAATGAGTTTCATTAGAAGAATAATCCTTTGTCATCTCCAGCAACCACAGTCAGTCAGCCCAGAGGTTTTGGAAAGCCAGTGCTCAGACATATATATGAAAATATAAGGCAGAACTATTGGCTCTGTCAGTGTTTGTTTTCTTGGTTGTTTAGTTGTCATGTTAATTTTACTGGGCACTGCTTTCTTCTGAAGTTTAGCTACATTGGAAATTCTCGCTACAGAGGTTCAAAACAGCAGATTGGTCCATCCCATTGTGTGAGTCTTTGTTCTTGTGAGGTAGGGCTACCAGATGATTACATACCACTGGGAAGTCTGGTTTCCAGTCCTGTCCTTCATGTAGCGAATCACTGTATTATGTGAGTTGTGCTCTTTTTCAGTTTAAGTGAACCAGCAGGACCAAAGTACCTGAAAACTGTGGAAAGAAAGCCTTCATAACAATAGGAAAGCTCAGGACTGGAAAAGTTGTGTGACTGCACTTTGATATCAATGGAAGCTATCGGAAAGTAATGTCTTTTAAAGAAAACGAATTTTCGAAGATAAGTCGAGGTCACACCCCCTGTTCTTACTCTTTTTATTTATTTTTAAAGTTGAAGTTGTGTTTGTGTCCTTTTTTTGTTAGTATATGTGCAAATAACATTTATTTAAAACTGTTAACAGTAGGTCGTCCTGTGGGGGGATACATCATTAGAAAATAATGGTTAGTGATGGTGGCAGACTATGCTGCTCTTGAGTATGGGATGAGCGTGTGCCTAGGCGAACCTAATATCAGACACAGGTAATGGTGATATATGTCTCTCTGTTTAAAATTTTTAACATCAATGCTAAGAATACAAGGATACAAGATATCTTGGACAAAATGTCGAACACCGTCATATCGAAAGTAAGTGCATACAAAGGAGGCTGAGATGTGCTGTTCCCAGCTCCATATCTATGTACCTAGAAGATATATTGGATGTATTGGAGAACCATGTGATACAGTTTGTTATGTACTTTTTTCTTTTGTTGCTTGATGATTAGCTTATAGTTCTTTTTCTTCATTTACATTCATTACAGATAGTGGACGGCCACTTATTGTCATAAAGAATATGTTTGTGCATGACCTTTCATTAAATACATTTGGTTCACAGTACTATGAAGATCATGAGATTGGTAATAATCCATTGTCTTTTTATTAATATCATTTTATTTTGTTGTTTACAGATCCTCCTGATAGTTCCCAGGGTTACATTCAACACGAATTAAAATTTAGAAGCTATGAGCACTGGGATCCGGATGTTCCATGGGGGTACTATATCCCATAGCTGTCTATTGATCGTCGATTATTGATTACTGATAAGTTAACCACGATGGGAGCAATCTTTCAATATGGGGTACTATACCCCAGTTTTACGGGGAGGATCTAAGTGATATTGTACAAATAGATAAATCTAAACAAATCTATTTCATTTTACCATCTTCTTTATGATGTATCATTGAAATGAATCAAGGGTATGATAAATTGGGGGTACTAGACCCAGGAATTTTTGTAAAACTTTATTTTTGTTAATTGTATCAAATATGCACATTAATTTTGATTTTGTGATTATTTGAAATTGCTAATTTAAAGAAAATATCTGATTAATTGAATATATTTGAGTTCAAATTACTTAAAAATACATCGTGATATAATAATGAGTTAAATATAATCAATGTTATGCTAATCATGCAACGTGAAATTTATAATTTATTATTTAATTTTCTTTCTTTTTTTGTAAATCACTTTAATACAAAGTATGTTTTTTTCACTTATGTGGTATGGGACTTAAGATCAAGCTATAGTCTTTTCTCTATGTTTTTCTCTATGTCTCTTTTGTATGTTTGGCGTCGTGTGTGACGCAAAGTATAAAAAAAGAGTAAACTCCGAGCAAAGGTCATGTGACCAAGAGCTGTTTAGCTCGAAACGCGTCGTTTGTGCCCGGAAATAAATCTAATTTTCAAAACTTGGATTGGTGTGGCTCGTGCTTACTATATCGTGTAAGCTTTGGTGGTGGATTTATGAGAGTGGGGGCGCCCACTCAAGACGAGCCCCAACCCGAACGGAAGGGCGTTTTTTTGCGCCACGAATTTTCCGTTGATTTGCAGAATCAAAACTTAACGCCCGCCGGCAGTACAATTGGACTCACCGCAATACAGACTCTGAGAAGACACGGCTCCGTGAGACAACAATTTCGACACGATTATATTCCGCAAGTGTCAAAGGGGGTCGAGACACGGTGAGTTAGCTGCCAGGGTTCGTTGGGACAGCAGTCCGATTCAACGCAATCCAAGTTTGAATGATCGGAGGATCGAAGTGCATTGTGGGCAATGGAGTTCCTGAAAGGCAGAGAAACATCGGCAAGCCTAATTTTCAAGAAAACAACAACGGAAAACAATCGGGAGGGAATGAATGCTTCCCAGGTGCCAATAACATCGAGCATCAAACAAAAGGGCAACATGTTGGAGAAGTTAAGGAGAAAAGAATTGAGCCGATGGTGGGAGGCGACCTCTCTCCAGAGTTACCTAGATGTCGACCGTATACCGAGAGGGCTCAGAATATTCATAGTACCCACGTTGAATAAACCGAAGCAGGAGGTATTGAAAGCATGGATTGAGAACACCGCATCCTGTTCAAAAACAATGCTGAAGATTTTGATACAGAATGCATGGGAAGAACATAAGGAGCTGTTGGAACAGATACAAAATCTACTGGATGAGTTGGCAAAGGACTCTGACCAAAATGAGGTCAAGAAAGTCTTAACTACAGTGAACGACAAAATTATTATCTTTGAGAAAGAAATTATAGAACGAAAGCAGAGGAAATTCGAAAGAGACGAGAGAGACTACAGATGCGGAAGGATTCTAACTTTCGCAAGAAAATTCGACAAACTCTACTCAAACCTTAACAGAGACCGAACATTAGGAGCAGCAGATAGAGGGAGATGGGAATCTGGCACCAGTTTGAGCTCCGACGTTGGTTCCATAGACAGCAGTAACTCCAACCCTTCTGAGGTGGTCTCTTTTCCGAGGAACTGCGCCTCTTGCAAGAGCTAAACGAACAGTCAACAAGGGGGAGAACAAGGGGCAGAGGCAGAGGAGGAAAAATAAAAGCAAAAGAAGACGAGATCGCCGCAAGCAAAACCAACAATACTGGCATGGGAACAAGGGGCCAGAATCGAAAGGAGAAATAATGGATGGACAAGAACTTACGGTAATGAATTTATCTCAAAGACTTATGAATGAAACGGAAGAAGAGGTTCTTAAACTAGGTCTTACTTTCTGTCCAGACATACCCTTAGATTACTCGCAGACACGTATTGATCTTTACCTATTTGTGCGTAAGCTTAAACTCTTTAAAATACATAATGTAAAACAGAAGGGGCAGCATATTACACATGACAGTAGACCACCTACATCTCTTTGTATTGAAGATATTAATACACTCAGATCACTCCAAGAATTGGAAGATATTCCGGGGGTCCAGGGAACGCAAGAGGTTGACCTTTTTGATCCGGCAAATATTGCCTTAATATCTAATCTGGGAATTGACCCAGTAACACCTGACACAACGGGATTTAGAGCTAAATCTAAGTACATGCCACAGATTGCTAAAGATAATATAGATATCTTTCACGAAGCAGTAAATCAAGATATTCTACAATTACTAAAGAAACCTGTGATTAGTTCTAATATAACCAAAGCACAGAGAGAAGCCATATTGTCTTTGCAGAATGACGAGAGTATTATAATAAAACCTTCAGATAAGGGCGGCAATATTATCCTTTGGGATAAGAGAGAGTATATACAAGAGGCCATGAGGCAGCTTAATAACAGTACATGTTATGCTAGAGTAGGTAAATCTTATCTTACCGAACAGCAAAAAAGATTTTCTGATCTATTGAAGGGGTGGTCGGATGAGAATCTTCTTAATTGGGATGAACAACAATTCCTTAAGAACAATACACCCACTGTACCTACATTCTATCTGCTGCCTAAGGTGCACAAGGACCCATTACATCCCCCTGGTCGCCCGATAGTTTCCTCGAAGAATAGCCTCTTCGAGAATGTTTCTATTTATGTTGATCATTTTCTGGCAGGCTATGTGAAGGATTTAACATCATATGTAAGGGACACCAAGGACTTTTTACAGAAAATTGAGAACATACACTGGGGTAGAGAGCATTGGTTAGTCTGTCTGGACGTTGAAAGCCTTTACACCAATATTAGACACAGAGATGGTCTCAAGGCTTGTGAACATTTCTTGAAAACCAGGAGCATACATCTATTGGCACATACACATATGTTATTACAAATGATAGAAATCTGTCTAACAGAGAATGTGTTTATGTTTAATGGTGTATTGTATAAACAGATACAGGGGACTTCAATGGGCACTTGCTTCGCCCCCAGCTATGCCAATCTTTTGGTAGGCTGGTGGGAGAAGCAGGTGCTCTGGAGTGAGCCTTTTGAGCATTGGACCAGCAAAATCAATGTATGGCTAAGATACATCGATGATGTCTTTTTTGTGTGGGAAGGCAGAGAGGGCGACCTCCTACACTTTGTTAATGAATTGAATTGTAAAGCAGTCAATCTCAAATTTACCATGCACCACAGCCAACACACGGTGGATTTTTTGGACATCAGGCTTACTATCAAGGATAATGAATTGGTAACAGATCTGTTCAGAAAAAGCACAGCAGGGAATTCTTTACTCCATTCAGCAAGTTGCCACCCCCCTAACTTTAGGTGGAGTATTCTATTCAGCGAGTTTTTAAGGGCTAAAAGGAATTGTAGTTCTGAAGATAATTATCAGAGGAATAAAAAGGAGATGAAGGCCAGATTTCAAGCTAGAGGGTATCCCCTCAAAATGCTTGAGTTGGGTGAAAGCAAGGCAGATTCCATCAAGAGAAGTGAGGCTCTTTACAAAGTTCCCAAAATTAAAATAGTGAAGGAGAAATCTCCTATCAGATTGATCACAACATATAACACACAATCTGTGCAATTCAGTAAAATCATCAAAAAAGATGGGATATCCTCACACAGGACCGAATATTGAGAGAGAAATTAGGAGAACATCCCTCGATAACCTATAGAAAGGGCCCCTCACTCAAGGATATGCTAGTTAAGAGCCACATGGAACATCGCAAACCTAACTGGTTAGAGAAAGCAGGGGGATTCCACAAGTGTGGAAAGTGCAAAGCGTGTAGCAATAGTCAGAATGTGAAGGAAGTCAAGTTACAAAGAACTAACAGACAGTGGACCATTAAAAAGAATATCAGTTGTGGAACTGATTTTGTAATCTATGTGATCACTTGCCCTTGTGGCAAGTGGTACATTGGATCCACTACTTTTCCAGTAAAGAAAAGGATCTTAGAGCACTGGCGTGCTATCACAAATAAGGATTTTAGCTACAGCACAGC
This sequence comes from Calotriton arnoldi, assembly GCA_963921515.1. Classification (NCBI taxonomy): domain Eukaryota; kingdom Metazoa; phylum Chordata; class Amphibia; order Caudata; family Salamandridae; genus Calotriton; species Calotriton arnoldi. The sequence continues at coordinate 133,699 of CAWUFW010003654.1, read as the reverse complement.
AAGACATTTTAATCAGGCACACAATGGAGATTGGACCACTGCCAAATACTTTGCCCTTGATACCATCCATAAAAATCCAAGGGGGGGGAATCGAGTCCAATCCTTGAGAAGGTCTGAATCTAGGTTTATTCTACAGGCTGGGAGTGTTTTTCCGTTTGGAATGAACAACGATGAGGAGATGCATGTACATCTGTAATCCTGCCTTTTTTATGATGTTTTCTCAGGAACTGGAGTTTACAATTTGTATTATGTTATTAATTTGTATTGGAGAACCATGTGATACAGTTTGTTATGTACTTTTTTCTTTTGTTGCTTGATGATTAGCTTATAGTTCTTTTTCTTCATTTACATTCATTACAGATAGTGGACGGCCACTTATTGTCATAAAGAATATGTTTGTGCATGACCTTTCATTAAATACATTTGGTTCACAGTACTATGAAGATCATGAGATTGGTAATAATCCATTGTCTTTTTATTAATATCATTTTATTTTGTTGTTTACAGATCCTCCTGATAGTTCCCAGGGTTACATTCAACACGAATTAAAATTTAGAAGCTATGAGCACTGGGATCCGGATGTTCCATGGGGGTACTATATCCCATAGCTGTCTATTGATCGTCGATTATTGATTACTGATAAGTTAACCACGATGGGAGCAATCTTTCAATATGGGGTACTATACCCCAGTTTTACAGGGAGGATCTAAGTGATATTGTACAAATAGATAAATCTAAACAAATCTATTTCATTTTACCATCTTCTTTATGATGTATCATTGAAATGAATCAAGGGTATGATAAATTGGGGTACTAGACCCAGGAATTTTTGTAAAACTTTATTTTTGTTAATTGTATCAAATATGCACATTAATTTTGATTTTGTGATTATTTGAAATTGCTAATTTAAAGAAAATATCTGATTAATTGAATATATTTGAGTTCAAATTACTTAAAAATACATCGTGATATAATAATGAGTTAAATATAATCAATGTTATGCTAATCATGCAACGTGAAATTTATAATTTATTATTTAATTTTCTTTCTTTTTTTGTAAATCACTTTAATACAAAGTATGTTTTTTTCACTTATGTGGTATGGGACTTAAGATCAAGCTATAGTCTTTTCTCTATGTTTTTCTCTATGTCTCTTTTGTATGTTTGGCGTCGTGTGTGACGCAAAGTATAAAAAAAGAGTAAACTCCGAGCAAAGGTCATGTGACCAAGAGCTGTTTAGCTCGAAACGCGTCGTTTGTGCCCGGAAATAAATCTAATTTTCAAAACTTGGATTGGTGTGGCTCGTGCTTACTATATCGTGTAAGCTTTGGTGGTGGATATATATATATATATATACTTGAAGATGAAGGATCACAAGAAAACAACAGCCAGCCAGGGCAAAAATCTGGATCCCAAAGGATACAATGAGTCACAAAGAAATAAAATATCCAAGAAAGAAGTGACTCAAACAGATAGATTCACCAAAGAACAAAAATATATTTCCACTACAACGTTTCAGCTTCCGCCTTCCTCAGGTAGTACAAGATGGTTTGCTCAGTGGCTGCACAGATGACACAGCTGAATTTTCAAAAGCATCATCAGTGAATATTCCATTTGGAATGTGGAATCAATGCAGTCCTGAGAGCTCTTGAGATATGCAGTAATCAGGTTGTATTATCAGTAATGTTCAGTCCATCTGGATGCAGTGATTTTAAACGGTACATCCAGAAGTTTTCTCTGGAGTCCAGTAGTTCTTCCTTTGAGACATGTTCCACGGGGAAAATCTTCAAATCTGATAGTAAATGATCCACAAGGTTAAAATGATTGGCTACAGGCTGGTCAATTTTCTTATTAATTATTGCCGATTTGTGGTTCCTGAATCGTGTACGGAGGTCATTCACTGTTTGGCCTACATATTGTTTTTTACAGCTTTGCCGTTGGCACTGAATCACATAAATAATGCATGTTGAGCGACATGTAAGATGCTGTCTTATTCCATAGGTCCTTCTCGTAACAGAACTAGTTACTGATGATGTTTGTAAAAGGTATTCACACGTGATGCACCTTTTAGAGTCACAGCAATGAACCCCTGCATTTGTTACAACTTGCTTGAGTTCAGCTCTCACAATAAGAGATCGTAAATTTGGAGCTCTGCGGTAAGCAATGACTGGCGGTTTTGGAAAAACCTTTTGCAATTTTTCACAAGTAGACAGTAAGGGAAATGTTTTTTGCATTATATTTCTGTAGTTGGGAGCTGATGGATGATAGTCAACCACAAATGTCATGGTTCGTTAGGAGTTCATCCTCCCCCGATCACTAGGTGTGTTCGTGCGCACGCTTGAACCTTCACTCGTGCGGAACGATTCTCCTCACTTCCGGGTTGCTGGCGGTTAGCGGTTCAGCTTTCCTTGCTGAAACCACCGCCACGTCACTCAGCGCTTCCGGGGGAATCCGCATAAACGCAGCGATTCCCACCGGCTCGGCGCTTCGTATTGACGCCCGTGCCTGGACAGACGCCTTTTCAGGTAATCAGGGCTGTGCAGGAGCGCTGCCCATTCTTCCTTGTTATTCTTCCGTGACTTGCCACTTGCTGACACCCTTTGAGCCTTCTCTCCTTGGCCAGTACATGCGTACTGGCAGTGCCTTACTTTTCCTGGGAAGGGGTCCAGTCAGTAGTACTCAGGATACACTACCTTTTGCCTCACCGCGCTGGAGCGTTGTTTGTTATTTTCTTGTTTGACCGTGAAGGCCACACCGCGCTGGAGCGCTTGTTTTGGGTTCTTTTCTCATTGCACAGGAGCGCTGGTTTCTTTGGTGTGCCTTGCGCAGGAGCGCTGGTTTCTTTGGTGTGCCTTGCGCAGGAGCGCTGGTTTCTTTGGTGTGCCTTGCGCAGGAGCGCTATTCAGCTCTTACTATTGATGACTTCAGAACTTATGATGTCCGGTTATGAGGTAATTGCTATCTTCCGCATGAGTGTATGGTAGTGACTGGAAGAAGGTGTGTTTGGGTTGACTGTAATAGGTGTTCCCTTGTTTCCCTATGTAGCTGGTGTCCACGGTTAATCCGAACAGGAGGACATCCTCTACTGGTCTTCCGGGCACCATCCTGCAATCTTAGCTTCCCTCCCACTCCCATCTGTATCCTAGTTTGTTTTCAAGTCTCGACTGGGGTAAGGTGGGTACAGGGGTGATAGCTCATGTCGTCTCTGCGAGATCTCTCCGCAAGAAACAGGTAAACTTGTGGGGTACCCGACAGAATACGAAGCCCAAGTTTTACTTCTCGCCCGGACGACATGACCGAGGTCACGCTCTACAGGATATAGCAGCTATGCTTGCTACCATACAGGCAGAGAACCTCAGCTTACGCCAAGACATGACGGCCCTACAGGGTCAGTTGGCGGCTGGGGTTTCGGGTCCCTGGGGTCCTTCTCCCTCTTCTAGGGTTCGGCAGGAAGGGTTGCTGCGGCCACCACTGTTCACCTTTGGGGGTTCCTCCTCTACCACGCAACAAGATAATGCCATACACGTGATAGCTCGCCATCCCGTGCAACTAGCTCCTCCCGAGCGTTTCTTTGGCGACAGCGCCAAGTACAGTGTCTTTCTTCACCAGTGCCACCTGCACTTCATGGCCAGAGCAACCGCCTTTCCGGATGACGCATCCAAGATCGCCTTCATCCTCTCCTACATGGGTGGCGACGCCGCCCAATGGTCCATCTCTCTGGTGGAGAATGACGACCCCATGCTATACAACTTGCCGGTTTTCAAGGAAGCACTGCGGCGGATGTTCGCCCGTCACACCTTTGTTCAGGCCGCGGACAACGAACTAGTCAATCTGAAACAAGGCAACACCGACCTGCTCCATTATATTACAACCTTCAGTAGACTCGTCATTGAAGCCCGTTGGCCTGAGACCAAGAAAGTATCCGTGTTTTACAGGGGTTTACGCGACGAATTGAAGGACCTGATATCCCAGATACCTGATCCCCCTGATGAAATAGGTCCTTTCATCGACCTAGTGGTTAAGGTGAACTACAGGATCCAGGAGCGAAAGAGTGAGAGAACCAAAGGAGGCGAAAATCGATTCCTGTCCTCCAAGGACAAAACGAAGGACGAAGCGGCTCCACCCAGTGACGTGCCTGAACCGATGCAAATTGGAGGGGTAAGGGGACCTCTCTCCAATGAGAAAAGAGAGAAAAGGAGAAAACTGAACCAGTGCCTGTACTGCGGAAAAAACTGACATTTCGTCAGGGAATGCCCAGTTAAGCCTACCCGAGCCAAAGGAAGAAGACCGTTCGCTCTGCCTGTATCCAAGTCCGACAAAGCGGGAAACGGAGAAACCCAGTAGGTAGTGGGGTCCAGCTACTGGGTTCTTCGTCCAGCAAGACTACGACCCCTGCCCTTTTTAGTGGCAACCACCATCTGGGTGTAAAGGTGGACCTCCGATCATGGACCGGCCAGGTATGGCAGGTAACAGCCCTTCTTGATTCAGGAGCCACCGGCAACTTCATCGACACCCGGTATATGAAGGACATGGGTATGGCCACGGTACCAAAGACTAAACCTGAGACAGTAAAAGCAGTGGACGGTACTGATCTCACCTCCGGTCTTATCCGGTACCAAACAGAGGACTTGGTTATGGCCTTTGAAAACAAACACACAGAAACCATTTCTTTCAACATCATCGATGCACCCCAGTTTCGGGTTATTTTGGGACTTCCGTGGCTGGTGAGCCATAACCCTCGGATTGACTGGACATCCGGGATTCTAGCCTTGGACTCAGCCTATTGCCGCATCTCCTGTTATAAACCGATCGACTCCTTCGGTATGCGTGACATACAGGCCCACGCTCTACCCTTGACAGGAATGGGCATGACAACACAGGAAAAGGTACCAGAAGCATACCTTGACCTGGCTGCAGTGTTCGACAAGAAGGGAGCCAACACCCTTCCTCCTCACCGTTCGTTCGACTGCAGGATTGATCTGATCCCTGGCTCCACGCTTCCTTGTAGCCGGATATACTCCCTCACTGAAAAGGAGAACGAACACCTCCGCTCCTACCTGGATGCATACCTAAGTAATGAGTTCATACGCCGTTCTAGGTCCCCAGTATCCTCTCCTCTTTTCTTCGTGGCCAAGAAAGAGGGGGATCTCAGGACATGTATAGACTTCAGGGCGATGAACGCCATCACTATAAAAAATAGGTACCCATTGCCTCTGATTTCTAGCCTGTTGGATCAGGTGAAAAATGCCTCCATTTTCACCAAACTGGACCTGCGGGGGGCTTACCATCTAGTCAGAGTCCGGAAGGGTGACGAATGGAAAACAGCATTCCGAACCAAATTCGGCCTCTTCGAATACCAAGTCATGCCTTTCGGACTCTGCAACGCCCCTGCGGCGTTCCAGTTTTTTATCGACGAGGCGTTGAGGGACTTCATTGATGTGTTCTGTATAGTATACATCGATGATATACTGATATATTCACAGACCTTGGCAGACCACGTCCAACACGTACGCGCCGTCCTCCAACAACTAGGACGACATGGTTTGTACGTCAAACTGGAGAAAAGCATCTTTCATACTACGACTGTTGAGTTCCTGGGACATGTCATCACTCCTACTGGCATCCAAATGGACAACAAGAAGGTAGAAGCTATCTTGCAATGGCCATCTCCTACCACCGTGAAACACGTCCAGAGGTTTTGGGTTTTGCCAATTACTACCGCCGCTTCATCACAGGTTTCTCCAGGATTGTCACTCCCATCACTCGTTTACTGCGCAAGGGGGTCCGTTACTGCTGGGATACGGAGGCCGAACATGCTTTTCAGGAGCTGAAAAGCAATTTCACTACAGCTCCCATTCTAAGACACCCCGACTCCGAACAACCGTTTATAGTGGAGGCTGATGCCTCACAAGACGCTCTGGGAGGTGTGTTGTCGCAGAGGGACACCGGAACAGGTCACCTACACCCTGTAGCGTTCTATTCCAGGAAACTCCTAGCTGCCGAACGCAACTACGCCATATCAGACCGGGAACTCCTGGCCATTAAAACAGCGTTTGAGGAGTGGCGCCACTACCTGAAGGACGCTAGACATCCCGTGACTATTTATACGGATCACAGGAACTTGCAATTCCTTCGTTCAGCCCATGCCCTCACATCCAGACAACTACGATGGACTCTGTTTTTTAATGAATACGATTTCCGCATCACGTACCGACCAGGGAGGGAGAACGCCAAGGCCGACGCACTATCCCGTCTGGAGGACACCGACGACTATGTGTCCGCCACTGAGCCGTTGCCCATCATTCCCGACCACTGCTTCCAGGGAGTTGTTCTGACTTCTGATTTTCTTTCCCAGCTTCAGGACGACATAAAACAAACTGATCAGACGTCCTTGGCAGAGAACCACACGGGTGTAACCACACAGAACGGGTTCCTGTACAAAGACGACAAATACTACCTTCCTCTGGTAGCCCGTCAACAGCAGGCCCTGTTTACGTGTCACAACCATGTTCTGTCCAACCATCCGGGCTATCACAAAACCATGGAACTATTGCAGAGGCATTTCTGGTGGCCCACGATGGAAACGGACACCAGGTCCCATATCGCCCGTTGTACTGTGTGTGCCCAAGGAAAGAACTTGTCAGGACCATCCGTTGGGTTGTTACATCCCATTCCTGTTCCTCCTCACCCCTGGCACACCATCTCCATGGACTTTGTCGTAGAATTACCAGCCACCGCATTTGGTTACACCACTGTTTTGACCATAGTAGACCATCTCACGAAGATGGCTCATTTCGTACCACTGAAGAAATTGCCTTCGGCAGCTGAGCTGGCAGTGGTGTTCCTGCAGAATGTGGTTCGTCTGCATGGCATACCGTCTGTGGTCATAACAGACCGGGGTTCGCAGTTCGTGTCTCGTTTTTGGAATGAGGTGTGCACAGCCATGGACATAGACGTTCGCTTGTCATCAGCATACCATCCTCAGACTGACGGTCAAGCCGAGAGGACTAACCACACCATGGAGCAGTACCTCCGTTGCTTGCTTCTGGCAGTTGAAAGAGAATGGGCAGAAGTGCTATGGATGGTGGAATTCGCATACAATAACAACAAGCATTCTGCCATCGGTATGTCTCCCTTCTACTGCCTACAGGGCAAACATCCCAGAACTATGCCATGGGAAGAACCACAGGACAGTCCCTTGCCCATGGTTCAGGCATACCATACCAGGCTCTGTACTCTCTGGCAACAGGCCCGATTTGAGCTAGCCAAGGCCAAAGAGACTTATAAGCAGTACGCGGATGATGGCCGGAAAAAGGAGCCCGCCTACAAGAAAGGCGATAGGGTGTGGCTCTCCATCCGTAACCTTAACGTGCACGGCCCCAAAAAACTGTTGCCCCGTTTTGTGGGACCCTATGTCATTGACAAAGTAATCAACCGTGTGTCCATGAAGCTCTTGTTGCCTCCGCAGATGAAAATACACCCTGTCTTCCATGTCTCCCTTCTGCGTGCTGTTCACCCTGAGTGCACTGTGTCGGCCCCTCCTTCTCCAGTTCTTAGGAATGATCACATTGAGTACGAGGTCAGGGCTATACTGGGTTCCTGTCGTACCCGGGGGAGGCTTTTTTATCTGGTAGACTGGAAAGGGTACGGTCCAGAGGAGCGGTCCTGGGAACCCCTGTCTCATGTACGCCACGCTTCCCGGTTGGTTCGTGTCTTCCATGTCCGTCACCCTCTTAGTCCTCGCCCTGCCACCCCTTTGTGAGGCTGCTGTTGCGGGTGGGGGTTCTGTTTTGGGCGGGGGTACTGTCATGGTTCGTTAGGAGTTCATCCTCCCCCGATCACTAGGTGTGTTCGTGCGCACGCTTGAACCTTCACTCGTGCGGAACGATTCTCCTCACTTCCGGGTTGCTGGCGGTTAGCGGTTCAGCTTTCCTTGCTGAAACCACCACCACGTCACTCAGCGCTTCCGGGGGAATCCGCATAAACGCAGCGATTCCCACCGGCTCGGCGCTTCGTATTGACGCCCGTGCCTGGACAGACGCCTTTTCAGGTAATCAGGGCTGCGCAGGAGCGCTGCCCATTCTTCCTTGTTATTCTTCCGTGACTTGCCACTTGCTGACACCCTTTGAGCCTTCTCTCCTTGGCCAGTACATGCGTACTGGCAGTGCCTTACTTTTCCTGGGAAGGGGTCCAGTCAGTAGTACTCAGGATACACTACCTTTTGCCTCACCGCGCTGGAGCGCTTGTTTGTTATTTTCTTGTTTGACCGTGAAGGCCACACCGCGCTGGAGCGCTTGTTTTGGGTTCTTTTCTCATTGCACAGGAGCACTGGTTTCTTTGGTGTGCCTTGCGCAGGAGCGCTGGTTTCTTTGGTGTGCCTTGCGCAGGACCGCTGGTTTCTTTGGTGTGCCTTGCGCAGGAGCGCTATTCAGCTCTTACTATTGATGACTTCAGAACTTATGATGTCCGGTTATGAGGTAATTGCTATCTTCCGCATGAGTGTATGGTAGTGACTGGAAGAAGGTGTGTTTGGGTTGACTGTAATAGGTGTTCCCTTGTTTCCCTATGTAGCTGGTGTCCACGGTTAATCCGAACAGGAGGACGTCCTCTACTGGTCTTCCGGGCACCATCCTGCAATCTTAGCTTCCCTCCCACTCCCATCTGTATCCTAGTTTGTTTTCAAGTCTCGACTGGGGTAAGGTGGGTACAGGGGTGATAGCTCATGTCGTCTCTGCGAGATCTCTCCGCAAGAAACAGGTAAACTTGTGGGGTACCCGACACAAATGGAGTTCTGTCACTTTTGTTTCTGCTGTTGGTATTCCAAATAAGTGCTTCTCTGGGTAACTGCAAAGACTTGTCAATTTGTTGCTGTATGATATGCAGAGGATAGCCTCGCCTTTTAAATAATGTAGCAAGCTCCTGTAGATGGTCTTTACAGGTTTCCTCATTGCTGCAGATGCGTCTTATTCTGAGTGCTTGGCTGTAGATGATGCTCAGTTTAGTGTGGTGTGGGTGACATGAAGTCCAGTTTAGATACAAATGAGCATCTGTAGGCTTGTGGTACAGATCAGTTGTAATTTTTTGTTCATGAATGGTGAGTAGCACATCCAGAAAAGGGAGATGATGCTTCTGTTTAGTATTGCTGCTGGTAAATTTGATGGTAGGATGGATATTGTTGATATAAGCTGTAAATTGTTCCAATGCTCTACTTCCTGCATTCCATATTATAAATATGTCATCAATGTATCTTAGCCATACCTGTGGTTTGATGCTATAAGTAGCAAGTATACAGTTCTCTAGTTTGCCCATGAAGATATTTTCAAGAACAAATCTACATCCTAGATATGCGCTGTTCATCCAGGAGAAAATCAGTAAGTGCCAATTTACAATAGCACATTTACAAATCTATAAAAAACTTAACATCTATCCTATGGGGTTGGAGGTTAAGTCTAAGCCACCTTTTAAACTAACTAGTTGTGAATGGTCCGCTACATGGAATATTTTACTGCATAACTCATCAATGGCCCTACTATTGGCATCTATTAAAGTAACCATTCAAAAAATGCAAATGCTTAAAGCCAAGCTACAAAAAGAACTGGAACTTTTAAAGAACACAAAAAGTGACTCTGAAGTGGCACACATACTACAGAGGGTTGCAGTAGTAAAAAAGATGACTGCCAGGAATGCTATTGAAATTAAATCTGCAAAACTAAAAAGAGATATGTTAAGATTTCATATACCTCCTCTTCCAACTCACCACTTCCTAAATCATTCTGTTTTTGGAGATTTCCTTGTCAGTTTAAGCCCTGTGAGTAAACAGCATAAAAAAACCAGAAGATTTATAAGACAAAAAAAGCTGCATAGCATCAGCCAGTTACAACCCTTCCAGACATCCGACCCAGTTATTGACTTGACTGGAGGGCTCCTATCACCAGGTGAATTGAACCTCTTGAGCAAAGGCCTCTATTTCTGTCCTGCACCGAAGGACCATAATATGGCCAACATGATGAGAGACCTAAAAACCTTCAGAGAAGATGCAGACTTGCAGAATACTTTTACAATAATTCTAATGTTGGTCTGCCAAGCTACCTTCCAGATCCATTTAAGAAGTTCCGCCATCCCAAATCATGGACTCCTCAATGTGGTAGAAATCCTGTTCTTGATACATACATTTTATCCATCAACAAACTCATCAAGGAATCAACACCTAAGAGGATTTTTGATAACATTACCCGAGAAGAAAGAAAAGCTCTCCACCTCCTACAACAGAGATTGGATGTCATTATAAAACCGGCAGACAAAGGTGGTGCAGTGGTTGCCTTGAAAGTAAGTGATTATATTGAGGAAGGAATGAGACAACTAATGGATACCAACACTTACAAACCTTTAGAAACTGATCCCACAGAAGACTTAAACAAAGAAATTAAGAACATGGTTGTAAGGTACAGGAGCTTAAACCTCATTGATGAAGCAACAGCAGATATACTTGTTCATCCCAAACCAAGACCTGGGAGATTTTATATGCTTCCCAAAATTCACAAAATGAACAATCCTGGCCGTCCCATCATCTCTGGCAATGACACAGCCACTGAGAGACTATCTTTATTTGTCGACCTGCACCTCCAGCCCATTGTACAGGAACTTCCATCATTTGTTAAAGATACCAGTCACTTCCTTCAGATTATTGAAAAATTAAACCAAACCTACACATTTGATGATGATACTCTTCTGGCTACATTTGATGTTACATCATTATACACCAATATACCACATGAGGATGGGCTTATGGCATTATCTGAAGCTCTTAATAAAAGAACTGTGAAAAAGCCATCAACAAATGTGCTTACCAACTTTGCAAGAGTTATCCTTAAATCCAACAATTTTACATTCAGTGGTAAACACTATCTGCAGATACAAGGGACTTCCATGGGCACTCGGATGGCTCCATCCTATGCAAATATCTTCATGGGCAAACTAGAGAACTGTATACTTGCTACTTATAGCATCAAACCACAGGTATGGCTAAGATACATTGATGACATATTTATAATATGGAATGCAGGAAGTAGAGCATTGGAACAATTTACAGCTTATATCAACAATATCCATCCTACCATCAAATTTACCAGCAGCAATACTAAACAGAAGCATCATCTCCCTTTTCTGGATGTGCTACTCACCATTCATGAACAAAAATTACAACTGATCTGTACCACAAGCCTACAGATGCTCATTTGTATCTAAACTGGACTTCATGTCACCCACACCACACTAAACTGAGCATCATCTACAGCCAAGCACTCAGAATAAGACGCATCTGCAGCAAGGAGGAAACCTGTAAAGACCATCTACAGGAGCTTGCTACATTATTTAAAAGGCGAGGCTATCCTCTGCATATCATACAGCAACAAATTGACAAGTCTTTGCAGTTACCCAGAGAAGCACTTATTTGGAATACCAACGGCAGAAACAAAAGTGACAGAACTCCATTTGTGGTTGACTATCATCCATCAGCTCCCAACTACAGAAATATAATGCAAAAAACATTTCCCTTACTGTCTACTTGTGAAAAATTGCAAAAGGTTTTTCCAAAACCGCCAGTCATTGCTTACCGCAGAGCTCCAAATTTACGATCTCTTATTGTGAGAGCTGAACTCAAGCAAGTTGTAACAAATGCAGGGGTTCATTGCTGTGACTCTAAAAGGTGCATCACGTGTGAATACCTTTTACAAACATCATCAGTAACTAGTTCTGTTACGAGAAGGACCTATGGAATAAGACAGCATCTTACATGTCGCTCAACATGCATTATTTATGTGATTCAGTGCCAACGGCAAAGCTGTAAAAAACAATATGTAGGCCAAACAGTGAATGACCTCCGTACACGATTCAGGAACCACAAATCGGCAATAATTAATAAGAAAATTGACCAGCCTGTAGCCAATCATTTTAACCTTGTGGATCATTTACTATCAGATTTGAAGATTTTCCCCGTGGAACATGTCTCAAAGGAAGAACTGCTGGACTCCAAAGAAAACTTCTGGATGTACCGTTTAAAATCACTGCATCCAGATGGACTGAACATTACTGATAATACAACCTGATTACTGCATATCTCAACAGCTCTCAGGACTGCATTGATTCCACATTCCAAATGGAATCTTCACTCATGATGCTTTTTGAAAATTCAGCTGTGTCATCTGTGCAGCCACTGAGCAAACCATCTTGTACTACCTGAGGAAGGCGGAAGCTGAAACGTTGTAGTGGAAATATATTTTTGTTCTTTGGTGAATCTATCTGTTTGAGTCACTTCTTTCTTGGATATATATATATATATATATATATATATATATATATATATATATATATATATATATATATATATATATATATGATACTTATGTCCCTCATCAACCCTCCTTCGCATCACACGCGATTCATCGAGGGCACAGGAAGACAGCACCGAGCAGGTCACAGTAGCAAAACAGGTCCGTAGTTCATGGTGGACACTGGTCTGTTTGTATATTGGAGGGTGATGGAACAGAATAAAGCACTTGTTTGATTAAGCAACCTTCCAAGTTTCGGCGTTTCTGTGGTCCGTACCTGGGAGGTCCCACGGAGTAAAGGAGGTGGGCCAGGTGGGCCAGGATCGAGAGTTCTCATATATATATATATTCACTGAAAAAACCATAGGTTTTAGGGACAGTTATAGTTAGTTGGACATTTCACTCGTACAAAACCATAGAAATTCCCCCGTTATAGTTAGTTCAGCTAACTATAACTCGCGCCCCCGCAATGCACTGCTGATGACGTCACATATTACATCACTCATGACATGGTCAGTGACATCACTGATGACATCACTGATGACATCTCAAATGACATCACTGATGACATCACTGATGACATCATCCAGTGACTGTGTTTCTGTAAAGTTTAAATATGTTTAAATATATATAGGGAAAGGCGTATTGAAGAATGAGTGGGTGTATAAGTGTCTGAATGGATGATTTAGTACGTGAGTGACTGACTCTACAAGTGAGTGATTAAATGTATCTTACTGAATGCATGTGTTAGTGACTAAACTGTGTGAATGTCTGTATCCGTCTGTCTGTTGGTTTGTAAGCGGCTGCATGGCTTTCTGAATAGCTACATGAGTGTCTACATGGGTTATTGATTGATTGTCTGAGTATCTGTATGGGTGCCTGAGTGTTTGTGTGGTTGGGGTGTGTGTGACTCTGTGCATAGATGTGTGAGTTGGTGATTCACTGGGTGCATGGTTTCAAGAGTGCATCTGTGATGGACTGTATGGGTGGGTGAGTGTGTGTATGGGTGTGTTAGTGATTGAATGTATATCTCAGTGGTACATGTGTGAGTAACTACATATGTGAAAGGCAGTATATATGTGTGTTGGAGTATATAAATGGCTATAAGTGAGAGTGTGTGATTGTGAGAGTGGCTGTATGGATGAGTGTGTACTTGTATCAGTGATTGTATAAGAGCGGAAGAATGTGCTAGTATTTGTATGAGTAAGTGAGCTGGTGTGTGTATAACTGTATAGGTGAGTAAATGGGTGTGTGATTAAGTTTTTTGCATGACTGACTAGGTGTGTGAGTACCTCTATGGATGAGTGGCGGTGTGTGAGTGTTTATATAGGTGTATGAGTGCATATGATAGTCCTGTACTGAGTGACTAAGTATGAGTGACTGTACGGGTGAGTGAGTGGATGTGTGTGTGTAGACCTAAGAATCAGTGAGTGGGTATGTAGTTTTTGGTGTTGGAGTGTCTATGGTTTTGAGAATGGCAGTCTGTAATTTAGAGTGGGTGTATCAAAAGTTATATTAGGGTGTGAGAAGATGCATGAAATTATCACATGGATGATGTCATCAGTGATGTCATTTGAGATGTCATCAGTGATGTCATCAGTGATGTCACTGACCATGTCATGAGTGATGTAATATGTGACGTCATCAGCAGTGCATTGCGGGAGCGCGAGTTATAGTTAGCTGAACTAACTATAACGGGGGAATTTCTATGGTTTTGTATGAGTGAAATGTCCAACTAACTATAACTGTCCCTAAAACCTATGGTTTTTTCAGTGAATTTCAAAGGTTTTTTAAATGCTAATTTCTAACTATAACGTGTCTGAAACCTATGGTTTTTTCAGTGAATTTCAAAGGTTTTTTAAATGCTAATTTCTAACTATAACGTGCCTGAAACCTATGATTTTTTAAGTGAATTTCAAAGGTTTTTTTAAATGCTAGTTTCTAACTATGCCTAAAGAGGTAGGACATGTGAAGAAAGAAGAAAAAACGCACAGAAAGAAGCAAAAGATGTGCAGAAAGAACCAACAGAGGAGCAGAAAGAGGCCTTGTTGCAAAATCATCCTGTGCCCACAACTTTTTCAGACGGGTACTGGTGGTAACTGACTCTGACTAACCAGAGCCAGTGCTATGCTAAAAGACACTTAGAATACAGTGAAAACACCTACATACACTAGGGAACACTATGCGTTGGGGTACCCCTGTGATTAGCATGACCTCCTCTGCAAGTCCCTAGTACATAATAGGGCAGGGGGATTAAAACTACCTCTTAAAATGCGCTACAGGGCGCGTTTGCACAGTGGTGAAGGGAGGGGGGGCCTGAGGTGACGTGTGCAAACGCACCCCGTGGCGCGTTTTAAGTTTAGAGTAGTGCAGTGGTGTATGGGTAGTGTAGGGGGTCGTGCTGGGTTAGTGTTTTAGGGTTTAGGGTAGTGCAGTGGTGTTTGGGTAGTGTAGGGGGTCGTGCTGGGGGTAGTGTTTTAGGGTTTAGGGTAGTGCAGTGGTGTTTGGGTAGTGTAGGGGGTCGTGCTGGGGGTAGTGATTTAGGGTAGTGCAGTGGTGTTTGGGTAGTGTAGGCGGTACTGCTGGGGGTAGTGTTTTAGGGTTTAGGGTAGTGCAGTGGTGTTTGGGTAGTGTAGGGGATACTGCTGGGGGTAGTTTTTAGGGTTTAGGGTAGTGCAGTGGTGTTTGGGTAGTGTAGTGGTTCGTGCTGGGGGTAGTTTTTTAGGGTTTAGGGTAGTGCAGTGGTGTTTGTGTAGTGTAGGGGGTAGTGTTTTAGGGTTTAGGGTAGTGCAGTGGTGTTTGTGTAGTGTAGGAGGTCGTGTTTTAGGGTTTAGGGTAGTGCAGTGGTCTTTGGGTAGTGTAGGGAGTCGTGCGGGGGTAGTGTTTTAGGGTTTAGGGTAGTGTAGGGGGTCATGCGGAGGGTAGTGTTTTAGGGATTAGGGTAGTGCATTGGTGTTTGGGTAGTGTAGGGGGTCGTGCGGGGGGTAGTGTTTTAGGGTTTAGGGCAGTGCAGTGGTGTTTGGGTAGTGTAGGGGGTCGTGCTGGGGGGAGTGTTTTAGGGTTTAGGGCAGTGCAGTGGTGTTCGGGTAGTGTAGGGGGTCGTGCTGGGGGAGTGTTTTAGGGTTTAGGGCAGTGCAGTGGTGTTCGGGTAGTGCAGGGTCGTGCTGGGGGAGTGTTTGAGGGTTTAGGGCAGTGCAGTCGTGTTCGGGTAGTGTAGGGGGTTGTGCTGGGGGTAGTATTTTAGGGTTTAGGGTAGTGCAGTGGTGTTCGGGTAGTGTAGGGGGTCATGCTGGGGGTAGTGTTCTAGGGTTTAGGGCAGTGCAGTGGTGTTTGGGCAGTGTAGGGGGTAATGCTGGGGGTGGTGTTTTAGGGTTTAGGGCAGTGCAGTGGTGTTCGGGCAGTGTAGGGGGTCGTGCTGGGGGTGGTGTTTCAGGGTTTAGGGCAGTGCAGTGGTGTTCGGGCAGTGTAGGGGGTGGTGTTTCAGGGTTTAGGGCAGTGCAGTGGTGTTCGGGCAGTGTAGGGGGTCGTGCTGGGGTTGGTGTTTCAGGGTTTAGGGCAGTGGTGTTCGGGCAGTGTAGGGGGCCGTGCTGGGGGTGGTGTTTCAGGGTTTGGGGCAGTGCAGTGGTGTTCGAGCAGTAAAGGGGGTCGTGCTGGGGGTGGTGTTTCAGGGTTTAGGGCAGTGCAGTGGTGTTCGGGCAGTGTAGGGGGCGGTGCAGGGGGTGGTGTTTCAGGGTTTAGGGCAGTGCAGTGGTGTTCGGGCAGTGTAGGGGGTGCTGCAGGGGGTGGTGTTTCAGGGTTTAGGGCAGTGCAGTGGTGTTTGGGCAGTGTAGGGGGTGCTGCAGGGGGTGGTGTTTCAGGGTTTAGGGCAGTGCAGTGGTGTTCGGGCAGTGTAGGGGGTCATGCAGGGGGTGGTGTTTCAGGGTTTAGGGCAGTGCAGTGGTGTTCGGGCAGTGTAGGGGGTCGTGCTGGGGCTGGTGTTTCAGGGTTTAGGGCAGTACAGTGGTGTTCGGGCAGTGTGGGGGGTCGTGCTGGGGCTGGTGTTTCAGGGTTTAGGGCAGTGCAGTGGTGTTCGGGCAGTGTAGGGGGTTGTGCTGGGGCTGGTGTTTCAGGGTTTAGGGCAGTGCAGTGGTGTTCGGGCAGTGTAGGTGGTCGTGCTGGGGCTGGTGTTTCAGGGTTTAGGGCAGTGCAGTGGTGTTCGGGCAGTGTAGGGGGTCATGCTGGGGCTGGTGTTTCAGGGTTTAGGGCAGTGCAGTGGTGTTCGGGCAGTGTAGGGGGTCTTGCTGGGGCTGGTGTTTCAGGGTTTAGGGCAGTGCAGTGGTGTTCGGGCAGTGTAGTGGGTCGTGCTGGGGGTGGTGTTTCAGGGTTTAGGGCAGTGCAGTGGTGTTTGGGCAGTGTAGGGGGTCGTGCTGGGGCTAGTGTTTCAGGATTTAGGGCAGAGCAATGGTGTTCAGGCAGTGTAGGGGGTTTTGCTGGAGGTGGTGTTTCAGGGTTTAGGGCAGTGCAGTGGTGTTCGTGCAGTGTAGGGGGTGGTGTTTCAGGGTTTAGGGCAGTGGTGTTCAGGCAGTGTAGGGGGTCTTGCTGGGGTTGATGTTTCAGGGTTTAGGGCAGTGCAGTGGTGTTCGGGCAGTGTAGGGGGTCGTGCTGGGGGTGGTGTTTAAGGGTTTAGGGCAGTGCAGTGGTGTTCCGGCAGTGTAGGAGGTCGTGCAGGGGGTGGTGTTTCAGGGTTTAGGGCAGTGCAGTGGTGTTCGGGCAGTGTAGGGGGTCGTGCTGGGGGTGGTGTTTCAGGGTTTAGGGCATTGCAGTGGTGTTCGGGCAGTGTAGGGTGTCGTGCTGAGGGGTGGTGTTTCAGGGTTTAGGGCAGTGCAGTGGTGTTCGGGCAGTGTAGGGGGTCGTGCAGGGGGTGGTGTTTCAGGGTTTAGGGCAGTGCAGTGGTGTTCGGCCAGTGTAGGTGGTCTTGCTGGGGGTGGTGTTTCAGGCTTTAGTGCAGTGGTGTTCGGGCAGTGTAGGGGGTCATGCTGGGGCTGGTGTTTCAGGGTTTAGGGCAGTGCAGTGGTTTTCGGGCAGTGTAGGCGGTTGTGCTGGGGCTGGTGTTTCAGGGTTTAGGGCAGTGCAGTGGTGTTCGGGCAGTGTAGGGGGTCGTGCTGGGGGTGGTGTTTCAGGGTTTAGGGCAGTGCAGTGGTGTTCGGGCAGTGTAGGGGTCGTGCTGGGGCTGGTGTTTCATGGTTTAGGGCAGTGCAGTGGTGTTCGGGCAGTGTAGGGGGTCGTGCTGGGGTTGGTGTTTCAGGGTTTAGGGCAGTGCAGTGGTGTTCGGGCAGTGTAGGGGGTCATGCTGGGGGTGGTGTTTCAGGGTTTAGGGCAGTGCAGTGGTGTACGGGCAGTGTAGGGGGTCTTGCTGGGAGTGGTGTTTCAGGGTTTAGGGCAGTGCAGTGGTGTTCGGGCAGTGTAGGGGGTCTTGCTGGGGGTAGTGTTTCAGCGTTTAGGGCAGTGCAGTGGTGTTCGGGCAGTGTAGGGGGTCGTGCTGGGGGTGGTGTTTCAGGGTTTAGGGCAGTGCAGTAGTGTTCGGGCAGTGTAGGGGATCGTGCAGGGGGTGGTGTTTCAGGGTTTAGGGCAGTGCAGTGGTGTTCGGGCAGTGTAGGGGGTCGTGCTGGGGGTGGTGTTTGAGGGTTTAGGGCAGTGCAGTGGTGTTCGGGCAGTGTAGGGGGTCGTGCAGGGGGTGGTGTTTCAGGGTTTAGGGCAGTGCAGTGGTGTTCGGGCAGTGTAGGGGGTCGTGCTGGGACTGGTGTTTCAGGGTTTAGGGCAGTGCAGTGGTGTTCGGGCAGTGTAGGGGGTCTTGCTGGGGGTGGTGTTTCAGGGTTTAGGGCAGTGCAGTGGTTTCAGGCAGTGTAGGGGGTCTTGCTGGGGGTGATGTTTCAGGGTTTAGGGCAGTGCAGTGGTGTTCGGGCAGTGTAGGGGGTCTTGCTGGGGGTAGTGTTTCAGGGTTTAGGGCAGTGCAGTGGTGTTCGTGCAGTGTAGGGGGTCGTGCTGGGGATGGTGTTTCAGGGTTTAGGGCAGTGCAGTAGTGTTCGGGCAGTGTAGGGGGTCGTGCAGGGGGTGGTGTTTCAGGGTTTAGGGCAGTGCAGTGGTGTTCGGGCAGTGTAGGGGGTCGTGCTGGGGGTGGTGTTTCAGGGTTTAGGGCAGTGCAGTGGTGTTCGGGCAGTGTAGGGGGTCGTGCTGGGGGTGCTGTTTCAGGGTTTAGGGCAGTGGTGTTCGGGCAGTGTAGGGGGTCTTGCTGGGGGTGATGTTTCAGGGTTTAGGGCAGTGCAGTGGTGTTCGGGCAGTGTAGGAGGTCTTGCTGGGGGTAGTGTTTCAGGGTTTAGGGCAGTGCAGTGGTGTTCGGGCAGTGTAGGGGTCATGCTGGGGGTGGTGTTTCAGGGTTTAGGGCAGTGCAGTGGTGTTCGGGCAGTGTAGGGGGTCGTGAAGGGGGTGGTGTTTCAGGGTTTAGGGCAGTGCAGTGGTGTTCGGGCAGTGTAGGGGGTCGTGCTAGGGTATGTGTTTCAGGGTTTAGGGCAGTGCAGTGGTGTTCGGGCAGTGTAGGGGGTCGTGCAGGTGCTGGTGTTTCAGGGTTTAGGGCAGTTCCGTGGTGTTCGGGCAGTGTAGGGGGTCGTGCTGGGGGTAGTGTTTTAGGGTTTAGGGTAGTGCAGTGGTGCTTGTGTAGTGTAGGGGGTCGTGCTGGGGGTAGTGTTTTAGGGTTTAGGGTAGTGCAGTGGTGTTTGTGTAGTGTAGGGGGTCATGTTTTAGGGTAGTGCAGTGGTGTTTGGGTAGTGTAGGGGGTCGTGCTGGGGTAGTGTTTTAGGATTTAGGTTAGTGCAGTGGTGTTTGGGTAGTGTAGGGGGTCGTGCTGGGGGTAGTGTTTTAGGGTTTAGGGTAGTGCAGTGGTGCTTGTGTAGTGTAGGGGGTCGTGCTGGGGGTAGTGTTTTAGGGTTTAGGGTAGTGCAGTGGTGTTTGTGTAGTGTAGGGGGTCATGTTTTAGGGTAGTGCAGTGGTGTTTGGGTAGTGTAGGGGTCGTGCTGGGGGTAGTGTTTTAGGATTTAGGTTAGTGCAGTGGTGTTGGGGTAGTGTTTTAGGGTTTAGGGTAGTGCAGTGGTGTTTGTGTAGTGTAGGGGGTCATGCTGGGGGTAGTGTTTTAGGGTTTAGGATAGTGCAGTGGTGCTTGTGTAGTGTAGGGGGTCGTGCTGGGGTAGTGTTTTAGGGTTTAGGGTAGTTCAGTGGTGTTTTTGTAGTGTAGGGGGGTCATGTTTTAAGATGCAACGCTCCAATACCTGACCAGTCTGCACTACATAAAACTGCAAAAAAACTAAAAATAAAAAGTGTTTTGCACACTTTTGTCATTGGGCTATATATGGGCTACATCTGGGTAATATTTGTGCTACATTTGGGCTCTTTTTTCACTGGTGGCCATGTTGGAAGACTTCTTTGTTATGAAGTTTCCTAATTTCCTCATTTACTGCAGTCTCCTCAGTAGGATATGCTTTCAGTTTTTTACTTTGATTCCATCAAGAAGGCATTCAGATGTGTCACACATTTGCCATAAATTCAGAATGTTATTACTCTAGTTGTTCATTAGATCACTGTAGTAAAGCTACTGCTCACCAAGGAGTTAACTGGAAGTCTACTGCTGGTATTGAAAGTGATTGTTTCAGTCTGCATGTCAGAATTTTCTAATGAAATAGAAGAGGATTTGAGATCTCACTTAAAACATGCACTAAATTTTCTTTTTGCAGCACTAACCATAATTTCTATGGCAAAATGAACCCCCTCATTTTGTTCCTTTTTAAATTAAATGTTTTAAGTGTTACCAGTTTATTCCAATCAAGATGGCTTCAGGTGTGCCATACTTTTGTCATAAGTAAGGCTGTTAGCACTCTAGGTGTTCTTTAGAACACTCTGGGAAGCTGCAGTAGAACACAAAGGCATCAACTGACAGGCTGCTCCTGTTGAAATATAACAGGAAGATATTTGAGATCTCACTTAAAACATGTCCTAATTTTTCTTTCTACAGCACTAACCATAATTTCTATGGCAAAATGAACCCCCTCATTTTGTTCCTTTTTAAATTAAATGTGTTAAGTGTTACCAGTTTATTCCAATCAAGATGGCTTCAGGTGTGCCATACTTTTGTCATAAGTAAGACTGTTAGCGCTCTAGTTGTTCTTTAGAACACTCTGGGAAGCTGCAGTAGAACACAAAGGCATCAACTAACAGGCTGCTCCTGTTGAAATATAACAGGAAGATATTTGAGATCACACTTGAAACATGTCCTAATTTTTCTTTCTACAGCACTAACCATAATTTCTATGACAAAATGAACCCCATCATTTTGTTCCTTTTTAAATTAAATGTTTTAAGTGTTACCAGTTTATTCCAATCAAGATGGCTTCAGGTGTGCCATACTTTTGTCATAAGTAAGACTGTTAGCGCTCTAGTTGTTCTTTAGAACACTCTGGGAAGCTGCAGTAGAACACAAAGGCATCAACTGACAGGCTGCTCCTGTTGAAATATAACAGGAAGATATTTGAGATCACACTTGAAACATGTCCTAATTTTTCTTTCCAGAGCACTAACCATAATTTCTATGACAAGATGAACCCCATCATTTTGTTCCTTTTTAAATTAAATGTTTTAAGTGTTACCAGTTTATTCCAATCAAGATGGCTTCAGGTGTGCCATACTTTTGTCATAAGTAAGGCTGTTAGCACTCTAGTTGTTCTTTAGAACACTCTGGGAAGCTGCAGTAGAACACAAAGGAATCAACTGACAGTCTCTGCCCTTGTTGGATGTACATGTTTTACTGAGAATGTCAGACTTCATTCTCACATGACTGAGAAAGATAATGTGAATTTACAGAAAATATCCTCTCATTTTAGCTCCTGGAGCACCTTCCAAAACTGTATGGGACAAGCATGTGAAAATAGTTCTCTCAAACATGATTCATGATATCCCAGCAGAAGGTTTTTCACAGGGTAAAATCACCTTAGAACACATCACAATTCCTGAAATTAGTATGGTACCATCAACAAATGAATTCTAATGTAACTAAAGTCTGTTATCACCCTTTATAGTTCTCCTTTTGGTAACCCTCAAAATCTTCGATTCACTACAATGCATTTATATTGGTCCCAAGATGGCTGCCAGCAATTCCAGGATGAAGTGCTGACAGCCAATCAGATCTCACGATGACATGTGTGGTTAGGCTCCGCCCAGATATAAATGTGTTTTTACTTTTGATTTTCTCAGCAACTACTGAACGGATTTACACCATTTAACAAAAAGGGTTCTTTTTGAACCAAGAACTACCTCTTTGCCAAATTTGGTGTAATTCCGTTCAGCAGTTCGAGCTGTAGCCTTGCATAAAGTTTCCTATGGGAAATTGATTTTTTGACTCTTATTTTTTTAATTTCTCCGCAACTACTGAACGGATTTACACCATTTAACAAAAGGGTTCTTTCTGAACCAAGAACTACCTCTTTGCCAAATTTGGTGTAATTCCGTTCAGCAGTTCGGGCTGTAGCCGTGTCTAAAGTTTCCTATGGGAAAATGAATGGGGAAAACACGTTTTGGGACCCCCCTTTTTCTCGGCCCCCGCTTGACGAATCACCCTGAGACTTTCAGGGTAGGAGCGGACCGGAGCAGGCCATAAAGTTTGAAAATTTCGCGAAGATTCGTCAACCGACGCAAGAGTTATTTCAAATAGAATGTCGCGGATTTCCTATGGAAAATAGGTCCTAACTATAACTATCTACTGGCGACCGCCAGTAGATAATATATGGAGCTTCGATCGGCTATCCAGCGGAGTTGGGGATATGCGTGAAGCATAACGTGAAGCCCCCCTGCTTGAGGAGGAGACGGAATTAGACCGCGTGGTGCGTAGGCTTTCCGGGATACGGCGCCTTTCAGATGCGGTGGGCCGGAGGTTGAAACGCCCTTCAGTGCGGCACGTCGGAGTAAATACAAACAGGGAGAGGAGCTGAGAAACTTTCCCGGCGGGAGACGAAGGCAAGCTTATTTGTTTATTCCTGTGCATCTTGTAATGGGTTTGGGTGATCGCGCCAGGTGTTGAATTGGTATTGGAGAGATGGACAACTGGATGAAAGAGAGAGAGGAGGCGGCGGATTCAGTTTTCAAAGAGGGACCGGAAACACTCACGGAAGGTTCCCAAGAGGTACATTCAGGTGCAACAGAGAGTGATGTTACGACGCTCATGCGAAAACTAGAGAAGTTAAAGCGTAATGAAGTGTCCAAGTGGTGGGAGGTGAAATCTTTAACTAAATATTTAGATGTGGGGAGAGTGCCCCGTGGGCTGAGAGTCCTCACAGCCCCCACCTATGAAAATCCGGATCCGGAAATGCTCCGTGAATGGGACAAGAATAATACCTCAGCGTCGCAAAATATGATGAAAATTCTTGTGAAATATGCCAGTAAGGACCGTGATAAGATTCTGGAGGAGATTAAAGAAATTGAAAGTGAACTCAAGCAATTATTAAAGGAAGATGCAATAATGAAATTAAAGAAACATGAACAAGTCATAACTGAAAGAAAAGCCACTAAGTTTCAGAGAGACCGGTTGGATTATTCACGTGGGCAGATCTACACATTTGCCCGCAGATTTGACAACATTAGAAGGCAAAGGATGTCGAAAGTTGTCAACATAAACATTGTAAGAAATGATGAGCTCGGAGGCAAGTTCTGCAGTAAGCTCTGATGCAGAAACTGGAATAGACCAAACCAGTAGAGGCCCGAGGCAACATGAACCCCCGTCAGTTATCGAGGAGTTTGGTTTTTATACATGGATCGGACACAAAATGTAAGGCCGAACCCTCAGAGAAGAAAAAAGAAAAAAGACAACATAGGAGGAGAAAAAATCGGCAGCATGGGTATGGAACTGAGATCCACAACAAAAGCAAGGGAAACACACCAACGTCGGTAATTGAAGCAGACAAGACCATTATAAATCTTACGGATCTTGTGCTCACAGAGGAGAAAAATCGAATCTTATCACTGAGACTATCTTTTTGTATTCGGACAAACTTTAACTACATACAAACTCGGATTGACTTTTTCAAGTATACTAGGAAGCTGAAGCTCCCAAAAAATTTTCACAATAAGAGGCAAGTTCCAGAGAGAAGTAAAGATGGTTTACAAGAAGAAGGTGGTTTAGAATGTGGCGACATGGAGGTACTATGTGCATTGCAGAATCTTGCTTGGGAGGGAGAGGGTTTGTCTAGTGGTGCTAGTGTGAGAGAAACTGTGGATTTGATGGGTCTTAATGTTTTTGAAAATGAAATGTCAAATCTTAGACCAAAATCAACCTTCACCCCAAATACCCCAAGAGATGCAATAGATATGTTCTCGGACCTAGTGATTAAAGATCTCAAAGAGCTAGCCATTACCTCCAGCAAATCCTTCCCTAAAGAATATGGTCAATTTGAAAAAGACTATCGTATGATCATAAATAAAATAAAAGCAAGGGACGATGTGGTAATCCGGCAAGCGGACAAGGGTGGGAACGTAGTTCTCTGGTCATTAGATGCATATAACACTGAGGCGAAATCGCAGTTAAGAGATCGCCATTGTTATCTGAAAGTGCCACAAAGTAACCTGGAAGAGATAAAACTTACATTTTGGAAGGATCTTGCTCGCTGGAGAGGGATGGGATTGCTCTCGCAATCGGAATACCTCTTCATGAAGGTAGAACATCCGGTCACCCCTACCCTTTATCTGATACCCAAAATTCATAAAAATAGAGAGACTCCACCTGGAAGGCCAATTATATCGGCAATTGGAAGCCTATTCGAGCCGACCTCCAGGTACTTAGATTCCTTTTTACAACCTTTTGTTAAAACCCTTCCAGCCTATATTCAGGACACCAGGGATTTTTTAAATAAAGTCTCTGAGGTGTGTTGGAAGGAGACCTTTCTACTGATGACATTAGATGTTACGAGCTTGTATACGAGCATAACCCATAAGGATGGTCTCCGTGCAACTCGTCATTACCTGAATACACGCTCTATTAACCTATACCAACACACTGGAATGCTGATGGAAATGTGCAGGTTATGTCTGACCAACAACCATTTTATGTTTGGAAGGGAGACATACAGACAGCTTCAAGGCACGGCAATGGGCACCTGCTTCTCCCCCAGCTATGCTAATTTGCATATGGGCGTGTTGGAGGAGTGGGTGCTCAAGGTTCAGTTTGCCGACGAATGGAATAACAACATTGTGACATGGACCCGATTCATAGATGACTTATTTGTGATCTGGGACGGGTCCATGGAAACAGCTAAGAAGTTTGTGCATGATATCAACATCAATGAGTTAAATTTAGGATTTACAGATAACATCAGTAAAAATCTAGTGACCTTTTTAGACCTGGAGGTATATGTAGAGGAAGGTTCGATACAAACTAGAACTTTCAGGAAGCCCACAGCAGGGAACACAATCCTGCATGCGGGGAGCTTTCATCCTCAGAGGCTCAAAATGAGTATTCCTTATGCTGAGCATCTGAGGATGAAACACAATTGCAGTGAAGCCAAGGCTTTGTTGGAAGCTCAAGATTCCCTTACTGAGAGATTTGTGGAGAGAGGGTATAACCCGAGCATCCTAGAACAAGCCAGAAACAGAGTCTCTACTATAGATAGATGTACTCTTCTAAAACCAGACCTTGAGAAGGTCATAACAAAGAAATGTGGGGCAGGGAGTCAGATAAGAATGATTACAGGATACAGTGCCTACCAGACGAAAGTGAGAGATAGTCTGTGTAGGCACTGGCATCTAATTCAACGAGATCCAGTATTGAGTGAGGTGGTATCTCATAAACCTATGATCACCTTCAATAGAGCCAAATCAATGAGAGCGGAATTAGTAGTTAATAATCCTGAAGTAAACAAAAAATCTGGTTGGTTGCAGAGCATAGCGGGCTTTCATAGATGCTTGAAATGTAAGGCGTGCAAGATTGGACGTAATGAAAAGCAAGTGATATCACCACTAATGCAAAGTCCATGGAAAATTAGACAATTTTTTAACTGTAGAAGCAATTATGTTGTCTATATCTTGCAATGTACATGCCCTAAGCTGTATGTAGGCAGCACCATCCATATGGTTCATATTCGCATTCTTCAGCACTTGTGGGCTGTCAAGAATAATGATAAGAACTATGTGGTGGCTCGACACTTGAATGAAATTCACAAAGGAAATTTGGACGAGTTATCCTACTTTGCTATTGATCAAGTACCCAAACTGAAAAGAGGAGGGGATAGAGAGGGTAAACTTCGTCAATTAGAGTCCAAATACATCATATTATTTAACACAAAGATGCGAATGGATTAAACGCTGAAGAAGATCTGCATGTCCATTTATGTTAATCCAGTGGGATGTCTCCCCAAATTTTAACATTGTAAAGCAGAGTTAGATGTTGTGTTTTAGAGGCAGGAATTTTATAAGGATAACTTATGTTTGAGAATTATTATGTTATGACATAAGAAACCCATTGAGTTTGAAATACAAATTGATGTGGCGTAGGTGTAATCTATATATTTCTTGGATTAGACTTTGGGAAAATCAGGCAGAGCAGTTTGGATGAGTGCTGTGTCTATTTTTCGTATCAGCCAAAAGTAAGAAATGGCCTTTTAAATAAATAAGTACTGTAATGCACTTGCACTTTGAATTAGGAAGCTATTTTGCACTATGTCAGTATGATAACACAACAGGAAATTGCATTTGCAATTGGATTGTTAATATTGGCTAAATATTAACAAAAGTACTGTATTGCACTAGCACTTTATTGAGGTATTTCGCACATATTTGGCTGACGTGGACTAGTTTGTGCATATGATTATAGACACTGCCATATATTGGGACGTTGTAAATTCTCTTTATACACCCAGAAAGGTAAATTTTGAGATAGTATGAAAGTTTACATAAACATAATAATTTCTCGTTCCAGACCATGGCAAAGGACATCTTTAAAGAAAATCCAATGAATTATCTTCAATAAATTATTGCGTAATCAGTATATATGGACATAAGATCGATGTCCATACCCCTTTGGGGCTGAAAATTTGACAAGTGGGCATGTCATATTCATAACTATGCTTTTTATGATTATCAGAGTATGGAGCAGTCACACAGTGGGGTTTTTTAGATGTCTCTTTAATGATAAGATTTGTTTTTATCATTTTTATTGAATACCGTGTTGCATGACGATTCATGACGTTTAAATGAGAATGCAATGGGCTTTTTCAATATTTGGGATATATATTATGGTGTATAGAAGATAATAGAAAATGACCCATTTGTGAAGTTTAACATGGGCTAATGGGCACTTGCCTATCATTTAATTGTTCAATTCATGCAAAAGACTGTGAGTCTAATGACAGTTTTAGAAAATGAATATCAATTAATTTTTGCACTTGCACTTTATTGAAACCCAATGGTGTGTATAACTGCATATAGATTTATAATGCATACTTTGATGGATAATTGTATTTATGTATTTAAAATTAGTTGCCTCGTATGGAATGAATTTTTTGACACTGTTTAAAAATATAGAGTACATCAATGGAATGTGTAAAATCTCAAACCGAGTGATTGAAACTGGGCAAATTGTACCTATATGACAGTCTGTTTTCCTGCTTCATGAAAATTTGCCGATCATGTGATCAGGGCACTCTGCTGAATTTTAACTTAAGCACGCTAAACAGGAAGTGATCACTGTGTGATCAAGGCAGTGAATGCCGAAACGCGTCGCAGCGTAATGGAGGAATAAAAGTTTTATTTCCTGAAATCTCCCGTGTCGGTGTCCGGTCTTTGTGTGAGGAATCGGATGTGGTGTTTATATATATATATATATATATATATATATATATATATATATATATATATATATATATATATATATATATATATATATATATATATATATATATATATATATTATCTATCTAGCGGTCGCCAGTAGATAGTTATAGTTACAACCTATTATCCATAGGAAATCCACGACATTCTATTTGAAATAACTCTCTTGCCGGTTGACGTATCTTCGCAAAATTTTCAAACTTTGTGGGGCGCTCCGGTCCGCTCCTACCCTGAAAGTCTCGGGGGATTCGTCAAGCGGGGGCCGAGAAAAAAGGGGGTCCCAAAACGTGTTTTCCCCATGCAATTTTCCATAGGAAACTTTAGACACGGCTACAGCCCGAACTGCTGAACGGAATTACACCAAATTTGGCAAAGAGGTAGTTCTTGGTTCAGAAAGAACCCTTTTGTTAAATGGTGTAAATCCGTTCAGTAGTTGCTGAGAAAATCAAAAGTAAAAGTACATATATATCTATGGGCACGGAGGATTCGCGCACCCTGAGCGCACCCTGCGCGCACCGTCCCGATCACGAGCTGCAGGTTAATTGGCTGTCAGCTGGCTGTCAACATTCCGAGTCAGGAAATGTTGGCAGCCATTTTGTCCCTCGGTAGAACCGAGGGACAGAAACAAGTGCGCAAAGCGCACAAAGGGAGCAGGGTAGAAACACCCTGACCCCCTAGGTTTGCTCAGGGGTCCCACAAGGACCCCCTGGGCAAAAAAATAATAATTTTTTTAAAAAATCGGCAGGATGCGCTCAGGGTGCGCGAATCCTGCCGGAAAAAAAAAATCGAGCGCGGTCTCCCGCGCTTCGATTGTATTTTGCCCCCGGGTGGCCCAAGTCCCGGGGGCATGGTGGGGGGTTTAATTTTATGTGTGGGGGGCCTCAAAGGGCCCCCCAAGCCCTGGGGACCGCCACCCCCCGGGGCTTTCTTTTAAAAATGGTGCGGGAGGGCTCTGAGCCCTCCCGCAGCCCCGGGGACCACCACCTCCCCGGGGCTTTTTTAAAAAAAATTAAACAACCTGTGTGGGGGGGCTCCAGCCCCCCCACATGCCCCGGGGACCGCCACCTCCCCGGGGCACTAACAAATTAAAATGGGGTCCGTTTTGGACCCCCGAAGCCCGGGGACCACCACCTCCCCGGGGCTGTGCTGATGTAGGGAGGGGGCCGCGCGGCCCCCTCCTGGAGCCCTTGATGGCCCTGGGGACCGCCACCCCCAGGGCCGGCTCCTGCAGTGTCCCGGGGTGCCTACCCCCGGGACACTGTAGTTTGCTATGGCAGGACGGGAGCCTCGCGGCTCCCGTCCTGCCATAGCAAACTGCTTTGGATATTGGAAGAGAGAGCAGGGAAACCTGCTCTCTCTTCCAATATCCAAAGCTGATTGCTTTTCCACATGGGGAGCAGCATGTCAGCTGCTCCCCATGTGGAACAGCAATGCCGGCTCCCAAGGGACGTGGGGAGCCGGCGGGACTGTGGGGGATTGGGGACCCCCCACAGTCCCCAACGGAGAGGGCCAGCCCCGGGGGATGGGGTCCCCGGGGCAAGTAGTGGCCCAGAAGCGGGGGCCACGCGGCCCCCTCCCCAAAAAAGAAAAAAAAAAAAATGGAAAGGCCGGCCCCGGGGGATGGGGTCCCCGGGGCCTTAAATGGCCTGAGGAGGGGGCCACGCAGCCCCCTCCCAAGAAAATTAAAAAAGGCCATGCCCCGGGGGACGGGGTCCCCGGGGCCAATACAGGCCCAGGGAAGGGGGGCCACGCGGCCCCCTTCCCGTTTTTTTAATAAAATAAAATTTAAAAAAAGGGGGTAAGGCCCTGGGGGATGGGGTCCCCAGGGCCCAAAAACAGGAAAAAGGAAGGGGGCTACACAACCCCCTTCAGGGGGAAAAAAAAAAAAAACGATCGGGCCCGCAGGCCCCGCCCCTTCCTTCACCACTCTGCAAACGCGCCCCCTGGCGCGTTTGCAGAGGGGAACGATCCCCTTGAATACTGGGGGTCCCTGGGGGCCAACTAGCCCACCAGGAACCTCCAATATGCGCCAGGGGCTGCGTTGCAGAGACGTGTAGAGAGGCCACACCCCTTTTACACCTCTCTGCAACGCAGCTCTGTGGCGCTTTTGGAGGTATATGGTGGGCTAGTTGGACTCCGAGGACCCTCAGGATTCAAGGGGACTTAATCCCCCAACTTAAAACGCGCCACGGGGCGCGTTTGCACAGTGGTGAAGGGAGGGGCGGGGCTTCAGGTGACATGTGTGCAAACAGGCCCCGTGGCGCGTTTTAAGATGGGGAATTAAATCCCCTTCAATCCTGAGGGTCCCTGGGGGCCAACTAGCCCAACAGGTACATCCAGAAAGCGCCACAGAGCTGCGTTGCAGAGAGGTGTAAAAGGGGTGTGGCCTCTCTACACGTCTCTGCAACGCAGCCCCTGGCGCATATTGGAGGTTCCTGGTGGGCTAGTTGGCCCCTAGGGACCCTCAGGATTCAAGGGGACTTAATCCCCCAACTTAAAACGCGCCACGGGGCGCGTTTGCACAGATGTCACCTCAGGCCCCGCCCCTCCCTTCACCATTGTGCAAATATTCTTCTAAAATCATCCGAAATACGAATTCCGATTTACTCACCTGTTATCAGGAGAGACCTCAGTGCTGTATCTTTCAGCCCAGTACTGGTCCTGAAAAGTAATTTTAACCGTACTTACCAGTAACTTGAATTTCCTTCCATAGGCTAACATTGACTGGTTTCACTTGGAAATTCTTCTAAGTGTGGAGTTTTGGAACTTTAAAATATTCCTCTAAAATCAGCCGAAATACGAATTCCGATTTACTCACCTGTTATCAGGAGAGACCTCAGTGCTCCATCTTTCAGCCCAGTACTGGTACTGAAAAGTAATTTTAACCGTACTTACCAGTAACTTGAATTTCCTTCCATAGGATATCATTGCCTGCTTTTTGCTGAAAAAGTTTCTAAGTGTTGATTTTTGAAACATACAAATATTCCTCTAAAATCAGCCGAAATACGAATTCCGATTTACTCACCTGTTATAAGGAGAGACCTCAGTGCTGTATCTTTCAGCCCAGTACTGGTCCTGAAAAGTAATTTTAACCGTACTTACCAGTAACTTGAATTTCCTTCCATAGGCTAACATTGACTGGTTTCACTTGGAAATTCTTCTAAGTGTGGAGTTTTGGAACTTTAAAATATTCCTCTAAAATCAGCCGAAATACGAATTCCGATTTACTCACCTGTTATCAGGAGAGACCTCAGTGCTGCATCTTTCAGCCCAGTACTAATCCTGAAAAGTAATTTTAACCGTACTTACCAGTAACTTGAATTTCCTTCATAGGCTAACATTGACTGGTTTCACTTGGAAATTCTTCTAAGTGTTGATTTTTGAAACATACAAATATTCCTCTAAAATCATCCGAAATACGAATTCCGATTTACTCACCTGTTATAAGGAGAGACCTCAGTGCTGTATCTTTCAGCCCAGTACTGGTCCTGAAAAGTAATTTTAACCGTACTTACCAGTAACTTGAATTTCCTTCCATAGGCTAACATTGACTGGTTTCACTTGGAAATTCTTCTAAGTGTGGAGTTTTGGAACTTTAAAATATTCCTCTAAAATCAGCCGAAATACGAATTCCGATTTACTCACCTGTTATCAGGAGAGACCTCAGTGCTGCATCTTTCAGCCCAGTACTGATCCTCAAAAGTAATTTTAACCGTACTTACCAGTAACTTGAATTTCCTTCCATAGGATATCATTGCCTGCTTTTTGCTGAAAAAGTTTCTAAGTGTTGATTTTTGAAACATACAAATATTCCTCTAAAATCAGCCGAAATACGAATTCTGATTTACTCACCTGTTATCAGGAGAGACCTCAGTGCTGCATCTTTCAGCCCAGTACTGGTCCTGAAAAGTAATTTTAACCGTACTTACCGGTAACTTGAATTACCTTCATAGGCTAACATTGACTGGTTTCACTTGGAAATTCTTCTAAGTGTGGAGTTTTTGAACTTTATAATATTCCTCTAAAATCAACCAAAGTACGAATACCAATTTACTCACCTGTTATCAGGAGAGAACCCAGTGCTGCATCTTTTAGCCCAGCACTGACCCTGAAAAGTAATTTTAACCGTACTTACCAGTAACTTATATTTTCTTCCATAGGAATCCATTGTCTGGTTTTTCAGCAAAAAAGTTTCAAAGTGTTGATTTTTACAAACTACAAATATTCCTTAAAAATCACCTGTATGACTTAAACGCATTCTTTCAACTGTTTACAGGAGATGCACCAGTGCTGGATCCAGGATCCAACACTGAGTAAGAAAAAGTAACGATAACAGTTTTTACCTGCTAAGTGAATTTCCTTCCATAGGATAACATTGGTGATTCTATGAGAAAAAGTTTCTAAGTGTCAACTTTTAAAATACAATAATATTCCTTAAAAATCACGACTGTAACCAAAACGCTTTTACTCAACTGTTTACAGGAGATGTACCAGGACTGAATCTAGGATCCAGTCCTGTGGTTAGAAAAGTAATCCATAAAGTAACTAATTGCATTTAACTAGAAATTCACATTGAGCTGAATGTTGCATTGTGTTTGAAAATGTGTTGCCCATTGCAACAACTGTAACTACTGTACTTAAAAGTCTATTGCCTATGTGCAAAGTATTTAAACTAAAGTAATTCATTCTGAGAAAGTATTTTTTGTAATGTAATGTATAATGTAATTACAATGTAATTTAAAAAATAAAATATGTAAAAAAAATTGTTTCTAAAAATGTAGTAAATCAGTATGAAAAAAATTAATATAACAATTAATACATTTAAAAATTGTCATTTACAAAACCTTTGAAATTCACTGAAAAAACCGTAGGTATCAGGCACGTTATAGTTAGAAATTAGCATTTAAAAAACCTTTGAAATTCACTGAAAAAACCATAGGTTTCAGACACGTTATAGTTACAAATTAGCATTTAAAAAACCTTTGAAATTCACTGAAAAAACCATAGGTTTCAGACACGTTATAGTTACAAATTAGCATTTACAAAACCTTTGAAATTCACTGAAAAAACCATAGGTTTTAGGGACAGTTATAGTTACTTGGACATTGCACTCGTACAAAACCCGTGAAATTCCCCCGTTATAGTTAGTTCAGCTAACTATAACTCGCGCCTCCATAATGCACTGCTGATGACGTCACATATTACATCACTCATGACATGGTCAGTGACATCACTGATGACATCACTGATGACATCTCAAATGACATCACTGATGACATCATCCACGTGATAATCTGATGCACCTCCTCACACCCTAATATAATCTTTGATACACCCACTCTAAATTACAGACTGCCATTCGCAAAACCATAGACACACCAACACCAATAACTACATACCCACTCACTGATTCTTAGGTCTACACACACACATCCACTCACTCACCCGTACAGTCACTCATACTTACGGTCACTCAGTACAGGACTATCATATGCACTCTTACTCCTATATAGACACTCAAACAACGCCACTCATCCATAGAGATACTCAGACACCTAGTCAGTCATGCAAATAATTAAACACACTGCCATTTACTCACCTATACAGTTATACACACACCAGCTCACTTACTCATACAAATAGTAGCACATTGTTACGCTCTTATACAATCACTGATACAAGCACACACTCATCCATACAGCCACTATCACAATCACTCACTCTTGCTTATAGCTATTTATATACTCCAACACACATATATACTGCCTTTCACATATGTAGTTACTCACACATGTACCACTGGGACATACATTCACTCACTAACACACTCTTACACACACTTACCCACCCATACAGTCTATCACAGATGCACTCTTGAAACCATCCACCCAGTGAATCACCCACTCACACATCTATGCACAGAGTTGCACACACCCCTCCCACACAAACACTCAGGCACCCATACAGATACTCAGACAAGCATTCAATAACTCATATAGACACTCATTTAGCTATTCACAAACACATGCAGCCACTTACACAGCAACAGACAGACGGATACAGACATTCACCCAGATTAGTCACTAACCCATGCATTCAGTAAGATACGTTAAATCACTCACTTATAGAGTCAGTCACGCACCTACTAAATCATCCATACAGACACTTACACACCCACTCATTCTTCAATACGTCTTTTCCTATATATATTAAAAATATTTAAACTTTACAGAAACACACAGTCACTGGATGATGTCATCAGTGATGTCATTTGAGATGTCATCAGTGATGTCATCAGTGATGTCACTGACCATGTCATGAGTGATGTAATATGTGACGTCATCAGCAGTGCATTGCGGGGCGCGAGTTATAGTTAGCTGAACTAACTATAACGGGGGAATTTCACGGGTTTTGTACGAGTGCAATGTCCAAGTAACTAGAACTGTCCCTAAAACCTATGGTTTTTTCAGTGAATATATATATATATATATATATATGAAAGAGATTTCCTGCGTATCCCCTCACTTCCGTCTCACCAAGATTACCGAGGGACACAGAAAGGCAGCACTCATAACAGCAAGTCCACGGCAAGTAGTAGTTACAAGAAGATCTATTTCTATTTATTCTCCATTATTTTTTCTCTTGAAACGTGCAAAGTGCATACAGAGACAAACAAACGACCTACGCGTTTCGGCCAGAGGCCTTCGTCCGGGTCAATATGATAACGTGTGCAATATATATATATATAATATCAGGATACATATATGTGGAGTTAGGTACAGAAGTTCTATACTTACTTAACTTTCGATGTTTTCGATTCTATATTTTGTCCTCAATATTTGTATACCTCGAAATTCTAACTTCGATATTCAGGGAGCATACCGTCATTCTGTTTCACACTAAGGACTCAAGGAGCATCCTGTGAAGTCATCAGTTACAGATAGGGTGGCTAGAGTCTTGCACATTTTCCTCCAGTTTCCCAACTCATGCAAATAACTTTAAGCATGTTTCATAAAATTCACATTTTAGGCCAGTATCTTTCAAATTTTTTGACAGTTTCTGGATTCCTAAAGTTTCAAACTGTCTTTCTGTTAATGGCACAAGTGTTAAAATGTATTTCTGTTATTACAGGCACATTATGTAATATGGATTAAAAATGTGACATATGATTTGTGCATCACCCATGTCGATTTGTAGGCCACATCTACCAGACAGAGCAAGCTGTCTGCTTGCGAAAAACCTATTGTGAACTTACAGTGAAATTAAAGAACACCCATTGGTTTCCATTGGTTGGCCTTTAATGTCACTCTCATTTGCTTGCTTCTTATTCAGTAGCTTGCCTTCCTTCCTCTTCTTGTTGCCTCCTGCAGAACAGCCTCTTTACGATCATTTTGATTGTCTGACTTGTATTTTTCCACTGCTCACATTTTGGTAACTACTTTTTTATTTTTTATTCAGCACTTCATGAGAAACCATGTGTTTTCTAGCTCTCTCCCTCATGAACTGCTTCCTTCCTTAGAACCCCCTCCACCCGCTGTGCTGTTTTGCACCCCCTCCCTCCCAGCTTGTTTGTAAAAGTACAGCACCAGGGATATTTTTGCTGAGGCATGCCTGAAGAGCAGACTTTAAGGGGTATTTTTGTTTTATCTCCTGCATTCTACATATTATATGAAACCACAAGCTTTGGCGCACAAAGGCTTTTATAGAGCTTCACACTGCTGCACTCACTGACTCGGGCACCGTCTTTGGTAGAAGGTGGATTTAGCATGACACTTCTCCTGGAGGCTCTAAATCAACTTCCTAAAGAAGACCAAATGGCTGAATCCTATGCTAAATAAATGAGGGCTTTGCAAGTGTTTCCCTATACATTTTGACACTTCCATATTATTTTTAAATTCAGTTTTAGAGCCCTGATTGAGAAGTATTTGAAAAATAAACAATATAATTTATAAATATTGGAAACATTTCCTTTTATTTTTAAGTACCTTACTTTACAGATTGACATTGGCAAAGCCAACAGCTCGTCACTAGCATTATAATGGCAAGACCTTTTTGACTTTGCCAATGCTTGTTCTTTATACATATTCAAAATACTGTGTATATCCTGTATTGCAAAACTGCAGTGGTGTACATTCCATCAATAATAACCAGTGGCAAAGCCATTCACCCAGACAAGAGTGCATTAAAAAAAATCCTATGCAATATGTTGACAAAAATATACAAATTTAAAGAGTGGCCCAGCAGCCCAGGCACACCAGCCCCTAGAATTGAAGTGCACTCATTTTTCAGGTTGTGGTGCATGTCAACAGACAAAATGCTACTGCTCAAAGTGCAAGACAGCCAGTGGATGAAGTGGGCTGACCCATTACGCCATGCTATAGCGGGTGAAATCAAAATTGGAATAATACTTGAACAGACCCATGGAAGAGGAGTGCCTGTATGTATATATGTATTTTTAGGTCAGGTGTTAAATTGTAAGTATAATATACTTATAGGAACCTTTCAGACAGCCCTCTTCATCCATTAGTTGTTGTTGCGTCATTCACATTTTCTTCCGCCCAGTGCAGCATACTGCATGGGGCAATGGGTCAACCCACTTCAGCCATTGGCTAGCTTAACTTTCGTATTAGAAGGAGCACATCCACACACAGTATCTCCCGCCAGTGTCAGGGACTACTATACAATGCGTCCTTTTTGAGACCAAAAAAGTTTGCTTGAATTGAGGATGGATCAGCAGCTTTCCCCAGAAATAAAGTGCTTGCAAAAAAAAAAATGTCAAAACAAAACAAGCACTGACAAACCCAAAAGGCTGACAGCCTATGCTTGACCTATTGGCTTTTCCAAGGCTTATTATTATGATGTTTTTGACAAGAGTCTGCTGAGACTGATCTCTAAGCCAGACCTGAAAAGTATGAAACAGAGTGCATCTCATATGATAGACTAG
The DNA here is from genome assembly GCA_963921515.1 of Calotriton arnoldi. Taxonomy (NCBI): domain Eukaryota; kingdom Metazoa; phylum Chordata; class Amphibia; order Caudata; family Salamandridae; genus Calotriton; species Calotriton arnoldi. The sequence goes on along the minus strand of CAWUFW010003654.1, from coordinate 97,538 downwards.
CTTTAAATACACAACTAAAAATCTTCCCTCCACACGAGAAACAATTCCTTTAAGCATGGTGACTTTAACTGAACTCTAAGGAGTTGTTGCCTCTGCATGCTGCTAAAGTCTGCACAATTTCTGAGCTCCTCATTTATTTGCCTTACAGGCGCAGTTGGTGACACTCATTCACTTCATAACCAGTCTTGTTAATGCCTGTTTCTGCTAATGAGTTCAGTTCATTTGTTGCTTCACTTTTTTTGTGTAGAATTATCTGTGCCCAGCTTAAATCTGATCATCAGTAGATAGCCCTGGCTACACTTAGAGTTGCTTCAGACTTTACATTCAGCAGATTGTTGCTCAGTTAAATCTGTGACAGTACAAAGTACAAAGCATATCCTGCTTAATTGGGAATCCCAAAGTCCATCATCACTGGAACTATCTTCTCCCAGAAACACAAAAGCTGATCATAAAGACGTGAACGAAAAAGCTGGTTGTCCCATTACCGAGCAGGAGTATCCCCAGAAAAGATGGGGAAGTTCAGAATATTAAACTTGAAGTTCTGCGCGAGCTCTGTAGCCGAAGGCACTCTCGCTTTCTGATTGACTTGTACTCGCCACTCTGACAGTGACGTTGAGGCAGGTAGAGACTGGTGCTTTGCAGACAGGTTCATTAGGTCTCGCCTGAGCCAGCGCATGCGTTGCTCTGCGAGACATTTAGTAAGTGGGCTTTTAAAAGTGCTACCACACGCTTTTGCTGGCCTCAAGCTTGCGGTTACGCGCGCAGCCGCCATCTGGCTTTCTGTTATGGCTCATTAAGCCTTACAGCGCGCGAATCACTTTTCCTACCCCCTCCCTTCTCCCCCTCCCTCCCTCTCACTACCCCCTCCCTTCTCCCCCTCCCTCCTTGTTTATATGTACTGTTTGATTCGGATTCACACTGTACTCATTATAATGACTTCCACCAACCGGTTCACCCGTTAGCACCCTACATTGTATTTATACGAACTGTAAGACCTTATTTCTGCAATGAGCTGTAACTATAATAGCAATCTTCACTTTTAACATTCACTGAGCTACCGAGCGATTAGTACTCGAAACCTTGAACATTTAGTTTTGTTAACTGTAACGAGTAGAATTATAGTAGCGGCAAATATAAGTTTGTTTATTATCATTTAGATGCTATTGAGCACTCTTTATAGTTGGTTTCACTTTTATCACTTTTATCACACCCCTTACAAGATGGTCGACACTGCCAACGGTACGTCTATCGCAGTCCTATTTCGTTATCCATTTAGGATACACGCTACTTTTCGTATAAACGCGTCGGTCTCGGCGTTCTTCTGACCAACTTCTCGGATATTCCTGAAATTCTCCCCGCACGTCGAGATGATATTCATAACACATCGAGTACGTTTAGACTCGCGAGAGTACTGATTGTATTTTACTTTCATTCAATGCGTGTAAGCATGTTGCATTGAATATTGAACTTTTTAACAGGTTACGGGAACTATCACGCTGTAATAGAGTCACGCTAGCTGTTCAGAGCACGTTTTCGTTCAATCTTCGCCTGGTCACCTTGTTATTTTATTATAACGCAATTTTATTTTCCTGTTCATTTCGGTGTATTGATTCACTTTAATGTTCACTTGACTAAACTGATTTCACCCGTTCTCATCGTTGAGTTCACAATCACCACGCACTTAATAATGTGACGATGAATTTAACAACACTTTTATGTACTCATTTGAACATATGAGGATGGTTTCCTCCCTGCATCATTGCATATTTTGTTTAATTGTAGAGCGATCCCTGATGAAGGGCACCATGCCCGAAATGCATTGGAGCATATTTGAAAAGATAAATGGATTATGATTATCGCCATTGAATTAACATAATGATGGATTGAAACCAAGTCCATTATATATAATCATTGGATTACAAATATGACTACTGTCTTTTTTACTATCAAATACAAAAGGATATAAACCCTTTCCATAGGGTGTAGGATTGTGCCCAGGGGGATTCAACCCAGACCAGGGCTGAACTATCGAATACAGTCTCACAACTTAGCCTCACTGTGTGCGAGTTTTACACGTTGGTGCACATCTATCATTTGGTGTGCAGAACAGCACATGGAATACAGTGTCACTCATTGAGTGTGAGTCTCACACCTTGGAGCACAGTGTCACACTTTTAAAAATTTCAAATCTCTCTTTAACTTTTAACAGAGTCGCTTTCAATGGATTTTAGTCCATATCCCTTCAAACTCACTCCTGTGAACTCTTGACCTTCAGGCCACTCCCAGAAGTACGCTTGAAATCTGGTATAGATTTCCACGCAAACGTCTGGGAATATTTGTGAATTGAATAAACTGCAAAAGTACAGTTAGGCAGAGATGTAAATCTTTGTCTATTTTTTTAATGTTTTTTTTCGTGAATAAGGTCTTTACTTTTTTTTTTTTTTACCTATACAGCGTCAATGCAGGAGCAATAGGCAGGGTGCGAAGATACTATATTGTAACATTTGAACACTGAATTACAATACAATTATGTGAAGATTTAACTTCCCCCAAATATCATAGGATTGGAGTTAGCCAGAAGATTTGCCTTTAGGACTATTTTCCTGAAATATTTTAAGTCTAGCATTATAATAGAAAATTAGCTGTCCCAGAAATAGCCAGAAACTAAACAGAACCACTAACTGATGCTCTATTTTTTCTTTTTTCATTATTAAGGTGTCTACTCGGTTTACATACAAATATGAGACAGGAATACTGTTTACAGCTAAGCTTTGGCTATACCCAGATGGTTAGCCTTGGATTTGCACTTATCTGAATGCTGCCTGAGCCCTCTGTGTCACAACGAAGCACGCTACTCCATGTATTGTACCTGCTGTGTGTATGTCGGAGAAGCTTGCACGGCTACTACCTGAGCTGCAACTGATCTGTCATGGGAGAAGCTTGCAGTCAGCTCTCTTGTGAACACAGTACCGTAACCCATAAACAGGTGCTGAATTGTACAAGGAATAAACATTCAGGGAATTACCTTTTTCATCCCTCTCCTTGGAATTAGAACAAGCATTTGCAATGCAATAGGTCTCGCATTTACTTGAGTTTGAGCTATTGGCATTGTAAATGACAATGCCTTTTATTTATGATTTGGTTTTTAAAAAATAAATAGAAAGGCATTGTCATTTACAATGCCAATAGCTTAAACTCGCGTAAAGGCGAGATGTATTGCATTTTTGTATCGTATTTTTTTTTTGTTGCATATTTATATAGCGCGAACTCGACATGAAGCTATTGGAGCGCTTTACATGAGCACCGGTTACGTTACACAAGGACACATTCATTTTTAGGTCTCGCCTGAGCCAACGCATGCGCTGCTCTGGCCGAGACATTTAGTAAGTAGGCTTTTAAAAGTCCGACCACACGCTTTTGCTGGCGTCAAGCTTGCGGTTACGCGCGCGGGCACGCGCACAGCCGGCATCTGGCTTTCCTCGCGGCACGATGAGGCGCCATCTGGCTTTCCTCTCGCTTGCTCTCCCAAGCGCCTCTCTCCGCCCATCTCTCGCCCCATTTCTCCCATTTACCTCACTTATTATGCACCCCTGCCTACCTTCGTTCTGGGAATGGAGGTTAAACTATTTCTGACTGAAAGCCAGCATACTGATCTACCTAATCCAACAGACGTCATTACTTGAGTCTGCCATGGAGGAGCAGTGCGTGAACATTACTTTTTTTTTTTAGATTTGTCAAATGTCACAACCATAGTCATACAAGTTATTCCAGTTAAACCTTGACTCTCACGTACAGCACTGATGGATACATTACACACATATGTTTGTGTGAGGAGGGAACGCTACACAGTATATATCTCTTGAAATTCATTGCAATAAAGCTAATACGAAAGTGATTTTTCGAAGAACCCTCTAGCCATTGGATCGCAGCTCTTCGCTTAGCCAACATTGAGACTGAGGCACAAAATGCGTCTTGAGACCGAAACACACATCAAACAAGCCAATAAGCATAGCTCTGGAAAGTAAGGGAATCTCCTTGCTACTCATTATATAAAACACATCACTAAGCACCACCACAACATCACTCAGAGCCACAACAGCATCACTCAACACCACCACAGCATCACTCAGCACCACCACAGCATCACTCATGAACACCACAGGGTCACTCAGCACCACCACAGCATCACTCAGCACCACCACAGCATCACTCAGGGACACAACAATATCACTCAACACCACCACAGCATCAATCATCACCACCACAGCGTCACTCAGCACCACCACAGCAACACTTACGTCCACCACAGCATCACTCAGCACCACCACAGCAACACTATGCGCTACCACAGCATCATTCAGCACCACCACAGCATCACTAAGCACCACCACAACATCACTCAGAGCCACCACAGCATCACTCGACACCACCACAGTATCACTCAGCACCACCACAGCATCACTCAGCAACACCACAACATCACTCAGGGGCACCACAACATCACTCAGCGCCACAACAGCATCACTCAACGCTACCACAGCAACACTCAGCGCAAGCACAGCATTACTCAGCACAACCACAGCATCACTCAGCGCCACAACAGCATCACTCAGCGCCACCACAGCATCACTCAGCACCACCAAAACATCACTCAGCGCCACCACAGCATCACTCAGCAACACCACAGAGTCACTCAGCACCACCACAGCATCACTCAGCAACACCACAACATCACTCAGGGGCACCACAACATCACTCAGCACCACCACAGCATCACTCATGAACACCACAGGGTCACTCAACACCACCACAGCATCACTCAGCACCACCACAGCATCACTCAGGGACACAACAATATCACTCAACACCACCACAGCATCAATCATCCCCACCACAGCAACACTCAGCACCACCACAGCAACACTATGCGCTACCACAGCATCATTCAGCACCACCACAGCATCACTAAGCACCACCACAACATCACTCAGAGCCACCACAGCATCACTCAACACCACCACAGCATCACTCAGCACCACCACAGCATCACTCAGCAACACCACAACATCACTCAGGGACACAACAATATCACTCAACACCACCACAGCATCAATCATCACCACCACAGCTTCACTCAGCACCACCACAGCAACACTTACGTCCACCACAGCATCACTCAGCACCACCACAGCAACACTATGCGCTACCACAGCATCATTCAGCACCACCACAGCATCACTAAGCACCACCACAACATCACTCAGAGCCACCACAGCATCACTCAACACCACCACAGCATCACTCAGCACCACCACAGCATCACTCAGGGGCACCACAACATCACTTAGCGCCACCACAGCATCACTCAACGCCACCACAGCAACACTCAGCACAACCACAGCATTACTCAGTACAACCACAGCATCACTCAGCGCCACCACAGCATCACTCAGCGCCTCCACAGCATCACTCAGCACCACCAAAACATCACTCAGCGCCACCACAGCATCACTCAGGGGCAGCACAGATTCACTCAACGCCACCACTGCATAACTCAGGGCCAGCACAGCATCACTCAACAATACCACAGCATCACTCAGTGCTTCTTACACTTTTTAATTACAACTTCTCACCATGCTGCACAGCAGCCACACTTCTCTACAGCACAGCTTAGAAACATTGGCAAAGTCAATAGCTCTACCTAAACACTTATAAGGCCCCCACAATGCATAGCCAATAGGTCTCGCCTTTGGGACATTATAAGTGTTTAGTTATCCACCACAATATCCTTCATTAAACAACATCACGTGTTGCATGGCTAATCACTTATAAGGTCCCAAAAGCGAGACCTATTGGCTATGCCAATGCTTGTTTTTAAGTAGGCATTAATGCTCCTGCTGAGATTGACCTCATCAGTCCCATATATGTCATTCTAGACGGGTCTCCCCTGCCCATGTATTCTATCTTCATATGGCTCGCCGTGTATTTTGCTCCAGGTCTCAACTAAATACACACATCTCAAAATGGCAATCCTATGTGGGATGAAAGTAAGAAAATCCATGCCAGCATTTCTCTGATCCATGTCTCCCTTCAGCCTATGTCTGCTCAGGACGGGACCATAAATGTATCCTTCAAACAAGATACCTCAGAATGGACAACCCAGTGCAGTAACCAGCTCGGTGGACTATGAAAATAAGAAAACTGCTAAGCGCTGCGTACCATATCACGATAACTGCACCTCGCTGGTCATCACGCATGACTTGGAAACCCTTTCCTCATAGGATCGAAACAAAGACAAACATCCTTCCACCTCCTCACCCTGTAGGCAAGCGCTTCAGGGCCCCCACATAGGGGTATTTAGCGCTATACAAATGTTGCAATACAATACCATGAACCTTAGGCAAGACCAGGTGTTTATGTGTTAGCACTTTTAAAAGGGTACATTAAAAGGTGCTAGAAAGTTTTGCAATGGCTTATGTTCCCCCCTTATCATAACGCACATGAAACAGAGAGAAATCGAGAATATTTCAGAAAACAAAAACAGAAACAATGAAAGAAAAAAAGAAAGAAACATCAATACATTTACAAAAAAAAGGGGCTAGTGGTAGAAGGAGAATAAAGAAAAGAAAGGGAAAGAAGAACAAAGAAGGAGGGGATGCACGAGGAAGGCGAAAAAGTAAATGAGAAAAACGAGTGAAAATAGAAATGAATGAAGGGTCGGCGGCGGGGGGTGCAGGTAGGCCTCATCACAAAGGGAGGGCAGGTAACACAGGTGCAGTGTGCCCTGCTCATAAGCTGGGTGCGTGCCCAGGTCAGAGGGACGTGTACCGGCTCTCTGGGCACAGTGTGTACATGGGAAGAGCAGGCAGCTGAGAGCAGGAAGACGAGCCGCGAGGACAGACACTCCCCTCAGATCTGGAGGTGACATTTCCATATAAAAAGGTTTCTGTCAGATTCTCTCAGCTCGGCGCAGACAATAAATACCCTGAGAATAAGAAGCAGCTGAGCCCACCATCCCCCCACAACATGCACTTCAAAGGCATTCTTCAGCTTTGTGCTCACACAGAGACAGGGGATTAGGGGAGATTAGGGGAGAGAGGGAGGGAGGGAAAGCGGGGACTGAGGGAAGAGTGAGAGTGTGGCGGAAGGGGGGTGACGAAGGGAGCGAAACAGGGAAAAAGTAAAGGGGGGAGGGGAGGCGGAGAGAAGGAGGAACAAGTGTATAGAGTGAGCAGGGATGGGAAAAGGGAACTTCAGACAGAAGTGAAAGGAGGCGGCGGGATCGATGGGACAGACCCAAGTGGAATGGAAATGGAAGACAGTCCAGGGCAGCGGTTCTTAACCCTTTCACTTCTGTGGACCCCCACTGAATCATTACTGGAATCCGGAGACCCCAATTGAGTCATTATTGGAAGCTGGGAACCCCCCAGTCTAATCTATTTCTATGATTTGAAATTAAAAACAGTACACAAAAATACAAAAACAAGTATACAACAAACAATGATCACATAATTAAATATTTTGTTGAATTCACAAATATAGAAAACGCTTTTCCATTTCAATGTTGCTCTTTATTTGTATATCCTGTCTTCATTTTAATGGATTCATTTTAATATTATTTAATTTTGTAACACAGTCGCAGTAGGCCTCGCAGACCCCCACGGGTCCTCGAACCACAGGTTAAGAACCACTGGTGTAGGGGAGATGAATGGGAACAGGGAAAGGTAAGGGATGTTGAAAACGAGCAATGGAGGAGAAAGGGTGAACGAGGCAAGTAGTGTCGGGAGGAGGAAAAAAGGTGCTAGGAGCAACAGGGTGAGTGAAGGGATTAGGAGGAAGACCTGGAGTTAGGAGACAAATGAGGAAAGAGCAGGGTCGGACTGGCCCAATCAGGCGTTTCCCCGGGATGCTGGAAGGAGGGGGGTTGGTTTTGCAGTGATGGGGGCCGGTATTGCAGCGGTGCTGCAATATTGGCCCCCAGTAACAAAAGCAGCAAGAAAGCGTTTCAAGCCTCCCGTGGCCAGGCAGTGCTTCCCCAGGGGCTGGGCCTAGAAAATTGCCAGGGCTGCTTTGGGTTCCCAGTCCAGCCCTGGGAAAGAGAGGGAAGGAACACGAATGAAAATGGGAGGGAAAGTGCGTGATGGCCGAGGATGAAGGAAGGGAAACAAGACAACAATAGGTGGAATAGTGTGGGAAGGGGAAGGCACATAGGAGTGAGAGAAAGAGAAGATTGAAACGAGAGGAGAGGAGAGAGAAAATAGATCTGTGGAATAAGTACAGATGGGAAAAACGGCAAAAAATAAGAGGGTACGGGTAGAAGGAATAGAGGAGAATACAATGAAGAAAAATGGAAGGAAGGGAGCCTGGGATTTGGGAAACGAAGAAGACACCTACGACTAGGAGGAAAAAAAGAGGAATATGGGAACATAAGCAGGGCAAGGAGAATAGATATGAGAAAGTGGGAGAAGTAAGAGGAAAACAGAAGGTAGGCAGGGCTTTAAGTGAGCCGGGTCATCACCGGCAGTTCTGAAAAGCAGGAGCTGAAACGGGTCCCTATCGGGCTCTCCATTTTTGCCTTTGCCTTCACCCTCAGGGTGAAAAAAAAACTTAACTCTGCATCAGTACCATCCTTCACTGCCTTTGATGTAACTTCAAAGAGACTCGTTATATTTCTTTCACATTCTCATCACTTCGGAACTGAAGCATCTTCAATATTCTATACAATGAAGCCATTGTTGTTGCTTATTTATCTTATGCCTTTAACAACCATTGGCAAAGCCAATAGTCCTGGCTTGTTGTAAGTGTAATGTTACTTGTTGTTATATATATCTGGATGCAATGACAGAAGCAGCAAATTATCAGTTGGGCAGCACACTATGCTAAGCACAGATTTTTAGCTTACTTTATAATCCACGCCCTAATTACATCGGCCGCGCTCCTTTGAGAGACCCCCAAGGTTTTTCATCCTATTTAAAGCCCTGAATGTAGGACACGTGAGGATAAAGAGGAAGAGAAAGAGGGGAAGATGATTGGTATCAGCGGAACCTGGGGAATAAAAGGAGGACTAGGCAATGAGGACGAATGAGAATAGGAGTGAGTAATTAAGAAGGAGAAAAGGTATATGGCCGTGGTAAGCAAAAGTGATGAAAAGAAGGGAATATAAGTAAGTGGAGAGCGAAAGAAAGAGATATTGATTGATTTGTGGCATTACACCAGAGGTGCCGACTTTGGAACTGAGGAACCAGTTTCGGGTCTTAGTTCAACAACCTGTGAAAGTGCACAAAATCACTTAACCTCCCAGTGCCTTGTGACATCATGTAATGTAGCTGGTGTTCATTTAAAGCTCTCCCACACTTTCGGGTCGAGTTTGCACTATATAAAACTTCTAAAAAAAAATCACTCTTCTGAAGGACCCTTTTCCGAATGGAAAGGAGGAGCCACAGAACCATCAGAAATAATGGCAAACATTTAGTAGTTTTGCTTTGTTTCAAAGTTTCAGCAAAATATGGGGCATTTAACAGCTTTTTGTTACACATATATGTTTTATATGAAAAACCATCACATTCTTCTGTAACCCGGAACCCACAGACTATGTATACAGCAAAGGGTAGCAATAGTGCAAGCTTCCCTCACACAGAGAACATGCACAGCACAGGCAACAGCATGGTAGTGTCGGTCACACATAAAAAGGAAATACAACAAGTATTGGTAATGCACCGGTTTCGCCTATGTAATAAATAAAAACAGTTTTCATCAATCATCGTTCAGGAGAAGGAAAGACCTCCCTGACAGATAACACATGAGTGGAGAGGATGTGGCGCAGTGCCAGGGCTGCTGACTCGAGAGCTGGGGATCCTGGTTTGAGACTCGGCGGCACTGCGCAACATCCTGTGATTCTATGTAAATCACTTAATCTCTTTGGGTGATAAATTGTTATATAAATGTGCTGCAATAGTAAAAAGCAAAACTTTATGAAAATATAGTTCCAGGAAAGCGGATGTTAACAGTATTTCTGCTGCAGGAAACTGATAAGAGAAGCAGACAGGAACAAGCATTGGTAAATGCAGGAAAATATGCTATAGCCAATAGAAATGAAGTAAAGGTAAGTGGCACGCACAGGAACAAATAAGAAGCCAGGAAAGAGAGGAGGCGGGATGTAAGTCCCTTTTAAGTTTATATTAAAAACAATAGATTTCTCAAGCACAGCGCAAGCCCTGTGCAGGCGAAACCTAAAAAGCAACAAGCACGCACACACGCACACACACGCGAGGCCCCGTCACCCAGCGGTGCAAGCTTGAGCTTCCTTCGCACAGCTGATTGGTTCCACACATAGGCAATGGGTGTGGAAGCGTCTCTTGAACGCATGACCAGTATCTAAGCATTGATGATGGATGTATTCACTTAGCTTGTTGGCACATTGCACTCAAATGAGAGTTCCATTAAGAGGTTGTGCCAGGGCCCTGTTTGCTCATGCCTTCATGCTACCCTGAAACAGAGATGGGGAGCTAAAACGACAGGGGGGAACAGATTAAAAAACTCATCAGGGTTTGCTGAAGACATTTGCATTTTGAGTACCTAAAGCAAAGAATGGGACCAGCCTGTAACCCTCAGAAACTGGGAACAATGGAAAACAATGGTACATTCGTAGTAATTCTGTGAGGGTGATGCCTATGGCCCACTGGTCTAATGGACCATCTACCTACACACTATAAAAGGTAACCTCAGAGTTTCATGATGTACAGTCAATGTTAATATGCAAAATAAGAGACCACAAAGTAATACGTGAATTCCACTGTATTTGTATAATCCAACCAATAAATACAAGGTGCTACATTGCAAAATGAGCACAGAACTCATTTCTGTCAAACGTGCAGTCACAGTAAAGATATTCAGAATCAATCAGTTAATAAGTATTTGTTAAGCGTGACTACTCACAGGCTAGGGTCTCAAGGTGCTGGGGGGGCGGCAGGTCCTACTGGGAGCTGAGGTTCAGTCAAAGAGCCAGGTCTTGAGATTCTTACTGAATTGCGTTAGCGATGGGGATAGCCTGAGGTGGAGAGGCAGGGTGTTCCAGGTTTTGGTGGCGAGGAAGGACCCTAGTACCAATTTTTTAGAGTTAAGCATGCGCTGCAGGGTCTGCTGGGTAATAGTCTGCAAGAGCCAGAGGAGGTGTTGGCTCTTTCCCACATTATTTGGACTCCCTCCCCATCTAAGCTAGTCGCGAGAATCTACAACATTGTGCAAGAAAATAGAAGTCCATTATTCTCAAAACCGCGGCAGGACTGGCAAAAAGACTTAGCCCGGGTGATAGATGACGGCAGTTGGTGCTACTGCTGCGAAATGACAAAAAGAATCTTACTAAACGGCAGACACCGCCTTATCCATTTTAAATATATAAATAGAATATACTACACCCCGGATAGGCTATATAGATATGGTCTAAGGGACTCAACAGCCTGTGACAGGTGCTCAGAGACGGAAGCCACTGTTGAATTTTTGGGGAACGGTATTTTAGATCCTCAACAATATCACGGGACTCTCGCTCACCCCTGACCCGTTCCTTGCATTGCTGGGGTACAGAAAAAAAAGAAAAGGTAGGAGGAGGATCTTCCTCCGGTCCTGGTCTTGTGGATCAGAGGGACAGTGGCTAGGGCCAGTTCGGCGGAGCAGAGGTGTCTGGTGGGTATGTGGAATGAGAGGCGGTGGCAGGGGCGGCTCCTCCACTAGGGTGGAGGAGCGTCGCCCCACTGCTTTCTCGCAGTGAGAGAAGCAGAAACATAAAATGGTAAAACTACAATTTTATATTTCTGCTTCTCACACTGTGAGAAAGCAGAAGGGTTTGTTTGGGGGCGGGCTGGTGGGCGGGTCTGCTTTAGGGCAGGGGAGGAGTGGCTTGCCCACTGATGAGGGCGCTGACTGTTTGGTCGGCCCTCTGAGGCCGACCAAACCAGTCATGCGTGTGAGAAGTTGGCCTGGCATATGCTGTCCACTAGTTATAGTGGGCACCTTGCACCAGTCCAAACGACCCTTATTGATGATAGGTTTAAAGACAACCTTTATTGAAAGCTATCCTAGTGGTAGCTATGGAGAGCAGCCTTCAGGCTAAGTCTTGAAGGAGTGTAAAGCAGCTTGGTTTACCAGATTATAACCTCTTGAATGACCAAATGAAAGGAGAACCACACCAGGTATATATAAAAAATATATATTTATTTATAAACACTCACTACTAATCTCTTTATGAGATTAGAGTCCAAGATACACAATATCACAGTATTCAAACGACAGTAAACAGCACAATATACAATGGGCCCCAGGGGGACCAAACCATATATTAAGAAAGTGGTATAAGAACCACGACTTGACTAGACACAGTGCCTAGAGCACGTAGAATCGCTGGGACCCCAAGGAACCACCCAAGGTAGTGACACAGGAGACCCACGGGGGACGTGTGCAGTGTGAGAACACAGCCGCGAGCGCCGTAGGATTCTATGAGGAAAGTCGCGGTTGGAATTTTAAAGCAAAAGGACACTTAGGAGAGGACTTTGAGCAAACCCCTTTAGACTTAAGAAGTTCTAGGGCCAACACCCACGGGAGCACCGGAGTACTCGAGTTACCTCACCCAGGGAAGCCGGGTGCATAGGTGTCAAAGGGTGTCGGGAATCGTCGTTGATTTCAATGGCGATCTGCTGCAAAGTGCTGCTGCCGTGAAGAAGAAAAGTGTCCGGGATGATCCAAGCCTGGATCGAAGATGTGAAGAACTTGAAAGCAGAGGGGACAAAGTCTGGGTCACCTTACGTGACCAGGAGCGGAGCAATCAAATGCCCACCGATGTCGGGTGCTTCAGGTGCGAGGAGGTGAAGCTTGACTCTGCAGCCACGGGGTCCAGGAGATGTCGAGGATGACCAGGAGCCGGATTCGAGCTGTCCCACAAAGGATGTTGAGTGCTGGGGTGTCGGTGCTCGGATTGAACCCAACAAGTCTTGGCAACAGCAACCCATGCAGGAAGAGTAAAGATGCTTTGGTGCGGACCAGCAAGGTCCGGAGGACTCCCCAAGCAATGGAGAGTCAGGGCACGTCTGAAGCAACCAGGGTAGCCCAATTAATCTTAGTGTTGCCTTCACAGGAACCCACCAGTCGACGGACCAGGGATTGCGAAGGGACCGCAAGAGAAAACACAAGGGGCCAGCTCACGGAACACTCGTGGAGTGTAGGCTGGCAATCTTCAGTGGAATTGCTGCTCAGGGTCGGGGCTACAAGTAACCCAAAGCTCAGCCTCAGAGGTCGCCTCAAAGCTGATGCTTCTGCAAATGGTTGCGGTGTCCAGGGGTTCGGGTTGCACGGTCTCCACGAGGGATACAGGCCTCAGACTTGCTGAGCACACAGATCAATCTCAGAGACCACGGGAACCCACCTCCTGTGTGGCAATATTCTTCGGAGTCCTCAGGAGCTTTGGAGATGCCAACCGGACAGATGCGTCTTTGGTGCCTGCCAAGCAGGGGAGTAACTCCTTTACTCCAAGGGAGATTCTTCGGTCATCCAACGTCGTGTAGATAGTTGAAGTTCTGGGATTCTGTAGCAGAGTTTCGTCCAGGTAAATCTAAAGTCCTGTAGTCAGGGGTTCCTACTTTATACCCAAGGAAGGGGTGGGACAAACTCTGGGGACCCACCTATGGGAGGGTCAGGAAAGAGGGGTGGCTACACCCATTTCCTTTGTCCAGTTTTGCGCCAGAGCAGGGGTTGAGTGCCCCTGCAACCGGTTTGAGCTGGACTATGCACAGGGACACCAAATGTGCCCCCAATGCAGACTTCAAAGCACTCTTGGAGTGCACCCACCCAGCCCTAATACACTAAAGCCTGTCTGGGAGGTGGTCACACCTCCCTGTGACAGGAAACCTATTGTCCAGGCCTCCCCTGCCGGAGTTTCGTCCAGCAGCAGGAGGGCAGACTCGTGTCTGTGGCTGCTGCATCCCTTTTGTGATGCCAGGGTTCTGTTAAGCTGGTACCGGGTGTACCGGTGGTGCCATGTTTCTCCCTCTAGTAGGGTGGAATCATACCTCCCACCCCAGTTACTGGGGTGGAGGTATGATTCCAAGGTGTTTGACACCAAACACGACATGTTTCCATGCAGCCTTTCTCAAGTTAGCATTTACCGCAAGGTCATAATGCACTTAAGAGTATATGGTTGGCTGCATCACAGACAACCCCGGAATGAAGATTCCGAAAGCTGCAGAGGGGCCCTGCTCATGCATGGGCACCCTCTCACATGAAACCCAGCCCCCTGCCTTCAGGATTGTTAAGGCCTGCCATAGGGGTGACTGATAGGTTTACATGTGCAGTGATATGGAGAGATATAGGGAACCTATATCTCAGTAAGGGGTGCATACACCACCTTACACAGGCTGCTGTCGCAGACCTGTGGTGTCATTTTGGATGGCCTCTCAGGGGTGGCATGATACATGCTGCAGCCCCTGGGAGGCCTCTGGGGTACCTATGCCCTGGGTACATAGTATACCATATACTAGGGACTTATAAGGGTACCCCAGAATCCAATCTGGAGTGTACCTAAAGTACATACAATCAATTTAGAGTAGAAAGCAGATAGACTGGGGTCCTGATTAGCAGGGCCTCAGTCTGGCTAAGTCGAAAAACAGTGAAACATCAGCAAAAAGTGGGGGTAACTATAAGAAGCAGATCCTACTCTCCTACACAACCCCCCCCCCAAACACAGGGACATTAAACTAACCTTGACCAGTTGAGTCTTCATGTTCTAAGTGGAAATATCTGGAGAGTCCATCTGCATTGGCATGGTTACTCCCAGGTCTATGTTCCACTGTATAGTCCATCCCCTGTAGGGAAATTGACCACCTCAAAAGTTTGGGGTTTTCATCCTTCATCTGTTTTAGCCATAAGAGGGGCTTGTGGTCTGTCTGAACAATGAAGTGAGTGCCAAACAAGTATGGCCTCAGCTTCTTCAAGGCCCAAACCACAGCAAAGGCCTCCCTCTCAATGGCTGACCAACGTTTCTCTCTGGGGGTCAACCTTCTGCTAATAAAAGCTACTGGCTGATCCTGACCTTCATCATTCAATTGTGATAACACAGCCCCTACCCCCAACTCAGATGCATCTGTTTGGACAATGAATTGCTTGGAGTAATCAGGACTTTGCAGAATGGGAGCAGTGCACATGGCCTGCTTCAGGTCATCAAATGCCTTTTGACAGCTAACTGTCCACTGAACTTTCTTTGGCATTCTTTTGGAAGTTAAGTCATTCAAAGGGGTCACTATGGATCCATACCCTTTGACAAACCTCCTATAGTACCCAGTCAGGCCAAAGAAAGCTCTGACCTGAGTCTGGGTGGTTGGAGCAACCCAGTTCATGATGGTCTGGATTTTGCTCTGCAATGGTTGAACCTGGCCCCCACCCACAAGGTGGCCCAGGTACACAACCTGACTCTGCCCTATCTGGCACTTGGTGGCCTTGATAGTTAGGCCTGCTTTCTGCAGGGCCTCCAAAACATTTCGCAGGTGGACCAGGTGATCCTCCCAGGTGGAGCTAAAAACAGCAATATCATCTAGATATGCTGCACTATAGGCTTCCAGACCTGTAAGGACTTTGTTCACCAACCTTTGAAAAGTGGCAGGTGCATTTTTCAAACCAAAGGGCATCACCACAAATTGGTAGTGCCCACTAGGGGTAGAAAATGCTGTCTTTGGCTTTGCATCATCAGCTAGTCTGATCTGCCAGTAGCCAGCTGTCAAGTCAAATGTGCTCAGAAACTTGGCTGAGGCCAAAGTGTCTATAAGCTCATCTGCCCTTGGTATTGGATGGGCATCAGTCCTAGTGACTGCATTGAGACCTCTGTAGTCTACACAAATCCTCATCTCTCTCTTACCACCCTGGGTGTGAGGTTTAGGCACTAAGACTTCTGGACTAGCCCAAGGGCTATCTGAGGGTTCAATCACACCCAAATCCAACATCTTCTGGACTTCAGTCCTGATGCAGTCCCTGACATGGTCAGGTTGCCTGTAAATCTTATTTTTAACAGGCAGACTGTCTCCAGTGTCCACTTCATGAGTGCACCAGGTAGTCTGACTTGGAGTCAGTGAGAACATATGTCTGAACTGATTGAGAACTTTTCTGCAATCAGTTTGCTGCTGGTCAGTGAGGCTGCCTGCCAAGGCTACACCATCAACTGAACCATCATCAGGGTTCTGTGAGAGCAGGTCAGGGAGTGGATCACTCTCTTCCTCCTGTCCCTCATCAGTAGCCATGAGCAAGCCCATGTCTGCCCTGTCAACATATGGTTTCAGTCTGTTGACATGGAGCACCCTGTGGGGGCTCCTGGGAGTTCCAAGGTCCACCAGATAGGTAACCTCTCCCTTCTGTTCAACAATGGTATGGGGGCCACTCCACTTGTCTTGGAGGGCTGCTGGGGCCACAGGCTCCAACACCCTACTTTCTGTCCTGGCTGATAAACAGTCAGCACAGCCTTTTGGTCATGCCAGGCCTTTTGCAATTCCTGGCTAGCCTCAAGGTTTTTAGTTGCCTTCTTCATGTACTCAGCCATCCGGGAGCGGAGACCAAGTACATAGTCCACAATATCCTGTTTAGGGGGTTTGAGAGGTAACTCCCATCCCTCCTTCACTAGACACAATGGACCCCTAACTGGATGTCCAAACAGAAGCTCAAATGGGCTGTAACCAACCCCCTTCTGTGGAACCTCTCTGTAGGCAAAGAGAAGGCAGGGCAAAAGTATGTCCCATCTGCGCCTAAGCTTTTCTGGGAGACCTTTAATTATTCCCTTTAAGGTTTTGTTGAACCTTTCAACTAAACCATTGCATTGTGGGTGATAAGGGGTGGTAAATTTATAATTTACACCACACTCCTTCCACATAGCAGTTAAGTAACTAGACATGAAGTTTGCAGCTCTGTCTGATACTACCTCCTTAGGAAAACCCACCCTGGAAAAGATTCCCAGGAGGGCCCTTGCCACCACAGGAGCTGTGGTGGTCCTGAGGGGAATTGCTTCTGGATACCTAGTGGCATGGTCCACCACCACTAGTATAAATCTGTGCCCAGATGCTGTTTGAGGATCTAGGGGACCAACAATGTCAATCCCTACCCTCTCAAAGGGAACCCCCACCACAGGTAGTGGTATCAGGGGTTCTTTGTAGTGCTACCTGCCTTACCACTGGCTTGACAGGTGACACAGGAGCGACAAAACTCCTTGGTGTCTTCAGACATATGAGGCCAATGAAAGTGAGGGACAATTCTGTCCCAAGTCTTGTTTTGGCCTAGGTGACCTGCCAATGGGATATCATGGGCTAGTGTCAATAGGAAGCTCCTAAACTTCAGAGGTATAACCAACCTCCTGGTGGCTCCAGGCTTGGGGTCTCTACACTCTGAGTAAAGGAGTCCATCATCCCAATAGATCTTATGGGACCCACTAGCACTCCCAGCAGCCTCAGCAGTAGCTTGCTGTCTGAGGTGTTCAAGAGAGGGGCAGCTCAGTTGCTCCTGGCTCAGATCTGCCCTGGAAGGGGCCCCTGTCCCCAAGAACTCAACCTGATCAGGTTCAAGCTCATCTGGGACAGTTCCTTCTTCAGGACTGAGATCATCTCCCTCAGGAGACTGATCTGCATTCTGAGGCAGGGGGGAAGGCACTGCCTTAACCCTACTGCTCCTCCTCTTGGAAGGCACCTGGTCCATTCTTCCAGGATCCAGGGACTGTTCAGTTTTAGACATTTTTGCCTGTTACCTGGTCATAGCAAACACATCTGCAGGGATGCCCAACATTTCTGCATGGGTCCTGAGCTCAACTTCAGCCCAAGCTGAAGTTTCTAAATCATTTCCAAGCAAGCATTCAACAGGGAGGCCTGCACTTACCACAACCTTCTTAGGGCCAGTTTCCCCTCCCCAGGTGAAATTAACAACTGAAAAGGAATGGTCTGTCCTGACATTGCTAGCATTGGTCACTTGGTACATTTCACCAAGTATGATCTGCTCAGGGGCTACAAGATCTTTTGCCACCATTGTGACACTTGCTCCTGTGTCCCTGAATGCCAAAGCCTCTTTTCCATTAACCAAGGGCTGCTGTCTGTATTTGCCCAGATTACTGGGACTCACAAAGGAGGACATATCCATGCCTCCATCACAGATCAGTACAGCCTGAGTTGGAACTCTGACTAGGCCAGAGTCCACCTCAGAACCCAGGGTTAACCCTACTACACCCTTATTCTGAGTACCACCACTTGGAGCTGAACTAGGGGGAACAGTTGCCTTAGGGGCAATGGTGGCTGGAGTTGAGTCTTTGGTCTTGGTACACTCACTAGTCCAATGGGTTTTCTGTTTACAGATTTTACACCATGGCTTCTTTTGGCCTTTTCCTTTGTTAGATTGGGACTCCCCACCAGATGCAGATTTTTGGGGTCCTTGAGAAGACTTCTGGTCTTTACCCTTCTCCCCACCCTTATCAGAGTTTTTAGAATCTTGCTTCTTAGAGTCACCACCTTGGTTCTGAACCTTCTGCCTCACCCTGGTTCTGACCCATTTGTCTGCCTTCTGACCCAATTCTTGGGGAGAGGTCAGATCAGAGTCCACCAGGTACTGATGCAACAGTTGATTTTGACAGTTATTAAGGATCTGCTCTCACATGATTAAATTATACAATCCTTTGAAATCACACACCTTACTGCCAAGTAACCAGCCCTCCAGAGCCTTAGTAGCACAATCAACAAAGTCAACCCAGTCCTGAGTCTGTGCCTTTTGGGTGTCTCTGAACGTTAACCTGTATTGTTCAGTGGTTAGGCCAAACCCATAAATCAGAGCACTCTTCAGGACTTTGTAATTATCAGCATCAGTGAGGAGCTTGTCTCTAACTTTGTCTGCAAAGGAGAGCCACAAGATTGCTGCCCACTGCTCCTGAGGGACCCTCTGTACTTTACAGGCCCTCTCCAGTGCAGTTATCCATTTGTGGATGTCATCCCCACTCTGGTAGGGAGGGACAATCTTGTTCAGGTTCCTATGGTCATGAGTATGTTCTCTACCTCTAGGGACACTGCTGCTGCCACCATGGGGCTCTAGCCCCAACTTCTGAGAAGCTCTCTGAAGCTCCAGGATTCCCTATCTAAGGCCAATTGCTCTCTCTTGATTCTGATCTTAGCTCTCTCAAACTCAAGCAGTTGGCACTTCTTCTCATAAGAGGACTCCCTTTTATGAGAAGAAGTCCTATGAGAAACAGAGCTCCCTACAGATGTACCAGAACGATTAGATTCCACTGAAGGAGATCTAGATCTTCTTGGTAAACTGTTAACCCTTCCAGGTGGGGTAAAGAGAACCCCACTGGGGTCTCCTTCCTCACCTTCAGGAAGAATTGGATTCTCCAGGTTAGAATCATTTTGATCCTCCTGGCCAGCATCAGAGTCTGGGTAATAGTAGTGTTCACTACCTGGCCTTTCCTCCTCTGCTGTCCCACCCACTCTGCCAACCTCATCAGACCCTGGGGTCTTTCTGAGGTCATCTGCAAGCAACAACTTTATGAGATGTTGTGTGGTTGGGCTTTTCCCAGTCTTCAATTTCCTAGAGGCACACATAGTCCTCAATTCTTGCTATGAGACATTGTCATACTTAGTTGGGAGAGGCCCACTGGCTTCTGCCCTTGAAGACATGACTAGTGTGGTGTGGTGTATGCACCTACCTACTCTAGTGGGGCCTACTAAACTCTCTTGAGTTGTAGAAAGGGTGTGCTAAGCCCTTGACACACAACTCTAAGTTCAGTAGAACTTACTGTATTCTAGACTTGATTTATATGTACCTATGTACCTATAGTGATTTTCAGTTAGTCACTCAAAGAGATTATCTGGTAAAGCAATAGCAAGCTTGAATCCAACCGCTGCACACCAATGTGAGAAGTTGGCCTGGCATATGCTGTCCACTAGTTATAGTGGGCACCTTGCACCAGTCCAAACGACCCTTATTGATGATAGGTTTAAAGACAACCTTTATTGAAAGCTATCCTAGTGGTAGCTATGGAGAGCAGCCTTCAGGCTAAGTCTTGAAGGAGTGTAATGCAGCTTGGTTTACCAGATTATAACCTCTTGAATGACCAAATGAAAGGAGAACCACACCAGGTATATATAAAATATATGTATTTATTTCTAAACACTCACTACTAATCTCTTTATGAGATTAGAGTCCAAGATACACAATATCACAGTATTCAAACGACAGTAAACAGCACAATATACAATGGGCCCCAGGGGGGGACCAAACCATATATTAAGAAAGTGGTATAAGAACCACGACTTGACTAGACACAGTGCCTAGAGCACGTAGAATCGCTGGGACCCCAAGGAACCGCCCAAGGTAGTGACACAGGAGACCCACGGGGGACGTGTGCAGTGTGAGAACACAGCCGGAGCGCTGTAGGATTCTATGAGGAAAGTCGCGGTTGGAATTTTAAAGCAAAAGGACACTTAGGAGAGGACTTAAGAGGTTCTAGGGCCAACACCCATGGGAGCACCGGAGTACTCGAGTTACCTCACCCAGGGAAGCCGGGTGCATAGGTGTCAAAGGGTGTCGGGAATCGTCGTTGATTTCAATGGCGATCTGCTGCAAAGTGCTGCTGCCGTGAAGAAGAAAAGTGTCCGGGATGATCCAAGCCTGGATCGAAGATGTGAAGAACCTGAAAGCAGAGGGGACAAAGTCTGGGTCACTTTACGTGACCAGGAGCGGAGCAATCAAATGCCCACCGATGTTGGGTGCTTCAGGTGCGAGGAGGTGAAGCTTGACTCTGCAGCCACGGGGTCCAGGAGATGTCAAGGACAACCAGGAGCCGGATTCAAGCTGTCCCACAAAGGATGTCGAGTGCTGGGGTATCGGTGCTTGGATTGAACTCAACAAGCCTTGGCAACAGCAACCCATGCAGGAAGAGTAAAGATGCTTTGGTGTAGACCAGCAAGGTCCGGGGAACTCCCCAAGCAATGGAGAGTCAGGGAACGTCTGGAGCAATTAGGGTAGCTCAATTAATCTTAGTGTTGCCTTCACAGGGACCCACCAGTTGACGGACCAGGGATCGCGAAGGGACCTCAAGAGAAAACACAAGGGGCCAGCTCACGGAACACTCGTGGAGTGTAGGCTGGCAATCTTTGTTGAAATTGTTGCTTGGGGTCAGGGCTACAAGTAACCCAAAGCTCAGCCTCAGAGGTTGCCTCAAAGCTGATGCTTCTGCAAATGGTTGCGGTGTCCAGGGGTTCGGGTTGCACGGTCTCCACGAGGGATACAGGCCTCAGACTTGCTGAGCACACAGATCAACCTCAGAGACCACGGGAACCCACCTCCTGTGTGGCAATATTCTTTGGAGTCCTCAGGAGCTTTGGAGATGCCAACCGGACAGATGCGTCTTTGGTTCCTGCCAAGCAGGGGAGTAACTCCTTTTCTCCAAGGGAGATTCTTCGGTCATCCAACGTCGTGTAGATAGTTGAAGTTCTGGGATTCTGTAGCAGAGTTTCGTCCAGGTAAATCTAAAGTCCTGTAGTCAGGGGTTCCTACTTTATACCCAAGGAAGGGGTGGGACAAACTCTGGGGACCCACCTATGGGAGGGTCAGGAAAGAGGGGTGGCTACACCCATTTCCTTTGTCCAGTTTCGCGCCAGAGCAGGGGCTGAGTGCCCCTGCAACCGGTTTGAGCTGGACTATGCACAGGGACACCAAATGTGCCCCCAGTGCAGACTTCAAAGCACTCTTGGAGTGCACCCACCTAGCCACAATACACTAAAGCCTGTCTGGGAGGTGGTCACACCTCCCTGTGACAGGAAACCTATTGTCCAGGCCTCCCCTGCCGGAGTTTCATCCAGCAGCAGGAGGGCAGACTTGTGTCTGTGGCTGCAGCATCCATTTTGTGATGCCAGGGTTCTGTTAAGCTGGTACCAGGTGTACCAGTGGTGCCATGTTTCTCCCTCTAGTAGGGTGGAATCATACCTCCTGGGGTGGAGGTATGATTCCAAGGTGTTTGACACCAAACACGACATGTTTCCATGCAGCCTTTCTCAAGTTAGCTTTTACCGCGAGGTCATAATGCACTTAAGAGTATATGGTTGGCTGCATCACAGACAACCCCGGAATGAAGATTCTGAAAGCTGCAGAGGGGCCCTGCTCATGCATGGGCACCCTCTCACATGAAACCCAGCACCCTGCCTTCAGGATTGTTAAGGCCTGCCATAGGGGTGACTGATAGGTTTACATGTGCAGTGATATGGAGGGGTGCATACACCACCTTACACAGGCTGCTGTAGCAGACCTGTGGTGTCATTTTGGATGGCCTCTCAGGGGTGGCATGATACATGCTGCAGCCCCTGAGAGGCCTCTGGGGTACCTATGCCCTGGGTACATAGTATACCATATACTAGGGACTTATAAGGGTACCCCAGAATCCAATCTGGAGTGTACCTAAAGTACATACAATCAATTTAGAGTAGAAAGCAGAGAGACTGGGGTCCTGATTAGCAGGGCCTCAGTCTGGCTAAGTCGAAAAACAGTGAAACATCAGCAAAAAGTGGGGGTAACTATAAGAAGCTGCATGCAGCCTACATGGAGAAAATGGCCTCCCCATAGGCGCCTGGCTGGGCGCCGTCCCGACCAATCACAATGCTGCCATTGCAGCGTTGTGATTGGCTTAGGGGAGGGGAGGGAGGCTGCCTGCTTCCTGCTCCTGCCGAAGGCAGAAAAGCAGAAGCAGACTGAGCAGTGAAGACACAGACCCGGGAAAGGTAAGTTTACATTTTTTATTTTTATTATATAAACCCCCCCTCCCTGCGCGACCCCCCCCTTCCCACACAACCACTTGTCCATCCCCCCCACCCGTGCGACCCCACGCCCACCCCTCTACCCGTGAGCCATGCCGGCTGCAACTGGGCGGTGGTCAAGGTATGCTGGTCCAGCATCATGGAGGGCTTTGTAGGCGTGTGTGAGGAGCTTGAACGTGATTCTTTTGTTGACTAAGAGCCAGTGGAGTTCTCGCAGGTGTTCGGAGATGTGGCTGCGGCGGGGGATATTGACCAGTCTGGCTGCGGCATTTTGAACGTTCTGTAGTTTCCTGAGGAGTTTCTGGGTGACGCCTGCATAGAGTTCATTCCCGTAGTCGAGTCTGCTGCTGATGAGTGCGTGGGTGATCATCTTTCTGGTCTCCAGTGGGGATCGATCTGAAGGTCTTTCGAAGCAGGTGATGGGTGTGGAAGCATGATGAGGAGACGGCATTTATCTGGTGGTTCATCGTGAGCGAGGAGTCCAGTATGATGCTGAGGTTTCGTGCATGGCCCGTGGGTGTGAGGTTCCTAAAGCGACGGACCACCAGGAATCCTCCCAAGCGGAGGTGTTGGGCCCTAGGATGAGGACTTCGGTCTTGTCCAAGTTGAGCTTGAGGCAGCTGTCTCTCATCCAGGTAGCGACGTCCTTCATCCCATTGAGGAAGTTGTTTCTGGTGATTGTGGGTTTGTTGGTGAGGGAGAGGATCAGCTGGGTGTCGTCGGCGTAGGAGACGATGTTGAGTCCATGGTTCCTGACAATGGCTGCGAGCGGGGCCATGTAGACGTTGAAGAGGGTGGGGCTCAGGGATGAACCCTGGGGGACTCCACAGCCGTTGTCAGTGGGTTCTGAGAGGAACGGTGGTAGTCTGACTCGCTGTGTTGTACCAAAGAGGAAGGAACAGATCCAATCCAGGCCTTGGTCTCGGATGCTGGTGTCGTGGAGTCTCGTGCTTAGACACTAAAAAGTTATAGATTCTCTGAACAAAGTATGTTGGGAATTAGAATTTGACCGGTTTTAAATGTCTTCAATTACTCATGAAGAGGGACATTTCGACCCTACATAGACAATTAAAAGGGTCTTCATCAAAAGATATGTGAAAACATTTCTGCTAACAACCCTCAAAGAGGAAGGAGAGAGATCTTACAAAGAGTGCACTAGAGGAGCTGGTCATCAGGCAGGAATGGGTGCACCTTAAATGACCTTTGCAGGAAGCAGATATCTAGTGTACATCTAAGAGGCAAATAAGTGCAAAATGTCACAAGCCTCATCAAAGTGTAGTGCAACCAAACCAAATAGCATACCAAACTGAATAAAAGTAGGGTACTGGAATCCTCAATATTAATGAAAAGATGAATGCACAAAATTATTATTGTCCCTAATTTATATTTGAAACAAAAAAGGTGCTTTGACTTATCCCTGATTTAGCGTGAAAAAGCGAAAGACTCAGTGAACAGGGGAGGAAAGCATCCAACAACACAAACTACAAGATAAAAATAAATTGACAAGCTGCTGTGGGCTTGCAACAGTAATCGATTTAGTGCAGACGGGATCTTTTTTGTGAAGGTACTTCCATTAATCAGGGAGCGGACCTTGCAGCGCACCATCACAGTCAATGGCCTAGAACATCTGAACATATAAATGTGGAAAACATATTTTAATTAAAAATAAATACTCTTTATTAGTTTTAACAAGCAGAAAACAGCCTACAGCAGAGCACAATTTAAGTACAATCGAAACGCAATCTAGTTCAAACACCCCACCAATTGCAGGTGAGCATTTGTAAAGAGTCCAGTCTGTGATTTCAGTCCCACCACATGCCCCATACCTTGCGATACTTCTGAGCACAACATGTTAATGTAGAGACATTTTCCTGGCTGAGCAGGTGCATTAGCCACCAGTGTCCAGTATAATCTAGAAATTCCCTGCCTCCCAAGTTCAGATATTGTTAATTGGGTTTCTAGACAGTTAAAATTGCACAGAACCTTCAACTCTCCAGCATGAGCATCTAAAGCATGTCATAGTTGTAGAGAGCCCTTAAAATTGGGATTTGTGCATGTCATCAGTTTCCCTAAGTTGTGTGAATGGCCTAAAATGGTCACCCTCCCATTCATCGCCTAACTTGAAAATACCTATTCGATTCCAAGGGCAAAGGCCACCGAGGCCTGCTGTATGCCGGAGCCATGGTACCTCGCCGTAATGGGGTATCTGCAGTCAGGACTTCATCCCATCCGATCCTATGGAGTGCCTGATGCCAGCAAGATAGTGTCGCATTAGTGACGTGGAGAAATCCTAGTCATTTACATGGGCTGTACAGCAAGTTAATTATTCCATATTTTCGATGCCTATATTTGGGTGGTCGCGGTCTGCAAAGAACCAGTCATTCACAAGTATCAGTTGACAGGCCATGTGTAGTATATCTTGACATCTGCCACGCCCAATCCTCCCTCACATGGGGAAAGGATACATTTCCGAAATGCAATGCGGGCCTGCCTACCTGCCCATATAAATGTTGTGATAGTAGACTGTGGTGAGCGGAACATGGCCGCTGGGATTTCATATGGATAATTCTGTAATTTGTAGAGCAGACAGGGAGTGAGACCATTTTAAACAGTGCCCCCTACCAGCAATGCTAAGAGGTAATCCTCCCTATGCCCCGATGTCACTTTTAATTTGGGATAACAAGAGCTCCCCATTGAGCTCCCATGCTCTTAGGCGAGCCAGGGCCATATGAATATCAAGATATTTAAAGTAATCTGTCGCTTTTTTTCCGACTGTAAGTCACATGTATTTCTTTCAAAGAAGTATGTGTATTTGGGGCTGGCTCAAAGTGAAAATATTTTAATACAGTGTTCAATTTACTTAGATTAGCACATGTCAACCATGTACTTCTCACCGTTGCTGAGTAAATAAATGTGTCTACTTTCATATTTAAAAAAAAAAAGGTTATGATATTTTGGGCTTAGAGAAAGCGATATTGTGGGCCACATCAGAGCTATGGCTTGTACAGTGATCTGGTTGGCAATATTATAGTTCAAGAGGGTAGAGAGAAAATAAGCGGAGAAGCTAGCTGAATTTCGTTTCAGCAGAATAAGGCCTTGAAGCACATCAGGTGCTATTTTTTCAGCAGAAGACTCCATCTTACTTTTTGAGATGTCTAGGGATGGCTTATTTGTCTGAAAAGTCACTGACAATAGAAGCGGAGCATCTGACAGTGGAAGGGTCTGCAAAGATGAGGTCCAAAATTCTAACTTTGTTATGTGTCGGTAGGGGAGAGTGTTTGAGTAAGTTGAGTATGAGTGCTAGGCTTTCTGTGGTGATGTATGAGTTGTTATGTGTCAAAGAGAAGTGTGTTAAGTAGGTTCAGTAGGAATGCTAGGTTTTCTAGGGCGTTGATTTGCGTTAAAGCAAAAGACACACAATTGATGGATGGAATGCAGAACAAATCAAAACATTCACCCCCAGTCAAGAGATGTGGGTTAAATCCATCATTCTTTTGCTCACCATGCCACCCCAGTTTAGACCTGGCCATATGCAAATCAGTCTTGACCCTATGCCACATGGGAACAGTCCAGCCAGAACTGCCAAGCCAGGTCCTCCCTGGACCGGAAACAAGCATCCTAGGAGTATTGGTACTGTGAATCAGGCATTTTAAAGAAGAGGAATTGATGCTTCTGGAGATGGTGCATTGTGTGGGAGATAGAAAAGTGACTCTTGATGTTAACACATTTAGGGTGAGAACAAGTGAGTTGAAGAAGCGTATACTGGAGTATTGGGATGGAACAGGTCAGGGTGAAGGCACTTTAACATTAGCTGTCCCATTGTAATGAATGCCTTGTCAAATTTAGCACTTGTATGTGATTTCAACTCAGTGTCGAATTTCTGATATCGCATCAGCTCTGAGCTCTCCTTTTGCAGTAAATGCCTTGTCATATTCTGTACATTCATATAGATTTTCTCCAGTATGGCCTTCCTGATGTTTTATTAGATTTCTCTTTACAATGAATGCCCTGTCTCATTTCGTGCACTAAATGATTTTGGTGTAACCTTCCTGACGACGCTTTAGGTTTCCCAATAAAAGCCTTATAATATATATTTTTCTTTTTTTAAAATTTGTTTATTGAAAATTTGCGATACAATACAAATACTGCTCAAGCGAGCCATCAGCATCGCGTTGTTGAAATCAATGCAAGCAATGTAGAATTACACAATGCACCGGATGATATATGAAACAAATATGCAACAACCTTCTCAACATAACACAAAAAAGAACCCCTCTTTACCCCACCCCCACCCCCTGGCACTACAACAAATGTGACATACATAGATAGAGCATCATCACTTCCTAGAGGTACACATGTACAGTGATACTTTGATTTGAGTCCAATGGCATCGGGCATCTTCAGAATATGAGTACAAATGCGTGGTACATTACAAATCAGGATGACTCAGGAGATATAATGTTAGTGGGGCCCAGAAGTCTTTGGGTCGTGACGATTCAGGCAGTTCTTCTGCATACACTTCCAGTTGCTCCCAACAGTAAACCAAATCTCTGATCCACTTTCGGACCGTAGGCAATCCCTTACGCCCCAGCAGAGCGCCACAGCACGTTTGGCCATTAGCGTCGCCACAGCAACCAGTCGCCTATTGCAAGGTTTCAAAGACGTCACATTGCCCAGCAGGCATAACTCAGGCGAACATCTCACCCGCTCCAGCACTACATCTGTCAGCACGCCCGCAACTTTAGTCCAAAAAGCAGCTATCCCTGTGCACAGCCAGGAGAGGTGTAAAAAATCAGCGTCCGGCTGCCCACATCGCACACAACAAGCCGTATTGCGCAATCCAAATTTTTGCAGCTGCACGGGGGTATAATAGAGCTGATGCAGAAATTTAAAATGGATAATGCGAAGGTTACAGTTAGCTGTAAGGCTCTCAGTCAGTTTACAACAGCATTGCCAGTGATCTGCAGACAACACTCCCCCCAGCGCCTCATTCCATCTAGTGTATGAGGGATGTACATCCGCCTCCCTCTCACGGAGCGACGCAGCATATAATTTAGTAATTAGGCCCTTGCGGTCCTCCCCAGCGAGCACCGCCTGCAGTGCTCGCAATGTCTGAGGCTCCGCTGGGTAATCAGGGTAGACGTCCTTGACTGCCTGTCGGACCCTCACGTACGTGAAACTCAGCATGTATCCATGCGCCCTGCCCGCTTGGACGTCAGATAGTGAGCGAAACTGGCCGTGTTTATATAGGTCTCCCATCTGCGTAACCCCAACCATTTGCAGTGTGCGCAATGCAGAGCGTTCTTGCGCCGCCGATATGCCGGGGTGCGCCACTAACGGTAATTTAGGGGCATAGAGATAATTCAGCCCTGCCCTTTTAGCCAATGCCTGCCAAGCCCAGGCAGTGCACTGTACCGGGTTAATTTCCGACCGGGGGCCTCCACTACCACCCGAAAGTGTGGCTGCCTCTAATGGCAGAGGGAGTATCGCATCAACTTCTATTGCGGTATGAGGAAGAAAGCGTTGGGGGAAAAACCAATAATGCGCAAATTGCGCCTGTGCACATAAATAATAGAGGCGCAAATCCGGTGCCTCAAAGCCACCTCGTTCAAATGGTTGTACCAGAGTATCCCAACTACAACGAGGTTTCTTGCCCCCCCAGACAAATGACAGTAGGGCCGTTTGCAGTACCTTAAAGACAGACATGTTCAGGCGGAGAGGGATATTCACAAATAGATATAATAATTTTGGTAAAATAGCCATTTTGGTCACTGCGATACGGTCCGCAAGCGAGAGGGGCAGACGGGCCCACCGCTCGGCTTTTTCGGTGAGTTGTGTGATAGTGCGTCCATAATTCATGGAGAGTACCTGCTCAGGGTCTCTATGCACCCAAATCCCCAAATATTTCACAGGGTCCTGGGTCCAGGACAGGGGAAAGTCTAAGTCGACCTCACAAGTACCAGCCGTTAAGGGGAATACCGTCGATTTGGCCCAGTTTATCCCTAAGCCGGAGAAACCTTCAAATTTGACATATTCACGGAGCAACGCAGGGAGGTAGGTTGCAGGCTTACGGACATACAAAAGCATGTCGTCCGCATAGAGTGAGACAACAAGTGGTCGTTGTCGGAAGCGTAGGGCAGCCGGGGCGTGCAATGGGCGTAGTTTACAAGCCAGCGGCTCCAGTGCCAGTGCGAATAGCATCGGCGACAGGGGGCAGCCCTGCCGCGTACCCCTGCCTATGGGAAACGTAGACGACACCCACCCGTTCACGCGGACTCTGGCAGCTGGTTCAGAGTACAGCACCCTGATCCATTGTAAAAAAAAAAGGGGGAAACCCCATTCGTATAAGTACAGTAAACATATACTCCCAAGAGAGAGAATCAAATGCTTTTGTGGCATCAAGTAGTACCGCCACGGCCTGGAACTCGGGATCGAAATAGTGGAGAGTCGCAAAAAGGGTGCGTAGATTGTGCGTGGTGGATCATGCAGGCACAAAGCCTGACTGGTCAGGCAGAACCAGCAGGGGGACCAGTGGCTGAAGTCGCAAGGCAATCATTTTAGCTAAAATCTTGGCGTCGATGTGAATCATGGATAACGGACGATAGGAATCACAGCTGTTGGGCTCTTTATCGGGTTTCAATAGCATCACTATGAGAGCTTCCCGTAGCGAGGTCGGAAGGCATCCAGTGTCATACGCCTCCGCATAAACCTCAAGGAGTCTGGGGGCCAGAGCATCTGCGAATGTCTTGTAGAACTCACTCGGGAGCCCATCCAGGCCTGCAGCTTTACATGTGGGGAGGGACATAATAGCAAGTTTAACATCTTCCTCATCGAAAGGTTGAGTAAGATATTCTCTATGTCTTGGGGACAGCCAGCCAAGTGCCACGTCATCTAAATACGAGTGTATTTCATCTGGCTGTACCATATCTCTATTGCTATAAAGGGCAGTATAATAGCCAAGTATGGTCTCACTGATGTCATCCGTGGTGTAGTGAGCCCCTCCCGCCCCATCAAGCATCTCAGTGATATACTCCTGACTCCGTGGAGCAGCCAATTTTTGTGCAAGCGAACGGCTAGGCCTTCCCGCCTCACCATAATAACGAGCCTTACTACGCCTGGACTTGTGCGCCATCTCCTGGTCGGCAGTTTCATTATGTTCAGTCACCAGTTCACGGATCTTTGACAGTGTTTCGGGTAGTGGGTTTGTCTCATATGCTCGTTCTAAGGTCGAAATATCAGCAGCTAATTTGCTAATCCTGTGTCTCAGATCCCGTAGAACACCGGCCTGTGCTCCCATGCAGACCCCTCTGATGGTGACTTTAAATGCCTCCCACATGGTGCCTGCGCTATCAACAGAGCCCGTGTTTTCCCTGAAGAAATTGTGAATAGCCTCCCCAACAGTGGCCTTGAAGACTATGTCAGATAGGGATGACGGCTGTAATCGCCACTGGAACGGTGGCCTCTCACACGCGGGGACCTGGAGTTCCAATAGCACTGGAGAGTGGTCCGAGAGTGTCCGGGCCAAATGATGTACCCCAATCGCCCAAGTGCATGCAGCCTCAGTGGCCAACCAGAAATCCAGACGGGACCAAGTCCCGTGCACAGAGGAAACGAATGTACTCTCTCGCGTCTCAGGGTGTTGCAAACGCCACACGTCTTTCAATTGCCCCGCATCCATCAGCCCCCGCAGCGCCTCCGCAGCCTGTTTAGGCCGTGCCAGCCCACTACCCACATGATCAACATCCATATCCAGACAAACATTAAAATCGCCTCCCCATATTATCTCCGCATCTGGGAACCCCGAGATGCGGCGCCAGACATCAACGAAAAAGGCAGGGTCATCAACATCTGGGCCATACACATTCACTAACAAAACACTTGACCCACCTAGTTGTCCATGCACCAGCACCACGCGGCCCAGGTCGTCCGTCTCAGTACGCGTGGCCTGAAATGGAGTCCCTTTCTTAACCAGTGTAATCACCCCCGTGCATAGCTGGAGTAGGAGGAAGCTACACGTAGGCCAGCCCACCTACTCCCCACATTCTTTTCCGATAATTTTGTGAGATGAGTCTCCTGCAAAAAAGCAATCTGGACATCCATCCTGTCCTAATAGGCAAACACAGACCTAATCTTTTTAGGAGTGTTGCGGCCACGCACATTCCAGGTTAAAAATTGTATCTTACCCCTCATCTAGACAGTTGAGTGCAAAGGATCCTAATAAATGAATTTATCAAAGACGTGTGTGTGCCAGTGTATCCAAGAAGAGATAATTCACGAAATAAGAAGCTTAAAGTGCCAGTTAGCGCCCCTCCCACCGTAACCCCCATCCCCCCTCCCACTTCAGCGTACCCAACAAGCCAAAGCCATCCCAACCCGAAGCAAACAAACCCCAACAACCAAATCTAACAGTTCGTAAACAGTGGGGTGTGTGGGGAACTCCCATGTGGGGGGCGTCAGAGTGCTACTGTCCTCCCACAGAGCGGGAGGTGGCCGATCAGGTCGTGTACCTGTGTTACAATCAATAAGCAAAGATTTAACTGAGTGCATCCTGTCCATCATGTATATGACAGAGCGTCATTCGTCCTGTGGACAGAAATAAGAAACATGTAGCTAAGACTCTTGCCCAAGGGTAAAATAATTATGGAATTCAGTAGTACGGGGGCACATTGGGGAAGCTCAAGTCACTAAGTACTTAAGGGTTGTCAATCCTCCTCTCCCTGGTCAGTCTCGGTCTCCCGTCGGTGCTTCTTCAATTGTTTCGCATGCTCCATCGCCGCTTTTGGAGTCGAGAAGATCTTAAAGTTCCCCTCCGCACCCACGCGGAGACGCACGGGATACAGCATGGCATACGGTATGTTTTCGGACTGAAGGAGTTTTGTGACGGCCCCATACTCACGCCTCGCAGCCTGGACCGCGGCAGTAAAGTCGGGGAAGAAGGATAGCGTGTTTCCCTGGTGACATATGGTACCCTTCTCTCTGGCCAGCCGTAGGATGACATCCCGGTCCCGGTAGTTCAATAGCCAGGCTATGATTGGTCTAGGAGGAGCACCAGGGACCGGTCGTGCTGCCAGGGAGCGGTGGGCCCGCTCTACTACGAACATTGAGGACAGCTGCTCAGAACCAAATACCTCCTGAATGAGAGATTCAATGAAGTGCTCCATTTTGCCAGTGTTTGTTGATTCTGGAAGGCCCAGAAGGCGGATGTTGTTCCTTCTAGACCTGGCCTCCAAGTCTTCGTTCTTGGCCTGTATGAGGGCCAAGACCTTTTCCATATTGAGGGTCTTACTAGTGACGTCGTTTAGCCCGTCCTCCGCATTAGACACCCTCTGCTCCACTTCCCCCATTCGTGCCGTTTGCTTTTCTAGTTGTGAGGACATGTGGTCTAGTCTGTGATTAATAGTGGACATGCTACCCTCAATGGCCTGTAGACTCTTTTGCATCGCCAGTAGCGTAGACTCCAGACTAGGAGGGCCCTCTCCCTGTCCATCCGCCTCCGAGTCAGAAGCCGCCTTCTGAGGAACTCTGCCTGATTTTCGTGCCTCAAAAGTGAGGCGGGGCTGTGATTTGTCCGGCTTCCCCATGTTTTGCGTTAGCAGCGGCAAGAACCGTGCAAACTCAGTATCTAGCAGTGAGGGGTTCAAAGCAATACAGCATACGTTCCTTGCAGGGTAGAGAGGCAATGCCCGCCAGACACGGCGTTTATCAGAATCAAGCCTTCGCCAGTAGTCAAAGTAATAGATATGGCCCGGGTACTCTCAATATCCAGCAGTTAGATAGCCACAGGCGAAGCCAGGCCAAGATGAATCAGCAGGCAGCGGGAGCTGGGGTATGAAAGCGGGCCTCAGGGGAACAGTCCACTCCTCACCCAGCCGCGGGAGGTCACACCAGTAGCACTACATCGGTGGGGCAGAGAGGGAGACCAGGCGCAGGAAGGCAGTTCGGGGATCAGGGGGCCAGTCCACACCGCCGAGGAAAGAGAGGCTGGAGATCTCTGTCTCTCGCGCAGGCAGCACAGGCGAAGCGGGCAGACAGCGGATGACGCACGCACCGCAACACAGCCCACAGCAGGCAGGCCGCGACCCAAGGCCCCGGCCCGCTCCCACATCCGTGGTCGCAGGCCGAGGCCCGGACCCCCCCCCACCTACCACAGTCCACGGTGGGCGTTGATGAAGCTCCGCAGCCGCCAGTCAAGTCCGCCGGCGCGTCCCGCAGGTCTAGTTGGGCTCCTCGCTGGGCTCCTCACACCGCCGTTAATCCTTAGGCCTCCGGCGCGGGGGCAGGAGGCATGCAGAAGAGGTGAGTTCCAGCGGCCGTCGACCACTCAGGGCAGGGTGGACAGATGTTATCGCACCCCGCGTTCTCGTCACCGCAGAGCTTCTGTTAGCGCTCAGGTCTCGCCCGCCGCCAAGGAGGCCGCCATCTTGTCCTCGAGGCGATCGGGATCGTCCCCGCCAAAGTGCTACAAAGTAGGGCTCTCCAACTACTCCGACGGCCCCCTCAGCAGCAGGGGTGCCTCTTCAGCCAGGACAGCAAATTAGGCGCTTGGATGCCTCGATTTTCTGCAGATTTTGGGCGGATTAAAGATCGGCCGGGCAGAGCTACACTAATGTGCGGCCATCTTGCCGGCGCCCTCTAGCGCCCCCCAGCCTTATAATATTTGATACATTTATATGATGTTTCCTCAGTCTGGATGTTCAGATGTTTAATTAGCACTCGATTTAAAATGAATGTGTTGTCACATTCAATACAGTCATGTGGTTTCCACCCTATGTGATTGTTCCCGGGTTGTAAAGTTTATTCTGTGAAATTAACTCCTTGACATATTAAGTGCATAGATAAGCTTTCTTGCCCTGTGTGTGAACTTTCTGATGTTGCATAAGATTTCCTTCTGTAATGGCCGCCTTGTTACATTTAGTACATCCATTTGATTTTCCTTCAGTGTGGAGTTTCTGATGCATGATTAGGTCTCCCTTCTACATGACTGCATTGTCACATTCAGTACATATGGAATGACCTATTTACAAAGGTATATTTTCACTTGTAGGTGTACTCATGTGTAAATTTACTCTTTTACCTAGGAGGTACTGTATTCATTTTTGCTATTCACCATTTCCGAGTGTCTTCAACCCCTCAATTCAGGTGGTGGATTCTATGTAAACATAATTTATGACCATAAAGCTCCAACTAGGAACTTTATGATCATATTTTATGTTCCTTTTACTTGGGGAGACCTCTGCTATCTTGGCGGATACCTTCACATGGAGTGAAATAGGGGAATAAAATACACCTGAGCCAAATCACATACACCTGACACCTATTAATTTCCATCCACATTAATACTGCCCACACCATAAGTTAGTCTTTTCTCCTATTTGTGATCCTGCAGCAGCCAGGAAACCCATTCAATCTCAATGATGGACAACTCACTCTCAAATCTGAAGGGGAAGGTGAAGAGAAATTTCAATGAGTAGGAGATAGCACTCGTAGTGTAATTTGTGGTAAAACACGCCAAAAAAACTACCTGGCCTGCATCCATTTACCCTCACTGGGGAACAAAAGGCAACTTTGGGGTAGGATGTCACTGACTCAATGAATTATTTGGGGGAGGAGGTCCACACTATGGGGGGATGTAAAGAACAAATGACAAGATGAAAGGAGGCGGTGAAGAAGTTCTGCTTGATTGAGCTGACACATCGATCCCGTCTCCGTCTCACCTTACTCAAAGAGGACATTCTCTTCACAATGCACCCTCATCTGCTATATGGGCTGCCTGTTTCAAACAACAATAAGGCGATGACAGGTAAGATTTTAACACCCCTGTCATTACAAACTATCCCACAACCACTTACCCAACTCTCTCCTTCCACCGTACCTACATTGTTAAGCATACATACATACCCCAGACACAGTCTCTATAACATGTCCTCATTAAATTTGATGTTTATGTTAATGCTCTTTTAATTTGTATTCATTTCATACAGTCACTGTGTGCAGTAACTTGGTTGCTGCAGCTGTGGCAGGACTAATAACTAGTGCAGCTGGCCAACACAGAGGGCATGTCTCTCAACATAACACAATTACACATGCAGGCACGTCCTTATGCTAACAAACTCACTACCACACTATAGAGGGATTTCTATAACTGTCTCCTAGCCCTTAACTCTATTTTTAATTAACTAATAACTGTATTCAAGTATGACTTCGAGATTTAATTTCATATAAGCAAGATATACTCATTTATGTTCTTTCCTCACTTTTAAGACCATGTGTCGTTGTCCCATTCACCACTTGCCACAATATCTACTTCTGCTCTGAGCACTGCAAAGAAACCAAGACCCGCACCACAGAGCACATGGGTGGTAGAAACTGGTAGGCATAATGCCTTCTGGTTTGATTTTAACTCTAACCTATTTATTAATTTGTATATTAAAGGGTAGGTGTTTAAATAGTGTCATGCATTACTATATTTACCCTAGTCAAAATGTAAGATATTTGGTGATTTTGTAATTTGGCAACTTAAAATTCCCCTAGATTAAATTATAAATTGGCATTTTAAATTTCCCTTAGATGTACCATTGTAAGACCAACACTATCATATATCTATTATGCCAGGAGTCTGTGTGTATTGGAGCAGGAATCTGTGTGCGTCTGAAACTTAATATAAAAACCATACAAAATATTAGCATAGTGTATGACTTAGGATGGCTTCTCTATATATGTTTCTCTGTCCTATCAGCTTCTGTCATACAACAGCCCATTGTGTCTACCTTGGAAACAAACACACCAATGATATCAGGGGACATCCTGGCAGCAGCAATTGGCCCTTTATCATCCATGGTCAGGTAAGTCTGGGACCATCTGATTTTTACTAGTACATCTCACCATTAACACTGTCATTAATCCTTTCACTGCATTTACTGTACTTTTTATGCGTTTAAAAACGGAAATGTGTCTTTGGTATTTATTACTTTCTATTCATGTGTTTTGGCTGTTATTTGAAAGCTTTTGTGTAAAGATACTTTTTTTTGTTTTTAGGTTGACAGTGATAATTTATTTAAAATGTCCCATTATTCTTTTCGCTATAGCTGCTGGATCAGGTGTTACCATTTCAACACCAACTATGAGAATGCTCGCTCAGCTGTTGACATTTAGGGGATCATCCAGAAAGGAAACTTCCATGGTTGGAGCTGGTGAGTTGACATTGTGGAGATGTAATATTTCCATGCATGGATCAACCCTTAACTTCATGTTTGTTTTTATTCACAACATACTAATTTTAATAATTACTTTGGCAGGTGGGAGGTGGGGCGTGGCTGTGTGAAGGACATGGAATGGCCAAATCTTAGCCTTTGGGAGGATTACATTTTTCAAAAGCAGGCCATTGTGCAGGTGGATATTCAAGCAAAAGGGGGCAACTCTCAATTAATAGCGGACTCCCTTAAAGCATTCCCTCAGATGATTGATAAAACAACCATGCCTTGGATAACATTGTGAAATGTTACCAAGACATGGCAGAGATGCACCATGAACATCTTCATAGTTTGAGGAAAGCGAGTTCAAGGCAAAATGTCTTGACCATGAAGATTACAGAGGCAAAAACAAACAAATGCCAAAGTAAATCTTCATGGCCAACAACCGTACAAGATTGTTCTTAGGCATCTCAACCTATGAGGAACACACCACCCACAAACCCACATGTTAATTCCCTTGCAACACCCGTGTCGGTCAGTTCTGCAGCAGGAAGGAAAACACAACAGAAGGGCCACTCTGGTCATGGTTCTCATCTGTTCTGAAGTCCCTCACCATACAGGAAGGCTTCCAAGGTGGTGGTGTCTGGGATGGACGTTGAACAAGCTTTGGCTGATGCTGGTGCCCCGGTTCTAAGGGTATTAGTGCAGGGGGGCTCCTGGAGGGTCTAGCATCTCGAAACTTGGCAGAGAGACTGGACTGACCTTCTGGATCACAAAGACTTCCTCCTGATGTGATATGTTCTCTCGGTGGGCCCGATGGGCAGCAACTCGGTGAACTGGACAGATGCGGTTGGTGCCTGCAGATGCAGGGGGATGGCTCCACCACCCCAAGTGAGATGATAGCTGGTTCTCAAAGTGTTGGGCACTCCTCAAAGTGTTGGGGAGGATGCACAGCTGCAGGATGAGTTGGGTCTTTGCAATGGTCAAGGAGCAAGCAGCCAGGCAGGGTTTGGTGCCAATTTCAGTGCAGGTTCTTAGTTCTCCCGGTGTCTGCTCTTCTTTGTCCTCTTCAGTACCCAGGAAGTCAAATCCGGGGACCTGGTGTCGGGGGACCCCTAAATACTCAATTTAGGGACATTTAGGGGAGTATATGGTAGTACCACTAGTGCAACAACACCACCGATATGACCACTTCCTGAGGGGAGTGGGCAAAATCCTGACCCAGAAGTTCCTATTTCACCAAAAATCAAGATGTTGAAACCCATCCATGGCTGTTCACTTCAGGCAGCCCACATTGGGGGTGTGACTAGCCTGTGAGTAAAACACGCCTCCTGAATATTTTATTTCCCACCTGCTCTGGTGCCAAATGTGCCCCAGGCCTGGGGGTATGATTCCCCAGGTCTGGGGGGAAGCCAGGACCGAATATCAAAGGCAGTAGAGGCTTTGAAGCCTCTGACCTTGAGATGTTAATTCTCTAGCCATCCTGCTGGAGGAGGTGCAATGTATTTCTGCTGAGCAGGCATTGTTTATGACCTCTGAGAGCGCGGGTTCTCCTTTGCAGGGGGTCAGAAACTCATCTATGGTGGCAGGCTGGAAGTTTCCACTCAGCCAACACACTAAGTGACTAGTAGGGTTACTGGGGGTACCTTTAAGGTGCCCTCTAGGTGTGTGTCTTCATAAATCCGATACTGGCATCAATATGGATTTATTAAGATGAGGTGTTTGATACCAAACACCATTATTTTTAGTGAAGCCATTATATAGCTGGGTAACTTGTAATGACCAGTGCCCAGTGCATACCTTTAAATTGGCTTCCTGATCACTTGCAACGACTAGTAACGGAACTAGGCATTACAGGGGAATATCTGCGCATGCAGATGTGTCCTCACGTAATATAATGCACTCTGCTCTAGGGCTCTAAAGGCCTGCAGTAGGGTTGACTTACATATAATACAAATGCAAAAAGAACAATTGATGGACAGAACAATGTCATGCATTTTCCCAGTACAGAGATCTGGGTCTAAATCCATCATTTTTTTTGCTCCCCATGCCATTCCAGTTTAGGCCCAGCCATATGCAAATCAGTCTTGACCCTGTTCCCCATGGGAACAGTCCAGCCGAACTGCCAGGCCAGGTCCTCCCTGGACTGGACCATATACACAAAGGAGCTGTAAGGGGATAAAGAACAGGTCGCCCCCCACTCACAGAATTATAACACAAAAAGGACCTGATCTTGAGGTGAATGAAGTATTCAGAAATCCCTCCATAAGTCTATGGTCACGCAATTTTGTGTGACTTGAACAGCGGCTATACTGATGCCGTCTATTCTAGGGAATCCTTGATCACCTGCTATTCATTAAAAAAGGTGTGTCTGTGGGCTCTGTCTCCCATGGTCTATACCACCCTCTAGTGTAAATAACCAAACTTTAATAGAAGAAAAAAGAAAAAGTGGCGGAGAAGATTGGTAGTGCCTCACGGGAGTAACACCATGGGAGTTTGCAGATTGGTTCTCACCTGCATCCTCAGGTTCTCATCATCAGCGACTACCAACCCATAACAAAAAATTGTAGTGTCATAAGAAAAGAGAAAGAAGTGCTTACTATGGTATAGCGTGTTGCCGGTATACCAGATAACTTATCCGGGCATTCGGCAGTACCAACCCTATAAGGAGTAGCGGGATCTGGACTTGAATACCGCTGTTCCAAATCTAAAAACGAGCTAGACAACCACTGGCTATGTTATTTTATTCCGTGCTGTGGGTCTGCTCACTTTAAAACCAGGACACACTGTTGCCTACTATCTACTTTAGTTATAGAGGGCCAAAATGTTTCAATGCCAAAGGGAACTTACGGCAAATTCATCAGGGCAAGGGTCAGTTTTCACCACACTGCACCAATTTGTATCTGTTTTTTATACCTGCGGGAGACAGAGACAACACAACACAACATATCAACAGTTAACACCAAATGTAACTTAGGCAACTGTTAGGATTGGTGGGTGTAACCAGGGTTCACACACAATAGGTCATGACCCAAATGCGGGTTGTGGCACAAACCAAAACGGTGGTTTCACCCAGATACCACCTAGAACAAAGTATTGAGCTATGTGATTGGTTTTGTGCTTTTTAAAAAAAAATGGATTTCAAGGGTACTTGAATCCCCAAATTCAGTTCTAGACGTCATATACACTGAGAAATTGAGTACTTGTTTGTGGTGTTCTTTTCTTTTTTATTTATTTGAAGACCTGTGCAGAAACAGAGAAACAGCCGACACGTGTTTCGCCCGAGGGCCAACAAGCCAGGGCTTTCTCAAGGCAGGTAAATCTTGGTAAATCTTATGCGGTTCACACGGTAAGCAGTAGCACACTGTTTTGGGAGCGAGTATAATTGTTTTTAATGTTAATCTCTCGCGGAGCAGTTTAACGATACTGCAACTACGAGAGGAAACAAAGCTGCGATAGAGCTTTCAGCATTAGTAAGCTATGTACATACCCTGAGGAACACGAAAGGGGAAGGTACGGTTGAGGCTACATGGGGATTCTTACCAATAACTGCCTCACGCTGAACCAGCTAGCATGTTGTTTAGGCTTTTTAAGTTTTGTGCGTGCTTGGAATATGTAACTTCTGAAAAACGAGCAAGCACAGGTTTTTTCAAAATGAGTGGGCACATCTTAAACCAAGAATCCATCTTTATATCTCTCTACAGGCAGACGTTTAGCAGCGAGAGTGACGGATCGTGTGACTGTGGACTAGTACACATTCACAAATTAAGGGGGTTGCAGGTATGCCCATGATGGGCAACTACCTGGTAAATATGTTTACGAAATGAAGGTGGCTCCCACATGTATGAAACTACACGTTACATTTGGTGTTAACTGTTGATATGTTGTGTTGTGTTGTCTCTGTCTCCCGCAGGTATAAAAAACAGATAAAAATTGGGGTAGTGTGGTGAAAACTGACCCTTGCCCTGATGAATTTGCCGTAAGTTCCCTTTGGCATTGAAACATGTTGGCCCTCTATAACTAAAGTAGATAGTAGGCAACAGTGTGTCCTGGTTTTAAAGTGAGCAGACCCACAGCACGGAATAAAATAACATAGTCAGTGGTTGTCTAGCTCGTTTTTAGGTCTCGGGCCTAGCGTTGCAGTGCACAGCACTGCTCGCGCAGCCCGAGACCTCTTGTATGGGCTTTTGAAAGCAGACCACACGCTCGTGCGTGTTGTTTTGCTTTCGGCGGCTGCCATTGGCTTTAGCGTGTTTAAAAAAAAAAAATACAGC
Source organism: Calotriton arnoldi (assembly GCA_963921515.1). Lineage (NCBI taxonomy): Eukaryota > Metazoa > Chordata > Amphibia > Caudata > Salamandridae > Calotriton > Calotriton arnoldi. The sequence continues at coordinate 57,272 of CAWUFW010003654.1, read as the reverse complement.
ACGCAATTGGGCAAAGGCGGGCGCATGTCCTGCCTTTGCCCCGCCCATTCCCATCGGTGGCTAGCACGCGCAGCAGCGCGCGTTCGCCTCGCTGCCGCGCTCCCTTTCCCCCCCGCTCCTCTGTGGTGCGCGCGCACCACTGGTTTTATTTTTGACCAGCTCAGCACGAAAAATGGCGGCGTGCCTGCTTCTGTTCGTTGCTATTGCATGGCCCCGTGGGCTGCAGCTGGAAGGGCACGGGTGGGTCAGCGGTGAAGGAAACAGCCTCCAGGTTGGCAGCCCGACTAGCTACAGGCGCCGGCTGACTAAACAAGAACAGGGGTTGTCACAGAGGACGGGGTACAACAACCCGGGGCATCTGAGAGTGTGGGAGGGAAGATACCCTACCCCGTCACTCTAAGAGATTATCGCTCACCCGAGTGTCAGTCATTGCGTGAGATTCGTGCTCACAATGTCGTTCCAGTGGTCGTCACTCACAGACTAGCGCATTCAGGGTTTTTCTCTTAGAAGAGCGTTTAACACACAAAAGACCAGTGTCGCCTTTCTTGGGAAAGTCTTGTCACCTTAGCGCGCACTCGCTGGTATCGACTTCTAAGGGTACCCTGTGTTGTATCCATCGTATGTGAGGCAGCTCTAGAATTTCGTATTTTATGTTTATTTAATCATTTACCGTTTCTGTTGTTTGTCGTCTTGCATCCTGAAGCTGGATATTTTATGGCATTGTTTAAGCGACAACAAATCAATAAATACAAGTTTTCCTGAGTGATACTCACGGGAACCGATTCCCACTCACGTGTGGTTGTCACTCACTAAAAGAATTCACTGCAACGCCTAATTAGGGCTTTTGTTGCTGTCAGTGCTCTCACTCACACCCACTTAGTGTCGCTTACGGCAAGTCGTTCACTCTCACAGTCTGAGTGTCCCTCGCTGTGAAGAATTCTCATTTGGTGAGCAAGTGTCACTCATTGAGTAAGTCCTACACCTATACAGTGTCACTATCTTGGGGAATCAGATTGGCCTGCTCATTGTCACTGAAGGGATCACCAGTCTGTCACTCGCTGTGGGTACTGCTCACTCACATCTACCAAGTGTCACTCCCTGAGGAATTCTTATTTTCTGAGTGTCATGGCACTGTCAACGATTCCCATATGTTCATAGTCCCATCCAGTCTGGGGATTCTTATCTCCTGTTTGTTGCTCTAGGGGCTTGTAAGGCACTCCTGCCTTCCAGTCATCGCTCCCTGGGACTGGTTGTCACTCACCTGGCGAATGTTGCTTTATGCAAGGAAACATGAGATTTATACCCATTGTACTCTTGCTTGCTCGTGTTCACCCCCAAGGATGCTCACTCACAACTTCTGAATGCTACCCTGAGCTGGTGATCCCAGTGTCATCTTACGAATTTGTGCGGGGCCCTGTGCCAGGCGTACCTTGGGGTCCTCTGTTCGAACAACTTTGAATTTTACTGCCTCACTGCCGCGCTCCCTTTCCCCCCCGCTCCTCTGTGGTGCGCGCGCACCAGTGGTTTTATTTTTGACTAGCTCAGCACGAACAATGGCGGCGTGCCTGCTTCTGTTCGTTGCTATTGCATGCCTCTTCCTTCCCGTTTTTTCACTTCGGCCACAAAAAAGGCACCCAGGCGCTTTGGCGGTTTGCTGTATAGTACACCCACATCATCGCTGTAAAAAGCGGAGAAAGGAAACGAACCAACGCCCAGTAGTATGATGCGGAATGCATGCCTTACGTCACTTTCGACAAGGCTTTGGCGCGGTGTTATCAATTCAGGTTAGCTGTGCCTGCCTCCCTGTGATCAGTGGATGCAGTGGTATCGGCAAGCTGACTGATTCGCCTCGAATCCACCTGCAAAAGATGTGTCCTCACTCAAGTCCTTTAGGTAAGCAGTAAATAGTCTGCGATCGGCAAAGAGAATGACTCCTTATCCCGAATCTTTAATCCCTGTCTAACCCCCTTCCCTTATATCGAGCTCAGCAGCGCCAGCCTTTTCCACTGCAAACTTCCAAGCTGGCTAGTCTACACACCCGCAGTCTTGGTTATTAATGGTGGAGTCGTCTTTCTCCCTAAAGTACAATTTTTCACGGCTGTGACAGGTTCCTTAATTTACCCAACCCCAAAGCATTTGTTTTTACGTCATTTTAATTAACCTTTTGACGAAGTGGTGCATTTGTTTTCGACACCCCTCGCTGGGTCAACGTATATGTTCATACGGTCTCAACACTAGGAGCGCTTTAATAATCACAGCGACTGGTATGCAGTTTTTAAACACAATCCCAAAAATTGCAGTCGCCCTTAAACTCTGGAGATGGTGTGAGATGAATCATATATGGGGCAAAGGTGATAATTTATATACTTGCATTAAGCAGCACGTTTACAAGTCACAGACTCTTGTAGCTGGCATCTTTTAAGCCTCATTCCGTCTAGAGCACTGCCAGTCAGGATTAGTTTTGGGTCCTGACACACGGCACTTGTTTTTAATACTGTTCCACCTCACTTAAACTCCAACCCGTTTATGTAGCCACCTTTTCCACACGCCCCCTTATCACAACTTCCTTCCCTTATCTGATTGCCCCATATTCTTCCCTCTTGCCATGCGTTGTCCCTCAACCCGCTTCCGAAGCCAGGTCTTTAAATAACTCTTCCATTCTCCCTCATCTTGCTCTCCCTTCCTTTTGCATTAGTAAATCTTCAACCCGAACGAATCCATCCTAGTCAGAACGGGTTTCACTCCAATTTGATCCAAACACCCTCGCCCCCCCCCCAAAATCCGCTCCGGCCAGGCTGGCCAAACCAGCTGCATACACTGGTTTGTTTTGGTTGCCCGGTTTGACCCTCCATCCCTCAACAACAGTGTGGGCTACTACCCCATCCATTTTAAAGCTGTCATCCCATAGCAGTCAAGTTTGCCCGGCGTACAGAGCATCTAAGTGCCATGGAGTGTCTGCTATATGAAACTAGCAAATAATGCAACATTCTACTATTACAGGTCAGAAAGAAACATAGAAAAAGAAATTAACAATGTTGATGGTTTATTTAGCCTGCCAAATACCCTCAACATGCTCTGTGTTGCTCTCTCTCTCATTTTGCAAGCTCTCTCTTGTGTGCCTCTTCTGCGTCAAACTATCTCCCCCTGTCCGCCATGTTCCTATGTCACTTGTGTTCTTCTCCCCCATGTTACTCTCCATCGTGTGCTTCTTTACTCCTTCCTTGTCCACTTCCCAATTATACCTCCACCCGCTCCTCCGTTACCCCCAATTCTCCATCTTTTAAAACAATTTTTTAATCTTTCTTTGTGGTGGTGGGGTCGGGGGTGGTGGAGACCAGACAGCAAATTGCTGCGGCCCCTCTATCTTAAAATAAAGTGCTTTTGCACTAATTCTATTTCATTTTTAAAAATTTACAGATCCATCTTGGATCACTACATAAATAAAACAAGCATTTGCAATGCAATAGGTCTCGCATTTGCGAGAGTTTGAGCTATTGGCATTGTAAATGACTGCCTTTATTTATGTGTTTTGAAACCTGCAAGCGGTGCGTAAACACGCACTTTGTCCTTATAGTTCTTGCTTATGGCAAGCAAGGCTGGCAGCAAAAGAGGCACAGTTACTGCCAGCTTTGCTTCTTGTAAGCCACGACTTGCAGATTTTTAAAACACATAAATAAAAGGCATTGTCATTTACAATGCCAAACACTGAAACTCTTGCAAATGCGAGACCTATTGCATTGCAATAGGTCTCGCATTATTAAAGTTTGAGCTATTGGTGTTGCATTATTTAGCAATGCCAATAGCTCAAACTTTAATAACGCGAGACCTATTGCATTGCAAATGCTTGTTAGATTTGGAACAGCGGTATTCAAGTCCAGATCCCGCTACTCCTTATAGGGTTGGTACTGCCGAATGCCCGGATAAGTTATCTGGTATACCGGCAACACGCTATACCATACTAAGCACTTCTTTCTCTTTTCTTATTTCACTACAATTTTTTGTTATGGGTTGGTAGTCGCTGATGATGAGAACCTGAGGATGCAGGTGAGAACCAATCTGCAAACTCCCATGGTGTTACTCCCGTGAGGCACTACCAATCTTCTCCACCACTTTTTCTTTTTTCTTCTATTAAAGTTTGGTTATTTACACTAGAGGGTGGTATAGACCATGGGAGACAGAGCCCACAGACACACCTTTTTTAATGAATAGCAGGTGATCAAGGATTCCCTAGAATAGACGGCATCAGTATAGCCGCTGTTCAAGTCACACAAAATTGCGTGACCATAGACTTATGGAGGGATCTCCGAATACTTCATTCACCTCAAGATCAGGTCCTTTTTGTGTTATAATACCTCCCTGGACTGGAAACAAGCACTCTAGGACCGGTTTCGGGGTATCACCCCGTATCAGTCAGGCTAGCTTGGCTCCAGTGGCATCAAGAGCACGGGACCCACGTCTGGGCATACCCGTCCCACTCAGGGTGAGCAAAAGAATGATGGAATTAACCCAGATCTCTTGACTGGAGATGAATGTTTGATTTGCTCTGCATTCCGTCCATCATCTGCGTGTCTTTTGCTTACATATAATACATGCAGTGTGTGTGTGCATTGCACACAGGGTGTGTGCAATGTCGTGTTTTCAGAAAGGTTTGCACCATTTGAAGCATCCTGCAATGGCAGTCTGCATGCAATTTGTGTGTGTGTCCCTTGGGTGGCATAATACATGCAAAAACAAAAGGGGGAGTGAAGAGGTAGAGAAAAACAAGAGGTGGGTTCTGAAAACCACAACACATTTTAAAGCAACTTCCAAAAACTGCCTCTTACTCTACGACAGATTCCATCCGCGACACCTGCGTGATAACCTCCCATATGGACAATTCCTCCGCTTAAGGAGGAACTGTACAGAACTTAGTGATTTCAAATCACAAGCGGCGGACCGCCAGAAGAAGTTGGAGATATGGAAGTACCCACCCAAGATAGTGGCAAAGGCCCTGAAATGGGCGAGAAACAACAACAGGGATGCACTGCTCGAACCTGCAACACAAAAACATCCAGAGGAAAGACCTATATGCATCACCACTTTCAACACGGGTTCCAACCAAGTCACGAAAATAGTAAATAAACATTGGCGGTTACTAAACTGTGGGCATTTGGACCTCCCTAAACCTATGTTTTCCCACAAGAGAGGCAAGAGCCTACGCGACATGGTTGTACACACGAGACCACGCAATACTCCACCAACCAAAGTGACGAACACCTTGTTACCACCCGTCAAGGGTCATTACCCTTGCGGGAATTGCAGCATATGTCAACTAACGAAGAAATGCAAAGACATCAAATTTAGGATCGGTTCAGGGTGGGAACTGTGAGAAGTTGGCCTGGTATATGCTGTCCACTAATTAAAGTGGGCACCTTGCACCAGTCCAAACGACCTTATGATGTATGAGGTCAAGGATAACCTTTAGAAAGCTATCCTATTGGTAGCTGTGGAGAGCAGCCTTCAGGCTTAATCTTGAAGGAATGTAAAGCAGCTTGTTTTACCAGAATATCACCTCCTGAATGACTAAATTAAAGGAGAACCACACAAGTGTTATGTAAAAATATGTATTTATTACTAAAACACTCTCTACTAACCTCTACATGAGATTAGAACACAAAGCACACAATACTTAATCAATAGAACATACGTAAGTAGCAAAATGTACAACGGGCTCCAGGGGGAGACCGAACCAAATACTAAAATAATGGTATAACAACAATGACTTCAATAGACACAGGGCCTAGAGCATGTAGAATTGCTGGGACCCCAGGAACCACCCAAGGTAGTGACACAGGGCGCCCACGGAGGACGGGTGCAGTGAGGAAACACAACCGCGTGCTCCGTGCAACTCTATGGGAAAGTCGCAGTTGGAAAATTACAGTTTAAGGACACTTCTAGGAGGACTTCAAGCAAACCCTTTGGAACATAAGAGGTTCTAAGGCCAGCAACCTTGTGAGTACCGAGGTACCCATGTTACCTATCCCAGAGGAGCCGGGTGCATAGGGGTCAAGTGGTGTCGGACACCTCCGTCGTTTTCAATGGAGAGCTGCAAGTAAGTACTGCTGCCGGGAAGGCGAAGAGTGTCCGGTGGAATCCAAGCCTGGATCTGAGGTGAGAAGAATCTGAAAGCAGAGGGGACAGAGTCTGGGTCACTTCAGGTGACCAGGGGCTCGGTAGTCGAATGCCCACCGATGTCGGGTGCTTCAGGTGAAGAGAAAGGGTGTTTGTCTCTGCAGCCACGGGGACCAGGAGACGTCGACGACAACCAGGGTCCGGAGGTGAGCTGTCCCACGAAGGATGTCGAGAGCTGAGGGGTCAGTGTCCGGCTGGAGCACCAACAAGCCTTGGCAGCGGCAACCCACGCAGGCAGAGGAAACAGGTTACGGTGTAGACCAGCAAGGTCCAGGGGACTCTCCAAGCAATGGAGAGTCAGGGCACGTCTGGAGCAACCAGGAAAGCCCAAGAACAAATGAGATGACCCTCGCCAGGACCCACAGGCCAACGGACCAGGGATTGCAAGGAGACCTCGAGCAAATTTACAAAGCACCAGCCCACAGAGCACTCGTGGAATGGAGGCTGGATATCTTTGGTGCAAATGGTGCTCGGAGTCAGGACTACACGTAGTCCAATGCACAAGCTCAGGGATCGCCAACAAGCATATGCACTTGCAAATAGACACGGTGCACAGGGGTACGGGTTGCACGGCCCCCACGAGGGATAATGGTCTCAGAATCGCTGAGAGGTCAGATCTACCTCGGGGACCTTTGGGAACCCACCTCCTGTGTTGCAGAAATCTTCGGAGTCTGCAGGAGCTCTGGAGATGCAAGCCGGTCAGATGCGCATAGGTGCCTGCTGCTGCAGGGGAGTGACTCCTTTACTCCAAGGGAGATTCTTCTGTCGTCCAGCGAAGTGTAGACCATCAAAGTACTTGGTTTCTTTGCAGAGTCTTGTCCAGGTATAATCTAAAGTCCTGTGATCAGGTTTCCCACTTTATACCCAGGGAAGGGGTTGGACTGACTCTGGGGACCCTCCTAGGGGAGGGGCAGGACACAGGGGTGGCTACACCCATGTCCTTTGTCCAGTTTCACGCCAGAGCAGGAGCCAATGGCTCCCAGAACTGGTTTGAGCTGGACTATGCATGGGGATACCAAATGTGCCCCCAGTGCAGACTTTCTGGCACTCTAAGAGTGCACCCACCCAGCCCCAATACACTAAACCCTGTCTGGGAGGTGGTCACACCTCCCTGTGACAGGAAACCTATTCTCAGGCCTTCCTCTGCTCGAGCTTGGCTCAGCAGCAGGAGGGCAGACTCGTGTCTGTGGCTGGCAGCATCCATTTTGTGCTGCCCAGGTCGAGAAAGCTGGCACCGGGTAGACCGGTGACCCACAGTAGTGGTTCTAGAAGGGTGGAATCATACCTCCCACACCAGTTACTGGTGTGGAGGTATGATTCCAAGGTGTTTGACACCAAACACAACATGTTTCTAAGCAGCCGTTTTAAAGTTAGCATTTACCGCGAGGTTATAATGCACTTAAACATATATGTCTGGCTGCATCACAGAAAACCCCAGAGAATGGTCTCCAAAGGCTGCAAAGGGGCCCTACTCATGCAGGGGCACCCTCTCACATAAAACCCAGCACCCTGCCTTCAGGATTGATAAGGCCTGCCATAGGGGTGACTGATAGGTTTGTATGTGTAGTGATTTAGAGAGATATAGTGAACCTATATCTTAAGTAAGTGGTACAAGCACCAGCTTACACAGTCTGCTGTAGCAGGCTGGTCGTGTCAATTTGGATGGCCTCTCAGGGGTGGCATAATACATGCTTCAGCCCATGGGAGGCCTCTGGAGTACCTATGCCCTGGGTACATGGTGTACCATATACTAGGGACTTATAAGGGTACCCCAGTATCCAATCTGGAGTGTACCTAAAGTACATGTGTTGCAATTTACAGGAGAAAGCAGATAGACTGGGGTCCTGAATAGCAGGATCCCAGTCAGACTAGGGCAAAAACAGTGAGACATCAGCTAAAAGTGGGGGTAACTATAAGAAGCAGATCCTACTCTCCTACAGGAACAACGTCGTTTCACTAATTGCAACAGCAAAAACGTTGTATACATGATCACGTGTCCGTGTGCAATGGAGTACATTGGGATGACAACGCGACAAGTCAGGACCCGCATAGTTGAACACAGGAGTAATGTGCGATGCAAAAAAACTACCACAAAAATGGCCTCCCACAACCTAGAATTTAATCACACCACGGAGGACTTAAACTGGACAGTCATTGAACAAGTGAACAATGAAGCTTTTCTTTTCGAAAAGGAACAGCGCTGGGTGTTCCGTCTGGGTACTCACACGACAGGTTTGAATGATGACATACCGTGGGGACAACTGAAATGAGACCTCTTCTCATCCACGTTTGAACGGTTGGAATACCCGATTGCTCACACCCCCTGCTTTGCATTAAAGGGACTACCTATATGCACCCCCAACGCAATTTTATTAGGGTACTTAAGTTGTGTAATAGGGGTTTGAGCACAACCCCCTCCCGTCATCTGACTCATCACACTACGTTTGGAACTTAGGGATATTGGCCCCCTTTTTCCAACTTTCAGGGCGACCCCCCTTTCCATCTTCAGGGCGGCATTAATCACTATATATAAAAAAGAACATCTCAGTACATACAATCCAAGAAACAACCGTCTATCCAGCCGTCTATGAACGGCCTGTGTTTTCTGTGTCTCGCACCCAAATAACTCTTGGATGTGATGATTAGTACCATGAGTACATCAGGGATGCCAATTTACTCTCTTTTTCTCTCCTCTACTCTGCTAAATCAACTCTGAAGAACTACTTTCGGACGGGCATCCATATATTAGTGATAGAAAGGGGTTCCATTTTTCCATACACCATCGAGCTTATAGAACCGGCACACCAGCTGCCTTTGATCGTACCAATAACCAGTGTGCCTTAGACCCCAATAGGCGTCATCACACAATCAGTAAGAACAACGAGTGTAATTTTGGATGCGTTTTTCATTTATTCAGTAAGACATCCTCTAATTTAGATATGCGTACAGAGTACACGGACATAGGGAGTTTTTCCTGCATTTTTCGGACACTCATTAGCACTAGCAGGGGCATAGTCAGTCGTAGCCCACCTTTTCCCTTGGTATTTACTGGGCCACATCGGCAATACGGCAAACAGGAAGTGAACAACTTTCAATACCTTCACGGTCCCGCCGGTGGCGGCCATTTTTGGTAGTTCCACGCTCTAGCCTTTTTCTACCGGCACAACCTTTCCGCGCGCAAACACGAAAGTTAAACCGCATTTAAGCAGCTTCTACACGCCGACTCTCCGTTCAGCGGAGCCAGAGCGAGGCAATACCTCTAGCGAGTGAGCGACCTTGATGACGTGAGTTCGGCATAGCCGTCAGATCTCCCCCGAGACAACGAGCATTTCTTTAGCATTTCTCTAACAATTTGGGCATTGACTACAGGCGCTCCTACCCTCCCGTGAACAAGCCCATGGGGCATTAGTTGGGTATTAATAATGTACGTACAATTCTGTTACATGTCACTCATAGAGGCAACATGATACATCACGCCATACACAGATGGCCATGGCGTTATTTTGTGAAATCTGATCTGATGACGTTTTTAGATCTAAAATAGAGTGTGTGTTTTATGTTATGTGTCGTGGTGTCAAGTATTGTCTTTTGTTTGTTCCTCATGGGCAGCACAGCACCCACATACCGTTATAATTGCGGTGCATTTAGAGAAAAAGATATCGCTTCTCATGAAAAAAATATATCACTTCTCTTACAGATTGCTACTATAGGGGTGTTGTGTTCGAGAGACTGTTCCCATGTATTGAAATGTAACGATGTTTTTATTCTTCCAGACATGTTAAAATAACCATACCTATTAGGGTATAGTATTTAGTGCATGTTATTTTATATGCACCATATTCCGCTCGATTGAGTAGCAGATCACTTTTTTGTTTAGTAATAAGAGTGGTATAGGGATCCTCTAAGGTACTGATGAGAAGCCAGGGGGATGGCTTTGAAACATGTCTACTAAGGAGGTGTCAGCCCATTGTAGCATAGAACCTCTGTTTCCCCATTTTAACAATACCAGCTAGAAGGAACATTAAAATTTATTTTTCCACATAGCCAGGTATTTTTTATCTACTTCACCATTCGCACGTTTGACCCTTCCACTCTCACTTCTGCATCACACATAGGGGCTGATTACGATGGCGGGCGGAAAAGCATTCCGACCGCCGTGGTAGCGGAAATTAACCGTCTGCAAGTACCGCTGGAAAACCGGCAGTCAGATTAGGATGAACCGCCAGAGTAATCCGACCGCGGCGGGCGGATTCCACTAAAGTCCGCCGGGAGGGTGCGGAGCGGGTCAAAATCCGTCCGCGGCGGTCGGATCTGATGCGGAAAGACCCAAAACCGCCGCACGGCCAGCGGTTTGACCGCACGTGAAATTAGGATACGATTGCGGTGACAGCGGAACGATCAGTTGTTTCCAACCGCCGTGATCGCAACCATTGATGAATGGGAGAGCCGGCGGAAGGGCTGTTGCATTCCGACCGCCGCGGTCGCTCTGGAAGAGTAATGGCGGTCAAAAACAACCACACAACAAGGCCACCAAGTATGGCCAGTAATCTGGCTCAGCCTCAAAAAACACCTAACATACCCCAATGACACATTCCCATGCAAGTAAAACATACAAATCCCAGGTCAACCCACACAACACACCTGACATGAATACTCCATTTTGACCCACCCAGATAGCTGAGTATAAAACCAGCCCCTTCCCTGACCAGAATCCTTTGCAATACTCCACAACTGAAGGGCCCAACCCCACAGCACAAAGGAGAGGCAAATCTGCACACATCACACCATCACAACCACACACACACACCACACACATCATCACCACCACCACCTTCACACCTGCACCTTTAACCCATTTGCACATCACACACCATGTCACAGAGGAAAATGCCCAAATTCACTGACAATGAGTTGTCAGTGATGTTAGATGAGGTAATCAGAGTAGAACCACATTTGTTTGGAAACCTGGTCCAACTGACACCATTAGCCACCAGAAATCAAATGTGGGCAAGGATAGTCAACAAGGTCAATGCAGTAGGGACCATCCTGCGCACCCAGAAGGAGATCAGGAAGAGGTGGAATGACCTCAAGACCAAGGTGAAAGAGCGTAACAACAAGAACCGGAAGCTGGCTCAGAGGACTGGCGGTGGCCCTCCCATACCACTACGAACATTCACCGTATGGGAGGAGAAGGTGCTTGCCATACTGCATCCAGAGAGTCTCACAGGAATACCCGGGGGAGTGGAGGCTGGTAAGTACCAACAAATGGCTATCATTACACTGCTATGTACTGTCTTGCACAACTACAAAGCAACACCTCCTAGGCCCAAATGCACTCATGTGCACCACACTCTCCCCAACACATGTCTCACAGATCTAACATTTACTACCTCTGATTCACCCCAAAGGTAGGTAGCAACATTTCCATGGGGGCATGTGTACAGGCAGACAGCACTAAAACTCCCACCAGGCACCCTAGTCCTACCCCTGAGCAGGATGGAGCACTCCCCCCACCCACAACCATGTGGCAGCCATTGCATTGCTCACCTTCACCTAATAGGTAGGTAGCCATCTTAACAGGGAGGGGTGTTTGTGGGTGGGAAGCCAGCACTACAACTCCCACCAGGTACCCTTGTCCCACAGCTCAGCAGGATGGAACACTCCCCCCCACACCCACAACCATGTGTAAGCCATTGCATTGCTCTCTTCAAACTTACAGGTAGGTAGCCATCTTAACAGGGAGGGGTGTTTGTGGGTGGGAAGCCAGCACTACAACTCCCACCAGGCCCCCTAGTCCCACCCCTGAGCAGGATGGAGCACTCCCCCCACCCACAACCATGTGGCAGCCATTACATTGCTCACCTTCACCTAACAGGTAGGTAGCCATCTCAATAGGGAGGGGTGTTTGTGGGTGGGAAGCCAGCACTACAACTCCCACCAGGCTCCCTTGTCCCACAGCTCAGCAGGATGGAACACTCCCCCCCACACCCACAACCATGTGTCAGCCATTGCATTGCTCTCTTCAAACTTACAGGTAGGCAGCATCTTAATAGGGAGGGGTTTTTGTGGGTGGGAAGCCAGCACTACAATTCCCACCAGGCACCCTAGTCCCACCCCTAGGCAGGATGGAGCCTTCCCCCCACCCACAACCATGTGGCAGCCATTGCATTGCTCACCTTCACCTAACAGGTAGGTAGCCATCTTAACAGGGAGGGGTGTTTGTGGGTGGGAAGCCAGCACTACAACTCCCACCAGGCACCCTTGTCCCACAGCTCAGCAGGATGGAACACTCCCCCCCCACACCCACAACCATGTGTCAGCCATTGCATTGCTCTCTTCAAACTTACAGGTAGGTAGCCATCTTAACAGGGAGGGGTGTTTGTGGGTGGGAAGCCAGCACTACAGCTCCCACCAGGCACCCTAGTCGTACCCCTGAGCAGGATGGAGCACTCCCCTCACCCACCACCATGTGGCAGCCATTGCATTGCTCACCTTCACCTAACAGGTAGGTAGCCATCTCAACAGGGAGGGGTGTTTGGGGGTGGGAAGCCAGCACTACAACTCCCACCAGGCATCCTTGTCCCACAGCTCAGCAGGATGGACCACTCCCCCCCACACCCACAACCATGTGTCAGCCATTGCATTGCTCTCTTCAAACTCACAGGTAAGTAGCCATCTTATGCTCTCTTGTCCCACCCCTGAGCAGGATGGAACACTCCCCCATCCAAGAGCCATGTGTAGCCTATTCCCTTCCTCTGCTCCACTTCACAGGTAGGTAGCCATCTTAACAGGGAGGTTGTGTGTGTGTGTGGTAAGCTAGCACTACAACTCCCACCAGGCACCCTTGTCCCACAGCTCTGCAGGATGGTACACCCCCCACACCCACAACCATGTGGCAGCAATTCCCCTCAACTGTGTCACAGAACAGGTAGGTAGACAGTGCATGCAGCCTGCCATTCCTCCCAAAAAGCATGGAGCCAAATGACCACACCAGCCCTCACATGTCACCCAACTTGGCATAGATCCAATAGCCACTTCCAATGTGCAGACAGCTAAGCGTATGTAACTGTCACAGAAATTAAAGTTTGAACCACCAAGTCACATGTTGAAGAAAGTCAGGGCACAATCATGCACAGCACTGAATGCTATGTGTAAGTGCCATGTTGGCAGAGCATGAAGGCCCATATGAACACAAAACATGCATGGTTAGTTGGTAAAAGAAAGCAAAGTACATGACATGACAAGGGCATGCATAAGATTACAATGGCCAGTTCTTGCTCAGATCTAACGTCTTCCATGCAGAGCAAACCAAAAAGACGCATCACATAAAGTTGATGTGCTGCAAGTCGTTAGACGACGACATGTCCTTGTAATCACACAATCTGTACGTGGAACATGGTATCTATTTACATGTCACACCACGAACAAGTAATGTAGGTACCTCCACATCATGTCATGATGTGCAGTACCTTGCAGCCATACAAAGTGATATCAATGTAAACTGTGTGGTGTATCACATGTAACATCCAAACGTCTAACACCAAGCTTGTGGGGCGCACTTCAATGACCATTTCACCTCTGTTCAACAAGCGATCAACATTTGACTGCTGCAGAAGACAACACCGACCTGCAGAGCCAGTCTCCCTCCCCGGAACATGGACTCTCGGATGCAGACTCCCTACGTTTCTCGGATGAGGAGCACGAACCTGGCCCATCCGGACTGCCAGGGCGCACCACGTCCCAGGCCCCCACTGTCCCCACCACCACCACCTCAGCAACAACAACCGTGCTGACCCCTGCTGCAACGACCTGTGTGGCCTCAACCACCACCACCACCAGTGCTGCCTGCAAAACACTCCCTGCCTCAGTGGTTACCAACACCATCACACAATCAGAGGAGGGCAGGGCGAATCTGCGGGTGCGTCGAGTGGCAACGACACAGGTCCGGGACAGCAGGGCAGGTGGGAGGGCAACTGGTGGCCAAATTCGAGAGGACACTGGGACCGAAGCCCTGGCCAACATCGCCAGAGTCCTTGGGGCATACGAACAAAGCCAGGGACAGATGGGCCAGGTCGTGGAAGAAGTACGTGAGCTCTGCCTGCTGGTGAGGTCCATGGACACGCACATGGGCCAAATCGTGGACCTCATGGGCCAGCTCGTGGGTGTTCTGAGGGACAGTCATGTGGCCCAAAGGACAGCTCAACCACCCTCCAGTGTCCAGCAGGATGATACTCCCACCACCTCAGCTGCTGCCACAGAGAGGGGTGAGCTGCAACAGGATGACTCCTCAGACACCGCTGAGCCCGCAGCAGTGGCCCCCCCTGCAAAACGCAAAAGGGGCCGTCCGAGAAACACCACGGGAGGAACACGTGGCAAAGCACCATATGAACGACAGTCGCACAGCCAGCCATGATGGCACCTCTGTTCCCCTTCACATTGACTTTGTTGACTATCCTTACCCACACTGCCATGTCGATGGCAGGTGTCTGTTGGACTGGGTCACTACATCAATGTGGTGACTACTCTATTGTCTCATTTACCGTCACTGTCAACTCATTAATTCACTTAGCACCTGTTTTGGAAAACATCACTTGTCTGTCACAAACACTCATTGTAAATAAACACTCTTTACACACCTATGTCTTTGTGTCAGCTCCATGTTTATCACAGTATGTACAATGTTGACTCTGATTCCAATGTACCAGAAGCTCTGATTGTGACGAGGCATTGAGAGGCCGAAGGGACCTAGAAAGACACAGGAGAATGACATTTACTTGTCAGGTGATGGCATCACAGCCAGTACACAACACTAGTTATCAAGGTACACAAACCAGCACACATTACAATGAGAAACAATATCAACATAGACATCATGTGGCTGGCCATGACTACCCTGTGCCACAAACATCAGCCATCAGCACAGAGCCAACAACAGGCAGCAGTCCAAAAGCTCCTCTAGGCCTTTACACTACCATCAAAGACAGCAGACAATGGCACTGTTGTACAATGTCACTCACACTCAAGGGAAGTAGTGGTTGATGAGCTGTTGACGCAGGTCGACACCTTCCTCCTCTCCACTCTCCTCGTCACTGGACATGTGTGGATTTGCAGGGGGGGGCATCTGCTGCTCATCATCGTCCAGGAGCAGGGGGATCTCCTTGCGCAAGGCCAGGTTGTGGAGCATGCAGCATGCAACTACGATCTGACACACCTTTTGGGGAGAGTAGAGTAGTGCACCTCCGCTCTTGTCCAGACACCGGAATCTAGACTTAAGAAGACCAAAAGTACGCTCCACCACACGACGTGTCCTCCCATGAGCCTCATTGTAGCGGACTACACCCGGGGTCCTGGGATTCCGCAGTGGGCTCAGCAACCAAGGCCGGTTGGGATATGCAGAGTCACCTAGGTGTGAGATACACAGACCAATTTTGTAATATAACTGTAGCTGAGGACAGCATGTCACACATACAGCACACTACTTGACTCTGCGTACTCACCCACAATCCACGCACGCTCCGGAAGCAGATTTGCCATCAGCTGTGGTACGATGCTGTTACGCAGTATGTAGGAGTCATGTGCTGATCCTGGAAATCTGGCACAGACATGGGAGATTATCATATCCGCCTGGCATACCACTTGCACATTAATGGAATGGAAATGCTTCCTGTTCCTGTAGATGTGCTCACGTGCCTGTGGTGGAACCAGGCCAACATGTGTGCAGTCAATGGCACCAACAACATTAGGGATGCGGGCAAGGTCATAAAAATCACCCTTCACAGTTGCCAATTCATGTCTCCTGGGAAAATGGATGTAGCGGTCCTTGTATGTCATCATAGCGGACAGGACATCATGTAGCACCATGCTGAACATTGGTTGAGACATCCCACCTGCGCTGGACACCGTGTACTGGAACGGACCAGTTGCAAAGAAATGCAGGGCCGCCATCACCTTACATGTTGGTGTCAAAGCAGTCGGATAGGTCCTGCGAGGCCTCAGATGGGGCTCCAACTGACCACCTAGCTCCTGAAGGGTAGGTCGATCCAAACTGAATTTACGTATGATGTCCTCATCCTCCATGTCCGCCAGCAATGTGAATGGATGATGCACATTTGGTCGCCTCCTACATAAGATAAAAGGGGACACATGTCAATTCAATTTCCATATGAGATGTGTCCAACATCTTACGTCTTGACTGACACAGCGCCAATAATGACAGGCCTGAAACAACAGCTTACAGCACACGGCACATGCAGAGACACCTTGATCTAAAGTAGTTGTACACGTGTTCAGTATGTACATAGTGAGTACCCCCCAAACAGATTCAGACTATGTGAATGTAAAATGGTACATTCCGACATCTTGTGTCACCAGCCCTGAGAGTAGTTGATACAGCACATGTCTGAAACAGCAACACTGCTGGCTTCTACGTAGCTGCTGTACCTGCCACACCTTCTTGCGTGAGTCGGACAGGGCATACATTAACAACACAATGAGCACAGTGTGTGCATGAAGATCAAGTATCAACATGAGTTCAGCAATCTACACAGTGAAATAGGCACAATATGTAGTCAGTCCATCATTACTGTGGGTTGCTTAGCCATCTCACACATTGACATGTTTACATATTTGAGAGTCCATCACACAACAGATCTGTGTACATGCACAACAACATCATAAGTGACATGTGAGGGAGTACATGCCAATGCATGTAATCCTGTGCACTGACATGGCATGTGTAGTCATCAGTGAGTTAAATGTCACACTAGCATTGAATATAACTATCTGGTGGCATGATTCATAGTAAGTGTCTACTGTTCAATGCTGAGAACTGGCCATTGCCATTGCTACAGCAAGATGTGTCCATAGGTGCCGTAAGCGTGCACCGCCACCGCAATCACGGTCATTGGCACCAATCTAAAAATGCCGATTCGCGGTTGCGACCGCCTGGGCCCCGCGGTGTGAACCGCCAATGCCCATGCCCTTCCAGCCAATGGGAACAGCGATCGCGGTAGTGAAATACACTTTTGAAACCCGCGGTAGGCGTGCTCCGCTACCGCGGGCCCGGTCATTGGGCACAATTGAAAGATGCATGATTGCGGTCGCGACCGCCTGGGCCCCGCGGTGTGACACCGCCAATGCCCATGCTCTTTCAGCCAATGGGAACCGCGATCGCGGTAGTGAAATACACTTTTGAAACCCGCGCTAGGCGTGCTCCGCTACCGCGGGCCCGGTCATTGGGCACAATTGAAAGATGCACGATTGCGGTCGCGACCACCTGAGCCCTGCGGTGTGACACCGCCAATGCCCATGCCCTTTCAGCCAATGGGAACCGCGATCGCGGTAGTGAAATACACTTTTGAAACCTGCGGTAGGCGTGCTCTGCTACCGCGGGCCCGGTCATTGGGCACAATTGAAAGATGCCCGATTGCGGTCGCGACCGCCTGGGCCCCGCGGTGTGACACCGTCAATGCCCATGCCCTTTCAGCCAATGGGAAGCGCGATCGCGGTAGTAAAATACACTTTTGAGACCCGCGGTAGGCGTGCACCGCTACCGCGGTCCCAGTAATTGGTTACATTTGAAAAAAGCTGACCTGGAACATCAATTGCAGCAGTTGAGTACCACTGGAACAACCCCAGGGGGCTATATATGTCTGTGTGAGAGCCACACATTTCCACTGCATCCAGACACTGCTGCCTGCCATTCTTCATCCCCAACTGCTACTGTTCCTGTCTCGTGGACCCAGTGATGGCGAGAACTGAGAACATCAGGGCCCGTCCCTTCACCACAGAGGAGCTGGAGGTCCCTGTAGACGAGGTGCTTTCACAGTATGGGAGGCTATATGGTGCTCCTGATGTACTGGTAAGTGTTTCAGAGTGAAAGTTTGAGAGTGCAAAGAGTGCTCACATGATGTTGCTCTGCTGTAGTATGTGCCTGTGAGTGCAAGTTAATGTGGATGCATCCTCATTTTTGAAACACCATGTTCCATACATGGCCTAGTAAATATTGCACTTGGGTATTTGGGTAGGATGGCAACACGGACATTTCTACAGCCCTTCTTCAGCAATAACAATACAAACGTTGGTCTGAGCCTGGGTAATGTACTTGTGTGATACACTGCCTAGCATGCTGACTTCTGGTAAATGAGGTGTGTAGCCTTATTTCCACAGATCCATGGCTGCATTTAAGGATGGGAGGGACATGCAGTGTTTTTGCAGCCATACAGTAACACTGCTGGTTTGGACAGTGGAAGTCTGAACAAACATTGCCTGTGCTAATGGATGTCATAGTCCATGATGTTTTCAAATGCTCATTTGTGACATTACAAATGTGTTTCGTCCGGAGGGTACTGAAGGATGTGTGTACAATTTTCATATTGCCCCCATGGATATGTATGCATTATGCACAGGATTGAAATGCCTGAGTGTAACACCCTTGGTGGAAATTCACCGATGACACATCAGATTAATGTACTTCGGAGATATCATCCTTCCATTGTTTTCACAATGTGTTCTGACTCGCATGTGAAGGCACTGTTTGCCCTCTCATATTGTACATGCATGTGACTGTTCGGATGGCCCACGTTTCACCTCAGTGTGAGTCCCCCTGGCCTGCACAGATACTGCCCAATTTGACAAGGACCCATCAGTAAATGGACAGAGTGAAACATATGTGTTGTCACCCTATTTCTCAACAAGCTATCTTAGGCCTGAAGATTGCACAAGACAGACCTTGTGAGAAGAGTGTGAGAATGTAAGATCATGTCCCTAAATGTGACCTCCATGACACAGGTAGCCATTCACAGGCCAAGGACATTGAGGGGTGTGTAGTGTTGGACACAGTGAGTCTTCCCCGACACATCATTTCCAATGTATTGTATGTCTTGCTCACCCACATACTCCATCATAGATGAGGGCCTTCTTCACATTGCATTCTGTGCTGGCATTCTGCATGTGTATGAGATGGCCATGTACTGTGTCCATCATCATACCTGCATACATATCTATGAGATTATCTGTTGCAAATGTACTACGTGTCATGCTGTATGGCCTCTGCTCAACATTTCTGTATTGGTGTGCTATGTTTTTGCATGCTCCTGTTCTGACACGCAGTGGTACATAACACAGTGTCACTGAAATTTCCTCTTCTTGTCTCCCATGCCTGCAGCTTAAAGTCCACCAGCGTAAGGCCTTATGGAGGGCCATTGCAACTAGGTGCTGGCTCTGGGTGTCTCCAACCGATGGCACACACACTGTCACAAGAGGTGGGATGACATCTGCCGGCTGAGCAAAAACGTGGCAGAGATGACGCTGGGGATGCTCCCTCGGACTGGAAGGTTGGCGCGCAGGAGCATGACACCACTAATGGCCCGCATCTTGGCAGTGACACAGCCAGAGCTGGATGGACGTTTGAGGGCCCATCAGCAGCAAGTTGGGGGTGAGTATTCTGCGAAGGGTGACTTTGGGTGTGAGTGACTGCATGTATCCCAACCCTGAGCCAGTGCGGAGCTCTGTGATGTTTCTAGTGTGATGCAATGGCTTCTAAGTGGCCTCTGTGTTGAGTGCAGCTGTCATGCATTTTCGCTACATGTACTTTCTCATGTGTTCAATACAATGGTTCTTGACATTGCAAGATGAGATGTGGCCTTATGACATCTGCTGCATTATGGGTATCATAGACACCACCCGGCAGTGAACAGCAGTGTGCATCATCTTAGTGTGCTTTCGTAGATGTGTGCAGTGCCTGACTTGGAAATTGTGAGAACTACACATCTGACACCAATGTGCAACGGTCGTTGTGCTTCAAAGCACAACATGGTGGATATCAGTAGCTCATGGCCATTGGAAAAGGACATTTTGGAGTCAGTATCTGTGTTGTTCCCTTTAAGTGACTCCATTGACTGAGACAACATGTTGAGATGTATATCTATCTCACCCACAAGCACGTAGGTATGCTTACAGAGATCAGTATGTTAGGTTACAAAGAGGCACGGGCCAGCTATTTGGCTGTGTCAACGTCACATGGGACATTAATGTCAACTATGCATGTTTCCATGCAACTTCTGAGTTTTGCATTAAGGTTGCACATGCAGACTGCACAGGGTGGTGGGCAACATGGGGGTATCATATTCTAGTCTTGTGCTTTGCTTGCATATGATGTTTGTGAGTATGGCACTATACTGAACCTACGTCTCTGTCTATTGCAGCATCTACCGAGGGCACGGAAGGACAGGGGATGGACTCCAGTGGTGAAGCTTCTGGCACGACTGCTACACATGAGCTCACTGACACTGATGTGACCAGCACCTCGGAGGGGGACAGGAGTGCCCTGGACGAATCACACCCGGAAACAGCAACCTCAGCATCATCTGACTCCAGCGGTGACTCCTCGATGTTGGCGGGCACAGGGAGTTTGAAATCTGCCTCTTCTTCCACCACACATCGTCCAGTGCCCACACTCCCGGCTACTACCACTAGTGCTGGCCGTGCCCGCAGCCCTAGGAAGGGTAGAGTGTCCTTCCCCCCAGGCACCGCTGCCCCTGTCTCCCCTGCTGCCCTCAGTGTTGAGGCGGTGGACCTTTTGCGCCAGCTGTGTGTGGGTCAGACTACTCTCCTGAATGCCTTCCAGGATCATGACAAGAAGCTGGCACAGGTAGTTGCCTTCATGGAGGGCATTCATTCTGACGTGGGTGGGCTACACAGAACTGTCCAGTCTTTGTCCTCCACAGTGACGGCAGCCATTCAGCTGTCACAGGCTCCCAGTCCAGCTCCAGTCCCTTCAGCAACCACCCTGCCAGTGGCACCACCTGACGAGAGTGCCCACACACCACAGCCGTCAGGCGCCAAGTACTCCACACGCAGCACACAACAGCAGCACTCCAAGCGGCCAAGAGCACAGACACCATCCCCAAAACAAAAAACAGACACACAGGAGCGCAAAGGCAAAAGCCCTTCACGTGACACTCAGGGGCATCAGGCCAAGAAGCAGACCTCAAGCTCACTTTCATCCAAATCACCCCCATCCAAGGACACTCCCATCCCCACACCTGCTACCAAAGACAAACAAACAGTTTCCCTGTCTGCTGTGAAGCTGGTGCCTGCAAAGAGTCAGCACAAACAGCTCTCTAAGGCAGATTCACCCACTACGTCAACTCCCACCCACACCCCTGTGAAGCTGGGACAGGAGAGCAAAGTGGGGGGTTTACCTGGACAACAGGGGATGGAGGGGAAAAGGCAAGGCCACCCCAAGCATACCACCAGATCCAGCAAATCCCCACAGGGAGGGGCACCTGCACCTGATACACCTTTGGTGGAGAGTGAGGCTGTTGTGCCCACCCCACTTCCCACTCCTGCAAGACAATTCTTGCCTATCGAATCCCCAAGAAGTGGAGACGCAGCCCTCCACATTCACCCTCACACACTGTGTCTCACGGCAGCATGTCTCTGCCTCCCCGTGCCACCATGCCACCCGGTCCAAGCAGCCCTCAGCCTCCCACAGCCACTGATGCCTCTACCTCAGCTGGTCCTCTCTCTCCCAGGTCCAGTCCTCCAACTGGCCCCGACAACCAGCCACCTCCCAGTTCAACTGACAGCCAAGTCTGAGGCAAAGTCCCCCTCCCAAACCCATCTCTCCCCTCCCACAGCGGTGCCTGGACTGCCCATTTGTATCCCCGGAGCTGTGTTGATTCCCATGGCAGTGTACGGTGTTACCCATTCCCTGTGCAGTTTCTCATGCACACCTGTACATACTTTGCACTATGGACTGGCCAATGGCCTTGCTGTTTGTCACTTTGGATGCCCATTCCCTGTGCAGTTTCTCATGCACACATGTACATACTTTGCACTATGGACTGGCCAATGGCCTTGCTGTTTGTCACTTTGGATGCCCATTCCCTGTGCACTTTCTCATGCACACATGTACATACTTTGAACTATGGACTGGCCAATGGCCTTGCTGTTTGTCACTTTGGATGCCCATTCCCTGTGCAGTTTCGCATGCACACATGTACATACTTTGCACTATGGACTGGCCAATGGCCTTGCTGTTTGTCACTTTGGATGCCCATTTCCTGTGCAGTTTCTCATGCACACATGTACATACTTTGCACTATGGACTGGCCAATGGCCTTGCTGTTTGTCACTTTGGATGCCCATTCCCTGTGCAGTTTCTCATGCACACATGTACATACTTTGAACTATGGACTGGCCAATGGCCTTGCTGTTTGTCACTTTGGATGCCCATTCCCTGTGCAGTTTCTCATGCACACATGTACATACTATGATTTTGTACTGGCCAATGGCCTTGCTGTTTTCTACTTTTGATACCTATCTGTGTATTATGTAATAAAGACAGTTACTCCTGTTGTCTGCTTTGTCAATGTCCTTGCTAAATAAATGGTTTTATGTATGGGTATGGTTTCATGTGACACATGGTCTGTATGACACTTTAACAGTGCCAATTGCTTGTTTTACTTTTTCAGAGTTTGCCAGAGGTGACAGGCACTTTAGTTCTTCTTGACTCTGAGGCTTGAGGGTGCAATGATGGTTGTTTGTCATGATCTACTGTTATCCTAATCATTCTATGGTCAGGTTTGCTAAATTGTACACATGTCATGTTATGATGCAATACCACAACAGAGGTGAATTCTATCCACAGGATTACTTGTGGGCTGGCCAGGGTCCATCATATCTGTGTGATCTTTCTTGATGTGTGAACAGCAGTGTTGATGTGTGGTCATCTTGTGTAGGCCTGTCTTCCTAGTCACATGGGTACATTTGAATATGTGAACTTGAGTGGTCATACAGTGTGAATGGGCTGTCATTGTCAGTAGTGTTGATGTGTGTGTGCCCTGCAATGCCAACTGCACACATGTATGATCCAGGTAATGAGTGCCTGTTTGTTTCAATTGTCAGCCATGTGCTTCAGATTGTGGGCACATGTAGGAGTTGTAGGCTGGGCACTGTGCAGTGTGTTGTTGTGTCCTTGCACTCCTGGGGGACACCTACTTGTTGTCGCTGCCTGTTGTGAGTATGCAGAGTGTGTGACTGCCAAGTCTGTGTTGTGTTTTGTTGATCAGCCATGTGTCTTGTTACTGTTTGTGCTCATTGTGCAGACCTGCTCAGCCACACTGACATTATTTGTGAGTTTTCTCATGCATTGCTGTCACTTGACCCATTTTTGGCTCCAGTATGGTATGTGGTATGTGGAGTCATGCCATACCCTATATGTGCTTCTGATGCCTACACATTGTGAGTAACTCCTCTATGTGTTTGTGTACTGTACACTCCTCACCTATCCACTACTGAAGTACACACCACTTCAATCTCATGTCTTCCACCCCATGGCTTGCCAGTGTGTGAGCCTCCCCACCACTTCATAGTGTGACACTATACTGTGGGAGGATGATCTGTGTACAGGACCAATGTGCCACTCAGGACAGTTTCACAATTATTTATGTGTTGTTTTCTTCTACTATTTTGCAGTCATGGTTGCTCATGTGCAGTGCATATGTTTGAGCAGCACAGTTCTCTAGTCATGTTGTTTGCATCTGGGTTTCCCTGAGTTGTGCATCTGTGGGTGATGGGTAAGCTGTATGTGTGTTTGCTGAGGTACTGCTACCCTTCCTGGGTGTGATGTTATGTTTGTGCTGTGATGATTTGTGTTGTGTGAGTTCATGGTGTGGCACTCAGATATGTGTGCTACTGGTTTGGTTGGTGTGCACACACTGCTTGTTGTGCATGCAGTGCTGTCAGTGTATGTTGCCTTGTACTTGCCTGGTGTGCATCCCCCTGATGTCCAGCTGAGTTTGCTATGTGATGGATTGGTATGTGCATCTGTTGTGTTTTTGTTGTAGATGTATGCAGTGTTTGGCCTGTGTTGGCTCTTTCTACTGACAGATGCAATGTGTGTGTGATGTTCTATTTGCATGACATTGTGTGTGAGTAGTTTGTGCATTGTGATACATTCAGATGTGTGTTGCATGTGTAGTGTGCATTACTTGTGTGTCTGTCACATGCCTCAATGTGGATTCTTGTTCATGAGCTTGTTTTGAGTGCACAATGGTGGTTTGTCCTCCTATTTTTGACCTGTCACTTGTCAGGATTGTGCATGTGCATGCTTGTGGTACACTATGACACCATGTTCACTTGATGTCTGGTGTGGTGTGTATGTGTGTGTTAGCTGATTTGTCCCATTGATCCCAGTTAGTGTTCATGATTGGCTTTTGATGATGCAATTCTTGTTTGTGTTGGGGTATGGTGTCTGTGCATTGGTCCTGAGTGACAATGTTGTGTATTCCTGTTCTGTCTAGGGTCACATTGCCTTTCCACTGTTTGGCTGCACATGTCTGGGCTTGTTGGACTTCTGTGGATGTTGTTTGTGAGTTTTGTGTTTGGCTATTGTTTTTGTGTCAGCATTGGTTCAGGCATCCCTGAGTGTGAGTGATATTTGTGGATGCACCACAGGGTGTGTGATTGGTTGTCAGTGACCTCACTGGACATCATTTGCACCATTCTTTGTGTTTCTCATGGGTGTTGAGTGTTGCATGTGTGAGATGGGTAGATGAGGGGCATGTGTGAAGGTCCTACTTGTGTTTGCCAGTCAGGGAGTGTGACAATGAGCCATGTGTGTTGTGCTGATGGCATGCACATGTCAAGTAAGTTGACACAGATGTGTGGCTGGTCACTGTATGACTTCAGACACTTCCTATCATTCCTGTGCCTATGCATGGCTTGCCTTGATGTATCCCTGAGTTGTTGCACAGAGGTCACTTTGGTTTAATTTCACTCACTGTGCCACCCATGTCTGATTTGATGGCCTAAGGGTGGTGTGATATGTTCCTTCTCTTGCATGTGATGTACACATGCTATGTGGCTTGCTCCATGGTTTTCCAGCACTGTCCACTTCACTTTTGGATGGCTCATTTATTGTCCTCCATTGCTGCTGACCTATGGTATGAGTATGTGGCTGGGTGTCAGTGTGGGTTGTTTCTGAGTGACTTGACAGGCAGTGTGAACAGTTCAGTGGATGTTCATATGCAGTGTGAGTCTTCATTTTGTAATTATACTCAGTTTGATTCACATGAGTGGGAGGTAGGTGTGAGGAGGAGGGTTGTCCAGCCCCTGAGCTTCTGTGCAGGGTGTTCCTCTTCACCCCCACCTTCCCAGTCAATCTCCCTTGTCCTTTGATGTGTGAGGTGCGAGGTCTGGCTACACCTGGCTGATTAATTGTGCAGGGGGGCACAGGAGGGGCACACAGCATGTGCCCAAATGGGTGTGTCATGCATACTGTGGGAGGGGTGAAGGTGGAGCCCTGTGAATCTGACCAGACTGCCCATGCCTGGCGCCGGCCCTACCTACTACATTGTGCGCAGGTTTTCCCGCGTCTTCACCGCTGCGGTGACTTTCCGGAAGCATTGCAGTGATTTCGCAGTTGATGATGGGTGACCCGGATGCGGAGGTGTGGGTTTCTAACAGGTAGGACATGTGTGGGTACACTGGGGGATATGTTCCTGTCCCCACCAGAGTGTCTGATGTGGACAGGAACCGTGTGTCAGCACAGGAGTTGTGTGTTGTGGTTGTATGCGGAGTTGTGTATTTGCGTACCTATGGCATTGTCCGCGACGGTGTATAATTTGCTGGTGGTGGATGAGGTACAGCAGCGGAAAGGCTTGAAGAGCTGGATCCATAGCGGTCACGACCGCGTGGAGGGGACCGGGAGTCGAGTTTCGCTCTCCGCTGTAGTGCTTCCGCCGTCTCCGGGTGGGTGGATTCTCCGCTGTGGTGTGATGGGCTGTTTGAGGCCTCGTCATTTGTACGGCGGACGGGACGTCATTCCGCACGGCGGTATGTCTCTATTGGCTCCCTCCGCCGCAGTAGCGGGCGGAAATTTCTGGCGGTTCACGTAACTCTGCAGCAGACGGAAAATGGGCTATGTTTGCCCATCGTAATATGGCGGGCGCGAGGACCGCTGCTGGAGTGCGGAAAAGGACATTTTCCGCCAGCACCGCAGCTGTGCCTCCGCCCGCCATCGTAATCAGCCCCATAGTGTTTACTACCAAGTGCTCCCGCGTCTTCGTTGGTCATAGCACGCCCCGTCCCGCAGCGGGCGGGAAGAACCTGATGATGAAGCATGCCACCAAGGGTCCTTTTGGTGGGTGAGGGTAATTTTAACAAAGCTGTGTGCTTCCCCAGACAATAGGAGAGACACGCAACTCACAAGAAGTACATAATACACTCTGGAAGGATACCTTCATTTTACTTCATTAAGGGTGGATTCCTTTTGTTTACTTTGAGGCATAATACATGCTGCAGCCCTTAGGGACCCTCTTTAGTATTCATGCCCTGGATACCATTGGTACCATTTCCCAGGGTCTTACAAGGGGGCTAAAGTCCTTGCCAAATGGGTTACAATTAACATTTGTCACTTTTAGGGGAAAGAACACTGGCGCCTGGTTAGCAGGCTTCAGTGCATTGTCAGAGTCGAAAACCAGCATTTAGCAGTTCAAATGGGAGCAAAAACTGTGTGGACATCTGCTAAAAGCCCCGTTTTCCTACACCTGTTTCTAACTTTCACATGTTTTCAGTTGTCAGTGTAAACACATCAATGTTGTGTGTACCCAGCTAGTTTTTTAAATTGAAAAACGTTTTTAACCTGCCCTTTGGCATGACAAAATCAAATAGATTGAGTTTTAATTCAAAGAGGAATACAAAATTGGAGTTGGGGGAGGAGGAGCAAATAATAAAAACACATCAGGAAATGTCAGGGAGCAAGTCTGTATACAAAGTATCAAAATGTAAAAAATGTCCATAAACAGTTAAAAAAAAAGTGGCTGGCTTTGGCAAGACCGGACAGTTCATCATGGAAAGATCGAAACACGGGTAGCAGGGGAAACAGGTATCACAGATGAACCGGCTCTGAATATTGTTGTCCTGTTAGGTCCGCTGAAAATGAAGGAGTGAAAATTAAACTTGAGTTCACATGTTCAGTACTTCATATCAATTCAAAACTTTTTAAAAGGGATATTATAATCCTAAATACACAATATCTCTATCTTCAGGATGCCATAATAAGATTGTACCAAATAACAGCCTGCGCACTACAATTTGAGACTCTGTTACATAGCTGTCAATGGATAGTGCATTATAAACAAGTGCAGATATGATGAAGGCCTTGCATACTTTGCATATGAATGCAGTGTAACAAGACCTATAGATATTGGATGCACATGCTCAGGTAACTATGGGATACACTATGGCGTTAAGTGTCAACCCCGTATAGATGAGACTTGGCATAAACAAGTGGCAACATAGGCCCCATACATATATTGTGAAGAAACAACAGGCACCCTGGAAACTGTCTCTTTGCAGAATAGAAAAGAGTGGGTAAATGCCAGTTTATACATTCTTAGCCTTATGTGTTGGTTTATTACAGTGGGGATCTTTGGTGAGCCCAATACAAGCCATTGTGCAAACCTCGACATGTGAAGGCTAGACACAGCTATGAGTATGTTTCAATGATATATAAGTGTGAACCTCAGACATGAGTAATTGGCCCATGAGGTTAATTGATTTTTTCTACAATTTACTCCTATAGGTGTTGTGGCAGATGCATTCTTTGTCCTGAGGAGACCCACGTTTCGACCCACACCCTAATGGTGTGGGTCGAAACGTCAACACTGGAGTATGGATTATCTGATAGAAATAGGATCAAATTCAGAATCAGTATTTGAACTGAACTGGGCATCAGAATTGTGAATATTCCTATTTCTATATATGTATCATATTTTATTGTTCTCACCATTGTCCCTATGAGCACTGCCCTGTCTGCACTTTTTTGAATTATGAAGTAC
The DNA here is from genome assembly GCA_963921515.1 of Calotriton arnoldi. Taxonomy (NCBI): domain Eukaryota; kingdom Metazoa; phylum Chordata; class Amphibia; order Caudata; family Salamandridae; genus Calotriton; species Calotriton arnoldi. The sequence goes on along the minus strand of CAWUFW010003654.1, from coordinate 29,253 downwards.
CTACTGGAGAAATAAAATGTATGATCATTATTGACATTTAATGTTTGAGTGTGCTCTATCTTCTTGGGGCTTTTGTGAATGAGACCCTTGGGAACAAATGTTCTATGGTTATCTGATGATTCATAGCTTTTTTTGCAAGGTGGTACTGGTAAGAAACGTCACCTTCTCGTTCATGATATTTTCTATATAACTCATTACTGTTAGAATAGAATAGTAAAGAGTACCCTGGTGAAGTGCAAAATTGAATGATAAATTCCTGCTACTGCCACATGAGAATCTGTCTTAGTGTCAGAGCCTATGTGATAGTGTCTCGTGAAAGCATGTATTGACTGGTATTGTCAGATGGCTTGTATTGCACCTGCCATCTCTCAAAGACTCAGTCCTGGGCTGCCAGCACATCTCTGCCTCCTGGCACTGCACAGGCTGGGGAACTCGAAGCAAAACAGTGACGGGTTATCGCGTTTCCCTTTCCCACTTACTTGGAGGTGACCAGTCCGCCAAAGCAGTCCTCTGTTTCGCCACTCTTGCCATAGTGGCGCAGCCAGTGTTCGAGCCCAAAGCAAGATGGCCACTTTGCAACTAATACTTAGAACAGTCTTCCCAATTCAAGATGGAGGAACCTATACTTCCTGTCTTGGGGCCTATAAAAGGAATCTACTAACATGGTCGCAACGCTTTGAGTAGTAGATTCACCATGTTCCTTGCTCTTGTTGTGGTGAATTTCTCCTGCTTTTGTGCCAGTTACTCTCTTTTCTTTCACCTTATTTCTTCAGTCTTCCTTCTGGCGTCCCAGTCTCTTTATTCCTGATCCAGCAGCTGCCTCTTCTTGGACTCCTGGGTATCAAGGCTTCCACTCCTAACTCCAGCTTCAGATTCCTGATTGCGACCTCTGTTGTCAAGGCTTACTTATTGCTTCAGCAGCACTGTGGCTACCCAAAGGGATTACACATACCTCTGGCAGACCAAGTCTGTGAAGACTGGACCACTCAGGCTCAGAAGCAGTCTCAGAAATCTGTCCAAGCACAAACCTGTGACAGGTATTGGTAGCATGGCAAACTTCAGGTACTGGAATGGTAACAAACAAAGCGATTTTCATGGTTTGCCATTTGGTTGCATGAGTTTTACTTCTCCCTAGAAGGGAATGATTAGCATTCGGATGACAGATGCATGCAATAAATTATGTGTGTGTGTGTGAAGCTACATAAAGCATAAACATTTGATTTGATAACAGTGGGCCTGAAGGTTTCACTAAATAATTCCTAAGAGTTTGCATAATATCAAATATACTTTCGAACTGCTCAGCTGGCTCCAAGATATTAACAAACAAGCATTGGAAATGCAATAGGTCTCGCATTTTTTTAAGTTAGAGCTATTGGCATTGTAAATGGCAATGTCTGTTACCTACTAAGGGAGGATGGAGGGAGCAGTTGGTGTCGGAGCGCCAAAATGCTCTGTTGGAGAGTGACTGGCCAAAAGTAAAGCAAACAAGCAGCGACTTTTAAAATAAGAAAGCATGTGTGGACCGTGTAAGTGTGTAGCCATGAAGCATATTTTTAACAACTAAGCTTGGGGAATACTTGGATATTACTTTGTGCCAGGGAACAAAACAGAGCCCGATAGAGACCCGTTTCAAGGCCCCCTTTTAAAAACTGCCGGTGCTCAGCACCGGTGAGACCCGGCCCACTTAAAGCCCGGGTTTTGCACTGTAATTGTGGAAATAATCGTAGGTATTGGTGCTTGGGTACCAACTCATGCACGTTTTCCATCCTAACCAGGTGGTTTTCCCATTAAATGATTCCTCCTTGGGAAATGTGAATAGGAAAGAAGGATGGCAGCACAATTCAAACACACTACTGCAATTCCGGTGAAAACAGGTTTTTCTACCCACAATGGTATCATGAAAAAGCCCGGAGGACGGGCCCTTCAAGTATATGACCAAATGGTTGTGCAGTGGTTGCCTCTCAGACAGTGTGTTCTGGACTTGAAAAGTCTAAGGGGCCGATTCCGATCTCGGTCGGAGGCGCACCCAATACCATTCGGTCGGGAAAAAAGCCATGCGAAAGCCTGTTTCCCGACCGATCCGTACAGCACACCGAACGAGCAAGTACGATGCGCACAACAGCAAAGAATCCGGCCGAGCCGTACTCACCCAAACCAGGTCCTGTTCTCCGACCGAGGCGAATCCGGAAACGCCGAATCGAGTCGCACGGAAGGAAAAATGCAGCCCTGTCCGGCCGGACAAGTACGATGCGCTTTCCGTACGCGCCGAACCCGTCGCTACGCACGGCACGTCAAAGCATCCGGGAGAGGCGCACATAAGCTCCGATTCGCGCCACAACACGATCCACGGCTACGAGGCGAACACGCCAGCGACGAGGACGACGCGAGAGCGACGAGGACGAGGCGAAGCGACGAGGACGACGCGAAGCAACGAGAAGGACGAACGACACGAACCAACCATGAATCCCTTCGTCCCGATCATACCAATATTCTACATTTACTACCGGAACAGGCACGGACGCGTACGGCGCAGAAGGTAAGCCAGACACCAACCACAAAACACATACAACACGTACACGACACATCACACACACACACAGGGATGCAGAATATACTTACACCAGCAACAGCAGCACCATAGGGGCGGGATGCCCATCACCAATGCCACATATGCACACAGGGGCCTGAATGCGCACCACCACCCCTACCCAGGGGGGCTGGATGCCTACCACCACTACCACCCTCACCCAGGGGGGCAGGATGCCTACCACTACTACCACCCTCACCCAGGGGGCAGGATGCCTACCACTACTACCACCCTCACCCAGGGGGGCAGGATGCCTACCACTACTACCACCCTTAGCCAGGGGGCAGGATGCCCACCACTACTACCACCCTCACCCAGGGGGGCAGGATGCCTACCACTACTACCACCCTCACCCAGGGGGCAGGATGCCCACCACTACTACCACCCTCACCCAGGGGGCAGGATGCCTACCACTACTACCACCCTTAGCCAGGGGGCAGAATGCTTACCACTACTACCACCCTCACCCAGGGGGGCAGGATGCCTACCACTACTACCACCCTTAGCCAGGGGGCAGGATGCCCACCACTACTACCACCCTCACCCAGGGGGGCAGGATGCCTACCACTACTACCACCCTCACCCAGGGGGCAGGATGCCCACCACTACTACCACCCTCACCCAGGGGGCAGGATGCCTACCACTACTACCACCCTCACCCAGGGGGGCAGGATGCCTACCACTACTACCACCCTTAGCCAGGGGGGCAGGATGCCTACCACTACTACCACCCTCACCCAGGGGGGCAGGATGCCTACCACTACTACCACCCTTAGCCAGGGGGGCAGGATGCCTACCACTACTACCACCCTCACCCAGGGGGGCAGGATGCCCACCACTACTACCACCTTCACCCAGGGGGGCAGGATGCCTACCACTACTACCACCCTCACCCAGGGGGGCAGGATGCCTACCACTACTACCACCCTCACCCAGGGGGCAGGATGCCCACCACTACTACCACCCTCACCCAGGGGGGCAGGATGCCTACCACTACTACCACCCTCACCCAGGGGGCAGGATGCCTACCACTACTACCACCCTCACCCAGGGGGGCAGGATGCCCACCACTACTACCACCCTTAGCCAGGGGGCAGGATGCCTACCACTACTACCACCCTCACCCAGGGGGGCAGGATGCCTACCACTACTACCACCCTCACCCAGGGGGCAGGATGCCCACCACTACTACCACCCTCACCCAGGGGGGCAGGATGCCTACCACTACTACCACCCTCACCCATGGGGGGCAGGATGCCTACCACTACTACCACCCTCACCCAGGGGGGGCAGGATGCCTACCACTACTACCACCCTCACCCAGGGGGGCAGGATGCCCACCACTACTACCACCCTCACCCAGGGGGGGCAGGATGCCCACCACCACTACCACCCTTAGCCAGGGGGGGCAGGATGCCTACCTCTACTACCACCCTTAGCCACGGGGGGCAGGATGCCTACCAATACTACCACCCTCACCCAGGGGGGGGCAGGATGCCTACCACTGCTACCACCCTCACCCAGGGGGGGCAGGATGCCTACCACTACCACCCTTAGCCAGGGGGGGCAGGATGCCTACCACTACTACCACCCTCACCCAGGGGGGGCAGGACGCCCACCACTACTACCACCCTCACCCAGGGGGGCAGGATGCCTACCACTACTACCACCCCCACTCATAGGATGGACAATGCATGACACAACCAGCACACCACAACCTAGGGAATGCAAGAAGAAGACATCCCCCAACACCATGACAAGCGTGTGTAGACTGTGTCAAATGCCTACAACACCGAACATGACTTTGAACATACAATGTGACCCCCTAGCACATGTGCCACACATATATGTGTGTGGCACCCACAATGCAAGCAGGCCATGACCATTGTGGCAATGGGGTCCAAACCCCCATCATCACAGTGACCAAAATGTAAGTGTGGGGTCCATAGCTGAAGCACATTTCGAACATTGCGGCAATGGGGTCCAAACCCCCATCATCACAGTGACCAAAATGTAAGTGTGGGGTCCATAGCTGAAGCACATTTCGAACATTGTGGCAATGGGGTCCAAACCCCCATCATCACAGTGACCAAAAGGCAAGTGTGGGGTCCATAGCTGAAGCACATTTCGAACATTGTGGCAATGGGGTCCAAACCCCCATCATCACAGTGACCAAAATGTAAGTGTGGGGTCCATAGCTGAAGCACATTTCGAACATTGTGGCAATGGGGTCCAAACCCCCATCATCACAGTGACCAAAATGTAAGTGTGGGGTCCATAGCTGAAGCACATTTCGAACATTGTGGCAATGGGGTCCAAACCCCCATCATCACAGTGACCAAAATGTAAGTGTGGGGTCCATAGCTGAAGCACATTTCGAACATTGTGGCAATGGGGTCCAAACCCCCATCATCACAGTGACCAAAAGGCAAGTGTGGGGTCCATAGCTGCAGCACATCTTGAACATTGTGGCAATGGGGTCCAAACCCCCATCATCACAGTGACCAAAAGGCAAGTGTTGACAAAGTAAGAGGTGCAACTGCCAAACTGCATGGATGATTCCTGGTCACAGAACAACAAACACATCAGTGGCAAAGTAGTGTATGTGTCCCATTGCAACATAAATTGGGGGAGCCAAATCCTGCAGTGCAAATAAGACATAACTTTGGCCATGTGCAGACAAACAACACCCATGGGGGCTGACACCGTCAACAATCATCAATGACACAATGACAGAAGTGACCATCCGAATGCAGACCCACATATTTGCACCAATGGGCACACACATGCAGATACCCTGTGGAGACTGCAGATGTGAGGCGAACAGATACCATACCATGGCAGCAATGGGACACACAATCAACAATTAACAACAAATGAGGGCTCCCGTCCCATCAGCCTGGTCATGGAAGTGCCAACGGAATCATCAGCACAGATCCAACACACTTGTATAGCAATGTTGCACTGACAACACAGATGAGTCCTTCCCCATTGATGCCCAAACCTGTATGTTCACTGGAGATGGCCACACGGTCAGGGAAGTAGACGAATAGAACAATGGCAGGCACAACAGATGTGCAGGGGTGGAAGCCACAGATGTGAAGTTGCCAATCTAAGTAGGAAATCTCATTGCCAAATACTGAACACATGACACCCTCAGATGCTGCTATGGATGACATGGATACACCACAGGATAGGACACATAACCCCTGGACCACATGGGTTCCTGCACAGTAACACTTCATTATCATGAGACCAAATATCACCATCACTGCAGCAAGGGCATTGTTAGCATCATCAACATCATGTACATCAGAAGCAAAAGCACTAGAGAACAGAAAGTTGCTTTATTCAGCATATGTGGCATTAAAAGTAGAAGTCCGGTAGAACATAAACAAAGGCCAATGGCCAGTCCATCAACAAAGTCACAAGTGGATGACAGTGGCAGATGCCACCCTACACATGCCTGCACAAAACCAGGGACAATCCACTAGGAGGGGCAACCGGGGGGTAGGCCAGGCACCGCAGGGACAGGATCAGGGCTCACCAGGAGGAAGCAGGGAAGGGGTGGTGGGTGCTGGAGAGCCACTGACAACTGCAGTGGAGGTGTCTGACATGGTGTGTGCCGGCACAACTGGGGGGCATGGCTCAGATGTTGTGGGTGCCGGCACGACTGCAGTGGACCCTGCAGATGGAGTGGACAGGTCCGCCACTGCAGTGCCCAAGTCAGACAGGGTGGTAGTGGACTCCACTGCAGTGCCTACCACCAGGGGAGGAGAATGGGGAACAGGCAAGGTGGGCTGGACAGAGGGGAGGACACCCTCACCACATCAGTGGCACAGACAAGCGCAGTGGGGGGTGTGGTGCCGGGAGAGCAAGTGGCAGGGGGAGAAGGCCGGAGCCTCTTGGGGATGGTATATCTGTGGGTGGGGGAACCTGGGGCAGGGTGTGGCGGGGGCACCTGTGGAGTGGGGGCCTGAGGGATGGAGGAAGGTGACCTGGTGCTTGAGCTGCAGGGCGGCGGCGGGGTCTTGCTCTTACCACTCCGGGGGACTTGCGGGTGGGGGCCTCAGTCTGTCTGCGCCTGGGGGAGGGTGTCCGGGGGCGAGGGGCACTCTGCTCCGTGTGGGGGCTTCCTCTTCCCCTGGATGCTGGGGCAACTGGATCGGAGGGGAAGAGGCCGAGGTCACTGAGGAAGAGGCGCTGGGTCTTTGGGGTTGCAGGTGAGGCAAGGGAGGGTGCTTTGGAGGGAGAGGCAACTGAGGACTGCGCAGTGCCCGTGGATGCGTGTGTGTGTACCAGGGCCCCATCCCCTGTGAGTCTGGTTTCAGTCCCCTGACTGTGCGTGCGTGTGCGTTTAGTTTGTGGCGTGTGTGTCTGTGTGCTGGATGTGTGTGTGCTGGTGTGTGCCTGTGCCGGTGTGTGTGTGCTTGGGACGGGCAAGGTGCTGGGGAGTGTGGATGGAGCAGAGGCAGGAGGGGTGAGGGACTGTCTGAGGAGGGACACTGCTGCCGTAAGGGAGGAGTCCATGGACCTGTTGCCCCTCTGTAGGTCAGACATGCCCGATGAGATGCCCTCCATGAACGTCACCAGCTGAGTCAACAGTGCGGTGTGCGCATGGAGGACACTCAGCATGGCTGTCTGCCCTACATGGAGCTGGCGAAGGAGGTACACAGACTCCTCACTCAGGGCAGCAGGGGACACAGGGGCAGGGGTGCGGTGCCTGGGCCAAAGGAGACACGCTCCCGAACATGGGAGCCTCCACGGACCTTGGGAATGGGAGCCGATGGGAGGGCGGTGGTGGTGCTGGTGATGGCGGGGACAGCAACACTAGCTGGGGTGTGGTGGCTGCTGACACCCGCCTCCACAAGGGAGTCATCCTCCGAGTTGCTCTGGTCCTCAGCTGAGGTGGATGGTGCTGAGGACTCCTCGGTGTGGCTCCCCTCGCCCTCCGTGCCACTGGGTCCCTCCGACCACTCCTCGGCTGCTGACCCAGTCTGGCTCTCTGGCTCCTCCTGGTCCGTGGAGCTGTCCCCTTCCGTGGCCGTGGATGTATCTGCAAACAATGGGGAAACAGACAGACATCAGTCACCTGCACCAAACGCACACACCACTGTGAGCACAGCACATCACAGAGCAAGCCCTGGCATCATTAGTTGTACATTGCTAAAAGTGCCCTAACTGAACAGGAGAAGCCAATTGTCAGTCTGATGCCAAGCATGGAACTCACATCCCACATGGCCTTGCACCCATCTGTCTGGTGTCTGTTGGATTGCAACACCCCAGTGTGGACACATGCACCAAGTACACAGTAGTTGGACAGTGCAGAGGACACGGTGTGGACACATCACAGCTCTTGCCACTGAGTCAGTACAGGTTTCCGGATGAAAGGGATGCCCAGCGTCAAATAGGAAATGCATGTGATGCATACCAGCGACAGACACCATGATGCACCCATGTCCTGATAGCCAGCGCCACTATGGTGTGCATGTAGCACATGTCACTCCCCTGCAGGACCACAAATAAGTTGACACATGCCATGGCAGAGGCATGACTGTTAAGTCATACATCACTGTCTCAGTGATGTATGACTTGGCAGCCAGACAACAACACTATGCACTGTGTCACAATAGTAGGTCATGGGGAATGCAAGTCCTGGAGCTGCACAAGTGCACATGTACATCCCCCACACAACACATCATCTCAACCCTCATCTGTCCAGGTCACACCTATTGGACATATGGGAGACCTGTGACACTACCCTCTGAACCTGAGCCCCTCACAATTTGCTGTGAATGGGGAACAGCTGCCTGAACATCACATTCGCATACCCCAGTCTGCACGGGCAGCTGATCAAACACCTATGTGACACACAAGTATCGTCTCCTATGGTCACATCTCCAGGGGCATGCTGAGCCCCTACCAAGAAACACCCCAGCAGTCCTGGCAACTAATCCACAGCACACTGACACAGAGGCAGACACCGGAGGGGTCAAATCACTGTGCACAATGTGTCAGCTGATACACGGGAGTGGGAGTACAGAGTGCATTGCATGGCCTGGAGTAGGCATGACTGTCCTGCTCCACATGAATGAGGGATGTGCCCTGGACAGTGGATAGCTGGCTATGTATGTGTGACACACGTAATCTGCACACTCCTGGGGCACAAACATTGTTCCCACCCGCTGCATGGGCGTGTGCCACATACCCCAGGCACATGTGGTGGCTCAGCTCAGCAAGTGGACCGCATATCAAAGCAACACGGAGATCCCATGTCCAAACCCAGGCGTTGTGTGAACAATGGACCCACCCATGATGCCCACAACAGAGTTAGGGAAACAGATGCTGTCCCCCACCTTTAGTGAAGCAAACTGCAAGGACACAGTCCCAAGTGACACAATTCCCTGACTGTAAGGGCCACACCTGGGTATCAGATGAGCAGTGGTCAGTGCACAATAGAGGGACATGGCTCCTGGACAACATGACTGCTGCACTGTGGCAGTTGAACCAGGCCAGAGGAGGGCACAAAGCATGTAATACAGAGTTCACAGTGCAGTCTTTGACTCACCCCCTCCTTGCTGCTGTCTGGCCTTCAGCTGCCCATCCAGGTCTGGAAAGACCACCGCCAGGATCTGGAGCATGTGGGGGTCAGGGTCCGTGTTCCGCCCCTCCTGCGAGGAGGCGACAGCTTCAGCTGGACCCGTGCAATCCTCCGGGTCCAGCCCCGAAGGTCCTGCCACCTCTTCTGGCAGTTGCGGATCCGGCGCTTGTAGACCCCCACGGACCGGACAGCCCGGACGATGTCCTTCCAGATTTCCTGCTTCCGATGGGCATTAACCTGTGAGGATGACAAAGTGAAAAGGCCATTACCACACATGCAACATATCCGTGCATGACACAGTTGTATATACATGTCTCAATCACAGGGGCACATGATGTACACAGGCAGTGCAAAGCTGACCATGGACAGTTTGCCAGACGTCACTACATGGTATCATTGCATGGGAAGTAAAACCATGTTCAAATGCACTGTCACTGCACCATACCTGTCCAGTGCAAGTCACTACACACTATGGGGGGTGACAACTACTCAGTGAGCCTGCTAGCCAGTGGCGTGCAGACTCTCAGCCTTGCTAGTCAGACAAAATGCACATTCAGAAAGGCAGTGCACAGAACACTCACCTGCTCCCCTGGTGTCCCATACAGCTTGCTGTACTGTGGAAGTAGGCTGTCCAGCAGGGCCTGGTTCTCTTCAAGGCTGAAGGCTGGGGCTCTCTCCACAGTACGTGCCATTGCAGGGTCCAGAGGGGCAGAGACAGCAGCAGTGCAGTGGCAGATGTCGTCTTGGAGCATGTAGTGCAGGCAAGTGGGCTCTCAGGGGAACAGCCAGCAATATATATGTGCTGGAGAGGCAGATACTGTCCCTTGTGTCCAAAGTGATAGGTCCAAGTCGTTTGCATCTTCTGAATCTGGCCAATCCATGGAATAGCAGCACCAAAACACGCCCACAGCATCCTTCAAATCTTCAACTTCATGACATACATGATTTTGCAACATTGTTGTGGGTGACCAACTGAATTTCCAGCAACCGACTCGTTCGAAATTCGAAAACGCGTCCGTTGCCAGGCAAGCCCATTGTCAATGGGTGTGCACCGATCGGTCCATTGCGGTACAACGCGCACAAGGGTACAACGCGTACCCGCACACATTGAAAGCAATGGGCCGGCCGGAGGCACCGATCGGTCCATTGCGGTACAACGCGCACAGGGGTACAACGCGTACCCGCACACATTGAAAGCAATGGGCCGGCCGGAGGCACCGATCGGTCCATTGCTGTTCAACGCGCACAGGGGTACAACGCGTACCCGCACACATTGAAAGCAATGGGCCGGCCGGAGGCACCGATCGGTCCATTGCGGTACAACGCGCACAGGGGTACAACGCGTACCCGCACACATTGAAAGCAATGGGCCGGCCGGAGGCACCGATCGGTCCATTGCTGTTCAACGCGCACAGGGGTACAACGCGTACCCGCACACATTGAAAGCAATGGGCCGGCCGGAGGCACCGATCGGTCCATTGCAGTTCAACGCGCACAGGGGTACAATGCGTACCCGCACACATTGTAAGCAATGGGCCGGCCGGAGGCACCGATCGGTCCATTGCAGTTCAACGCGCACAGGGGTACAACGCGTACCCGCACACATTGAAAGCAATGGGCCGGCCGGAGGCACCGATCGGTCCATTGCGGTACAACGCGCACAGGGGTACAACGCGTACCCGCACACATTGAAAGCAATGGGCCAGCCGGAGGCACCGATCGGTCCATTGCTGTTCAACGCATCACTGTACATGTGACTGGCATATGTCAGCATGCCTGTCTCAGATGGACATATGCCAGCCACAGATAGCTCCCAGGGAGTGAGGGGCACACCTACATCACGACAGCCTGTCCAAACGTTATCATAAGGCAAGTAAGGCTGCATTTCCTATTGTGTGTATGTTGGTGTACATGTTGTCCTGTGGGTGTCACCTGTGGGCAGCCACCCCCAGGCTGTGCACGTGTTCATGGGGACAGGATCCTGGGTGTTACGTGTACGTGACCACTGTGATGTGCAACTGTTCATATCTGTGCATGTGCCATGGTCACATTTCACAGTGGTGTATGTGTATGTCATGTCACATACCCCGTGAGTCCCATGTGGGACGGTATGTTTGAGCCAGGGTGTCCCAGTGGCACAATAGTGATGGTCCTCCACAGTCTTTGTGCATGTGGTGTTTACAATGTCTCTGATTTCATGTGCACAATGGGAGACAGTCTCCACATCCACGTTGTGTGTGCATGGACTCTGATGTTGTGCGTGTGTGTCACAGACGTCCATGTCTGTCCTGCCGTGGCAAGTGGGGCCACTACCTGTGGGGGTCATGGTTGTTTTGCTGTGGTGTATACATGATACTCCATGTAATGCCAGTGTCCATGTGGCATTACAGGGTCCCTGGGAATGTACCTGTCGTTGAGCTGTGGTTCCTGGGGCACATCTGTCCTCACATGTCCCTGTGGGGGGTTATTGTGACATGGCAGCAGGAGATGGGAACTGTGACACGGCCTCATGATATCCAATGGGCCAACCTGGGACTAATTGATGCCACCTGTTGGACCGTGTTGACAGATGTTGGCCATGTATGTACCATACATGTCCTTCCGGTACTGCACACTTCATGTAGTTGTGCCTCATAATGATGTATGTTGGGATCTTGAGTGTGTTCAATGCCGCATATGTGGGGTGACTGACAATCTTGCTTACTTCTCCTCTGCACTGCAGGGCTCCTGCTGTCCATCGGCCATTCCCAGACCTGGCAACGATGGTGGAACGGGACAGCATCCGACGGTACCGCTTCACCAGGCAGCTGATTGAGGATTTGGCAGTGCAGTTGTCCCCACATTTGCAGCCTGGCCGGCCGTATCCTACAGCGCTGACCCCCAAGATGAAGGTGATGGCAGCCCTACACTTCTTTGCCACTGGTACCTTCCAACATACTGTGGTGACTGCTGGTGGGATGTCACAGACCATGTTCAGCCGTGTGCTCTGCGATGTTTTGGCGGCAATGTTGCTCTTCCTGAACCGGTACATCTATTTCCCTAGACTGCGACGACTCACTGACGTGAAGAGTGACTTTTATGCCCTGGGGAGGATGCCGCATGTAATTGGCTCCATTGATGGGACACATGTGGCTTTGGTACCACCACAGGCCCAGGAGCAGGCCTACAGGAACCGCAAGCACTACCACTCGGTCAATGCACTGGTGGTGTGTCTTGCAGACATGACCATCACACACGTGTGTGCCCGTTTCCCTGGTTCAGCACACGATGCCTTTGTGATGAGGAGTAGTCGCATCCCCAGGATGATGGCACAGATGCAGAACCAGCGTGCCTGGCTTGTCGGTGTGTACTGACTTTGTGCCATTGTGTGTGATCTGATCTGTAGTATTCTGCCCACTTTTCCAAGTCAGCTAATGTGCACTTGTCTGTCCGTAGGTGACTCGGGTTACCCCAACATGCCGTGGTTGCTGACACCCCTCAGGAACCCTGTGACACCTGCCCAGATGCGCTACAATGAGGCACATGGTCGGACCAGGAGAGTGATTGAGCGGACCTTTGGTCTCCTGAAGAGCCGCTTCCGCTGCCTGGACAAGACCGGAGGGTCCCTCCCATATGCCCCTGCGAAAGTGTGCAAGATTATCATCGTCTGCTGCATGCTCCACAACCTGGCAGTGTGGAAGGAGTTGCCTCTCATCCAGGATGACAATGACCAACATCCGCCACCTGTGGAGGATCCTGGCCTGGACCACGATGCCAGTGACGATGATGATGATGATGGTGATGGTGATGTCCGCACACAGCTCATCACCAACTTCTTCAGCTGAATGTGAGTATCCTGAGGTGTCATGTCAATGATGTGAGTTGGCATGATGTGTGGGTGGTGCTCTGGTGCTGTGGGAGTGTGTCCATGGGCCACTTGACTGGATGTGTGTTGCGATGTGTGGTGACAGGGGGCTGTACTCCCCAACAGTGTTGACATGCTAACTTGGTTCTGGGTGGGTATCTTGTAACATGTATTGTGCATGTGTTTTGCTGTTCTGTCCTGTACTCCATTGCTTTTGACTGTGTGTCATTTCTGTCCTTCACAGGGTACTTTCAGATTCGTTTGGTCAACTGTGTCCACCGACGACGTGATTGCACATCCAGGCTGGTAGCTGTTGTGTCCCTACAGGTGATGTGCGCCACACCCATGGACTTCCTTCCGTCTACAGTTGTTGACTGTGTGCCCGCTGCCAGGTGGGGTTACCTTGCATCTGTAGTGGTTACGGCATGTTGCAACTGTGTAATAAACCTGTGCTTCACTTTGTGATGTGCGTTGTCTGTGGTCACACATTTGACTGCCATTTGCTTACTGCACCTGTGGGCTACTTGACTACAACTGGGAATGGGTGTGGTGTCTGTGCATTGCACCGTCTTCCCTGGCAACATCAGTGTAGGCAATGAGTCAGATGGCCTAGGTGTGTATGTGTCGTGTAGCCCTGGTGGTGTGTCTCCCTCATGTGTGTCACGTTTCCTGTACTCACATGCCTGTGTTGTCCTTGCTGTTGCAGTTCGCATACACAGTGTAATTTTGCAGTTCATCATCCCCATAACAGCACCCACGTTGAAATCACGACAGAGGCAAGTATGGTGTATTAGTGTGTTTATTGTGATACATTTGTGTTAATAGTGCATAGGATGGGTTGTGCTGTACATGAATCTTGCAATCCCAAGTTCCTAGGTGAATTGAAAGTCCGGGTAGACAGGATCCCCAGTATCGGGGCCACAGTTGTCTGACACATTGGTCCAACTTGTACTCCCCATGCAATGTGTGGGAGTAGTGTTGCCGTCAACAGGGTGAACAGTCTGTGCACAAAGGCGAACATCCAGAACAGGTTCAGGCTTCCTGGGAGTTGCGCTTGGCCATCGGCATCTCACTTTTCCCTCCTCGGACGACCCCTCTTCTTGGGGGGGGGCCCTCAAGTGCAGGCTGCTGCGGTGCAGGGGACTCTCCGCCAGAGTCCTCCTCCTCCCTGTGGCAGTTGCAGTTTGTTCGGCACCAGATGTTGTTGGCACACAGGGAGGTGTGGACTGGTTGCTGTTCATCTGGCGGAGGCATTGTAAAATGTCCCTGTGCACCGCCGTCATCTCATGCAGTGCATCCCACTTGGACTCCACGCGGGACATGTGTGAGTCCACACGGGACATATGTGACTCCACGTGGGACATGTGGGAGTCCAAGCGGGCATGATGGGCAGCCTGCTGCTGTTTAATGTCTCTGAGGAGCCCCACTACCTGGCTGAGCTCTCCGGTGCTGGACTGGTACGCATCAGCTATGCGTACCAGTTGTGGGTCATCATGCACACCAGCAACGTCTGCAAGCAGCGACCTCTGTCTCCCACCCTCCCACCACCCCTGCTGACATGTGCAGTGTGTGCAGTGGCACGCACAGATAACCCTGGTCCACCTTGGGGGTTGGTGGTGGTGGTGGTGTCCATGGCCCCAGGTTGGTCCAGGGTCACTGTGCTGGTGTTGCTCCTTATTCTGTCCATGTCGGCAGGGATGGTATTCGTGGTGACAGACGTTGTAGGGGTGGGTGCAGGGGGTGCAGCTGGTGGTCCTGCTGGTGCTGCAGCTGGTGGTCCTGCTGGTGCTGCATGTTGACTTGCACCGGATGTGCCAGGTTGTTCTTCATCGTCCGAGGAGGACAGAGGCTGTACGACGCCAGTGAGCTCGGCATCCTCTTGAGCCTGGGACTGGGACTCCTCAGCGTCTGCTGCTGTGTCCCCATCATCACCTGTTTTTGGGAGACACAAACAATGTATGTCATGTTTCTGCAGGCATCAATGGTTGACACACATGACAGTTGTGACTGTGCCTCTGGGTGCGGGCTGTACATTGCATTGTCCTGAGTTGTCACAGTCAGGGGTTGATATTGGTGTGGCACATTGTCCTGCATTATTTGGGCATTTCTATGTATTTTCTGGGGTGTGAACATGGTCTGCATTGGTTGTGTTTGGTTGGCAGCCGGACCTCCTTCCCACCCACCCAGCCAGTCAGTTATCCCACCATGGAACGTGCTTGCGTTGCAGGGAGTGTAAGTTGTCTCTCAGGATGTCAGTCAGTGGTGTCCTGCTGTTTGTTGGTGCACATTTGCCAGCAGGGCCTTGTGCTCCCCACAGCAGTAGCCAGTGTCAGCCATCTTGTGAGTCCTTCTCCACTCCCTGTGATGTGAGCATGGTTCAGGGTGGTGTTGATGGGACAGTTGTGGGGGTGAGCTATGTCTGTGACTACGACTCCCATCATGCTATTGCCTCCTCCCCCTTCCCAGCATGCCCATGCTTCCTTCCTTTTGACTCTGCTTCCCTGTGGGGTGGGCTGGCTGTGCTGACAGGATGGCTGGGAGTGTTGTCCTGGCAGTTGTTTGGCTAAGAGTCCCAAGAGTGTCCCTGTGCTTCACACAACATAACCCAGGGTGGTGGTTCTTTGTGGGATCTTGTGTTAGGATGGAGGGCATTGCATTCTACCAGGTGGGTACTGTGGAGTTTGTGTTGGGGGGGTGTGAGGGGAGGTGCTTGTGACTATAGTCAGTGCTGCAAGTCCCCCTTCCCACCCAGCCAGCCAGATATCCCACCATGGAACGTGCTTGCATTGCAGGGAGTGTAAGTTGTCTCTCAGGATGTCAGTCAGTGGTGTCCTGCTGTTTGTTGGTGCACAGTTGCCAGCAGGGCCTTGTGCTCCCCACAGCAGTAGCCAGTGTCAGCCATCTTGTGAGTCCTTCTCCACTCCCTGTGATGTGAGCATGGTTCAGGGTGGTGTTGATGGGACAGTTGTGGGGGTGACCAATATCAGTGACTACGACTCCCATCATGCTATTGCCTCCACCCCCTTCCCAGCATGCCCATGCTTCCTTCCTTTTGACTCTGCTTCCCTGTGGGGTGGGCTGGCTGTGCTGACAGGATGGCTGGGAGTGTTGTCCTGGCAGTTGTTTGGCTAAAAGTCCCAAGAGTGTCCCTGTGCTTCACACAACATAACCCAGGGTGGTGGTTCTTTGTGGGATCTTGTGTTAGGATGGGGGGCATTGCATTCTACCAGGTGGGTTCTGTGGAGTTTGTGTTGGGGTGTGTGTGAGGGGAGGTGCTTGTGACTATGGTCAGTGCTGCAAGTCCTCCTTCCCACCCAGCTAGCCAGATATCCCACCATGGAACGTGCTTGCATTGCAGGCAGTGGAAGTTGTCTCTCAGGATGTCAGTCAGTGGTGTCCTGCTGTTTGTTGGTGCACAGTTGCCAGCAGGGCCTTGTGCTCCCCACAGCAGTAGCCAGTGTCAGCCATCTTGTGAGTCCTTCTCCACTCCATGTGATGTGAGCATGGTTCAGGGTGGTGTTGATGGGACAGTTGTGGGGGTGAGCTATGTCTGTGACTACGACTCCCATCATGCCATTGCCTCCACCCCACTTCCCAGCATTCCCATACTTACTTGCTTTTGTGTGGAGTTCAGTGTGTGTGGGTGTGAGAGCAATGGCAAGATGGCTGACAGTGGTGTCCTGCTGTTGGTTGGTGTGCAGTACCCAGCATGCCCTTGTGCTCCCCACGACACAGCAACAGTGTCAGACATCTTTGATGGGCCTTTCCACTCTCTGTGGGATGTGCATGCGTGAGTGTGAGCTTGCTGGGCCATGTGGTGGGGGATGTAGAGCTGTGACTACGACTCCCATCATGCTATTGCCTCCTCCCCCTTCCCAGCATGCCCATGCTTCCTTCCTTTGACTCTGCTTCCCTGTGGGGTGGGCTGGCTGTGCTGACAGGATGGCTGGGAGTGTTGTCCTGGCAGTTGTTTGGCTAAGAGTCCCAAGAGTGTCCCTGTGCTTCACACAACATAACCCAGGGTGGTGGTTCTTTGTGGGATCTTGTGTTAGGATGGAGGGCATTGCATTCTACCAGGTGGGTACTGTGGAGTTTGTGTTGGGGGGGTGTGAGGGGAGGTGCTTGTGACTATAGTCAGTGCTGCAAGTCCCCCTTCCCACCCAGCCAGCCAGATATCCCACCATGGAACGTGCTTGCATTGCAGGGAGTGGAAGTTGTCTCTCAGGATGTCAGTCAGTGGTGTCCTGCTGTTTGTTGGTGCACAGTTGCCAGCAGGGCCTTGTGCTCCCCACAGCAGTAGCCAGTGTCAGCCATCTTGTGGGTCCTTCTCCACTCCCTGTGATGTGAGCATGGTTCATGGTGGTGTTGATGGGACAGTTGTGGGGGGGCAATATGTGTGACTGCGACTCCCATGATGCTATTGGCTACACTGACTTGGCCAGCATACACAGAATTCCTTCCTTTGAGTGTTCTTCACTGTGTGTTGGTGTTGTTGTAGTGGCTACATGTCTGGATGTGTTTGTTAGTTCTATTTGTGCCACTGCCTAGCTGTAGTTGTAGTTGTTTGTACATGTGATGGCACAGTTGGATGTGACTTTTTTGATGGCATGTGTTGTGTTTATCTGACTGACATACACATTTTGGGATGATTCTGTTCTGGTTGCTGTGTAATTGCTATGAGTGCATGGTTTGACTCTCCCCTTAACAGTGATGTGTGTGTGTTTTGTGGCAGTATATTGTGTACATTTGTTGTGTACTCACCAGGCTCTGGGATGTCCTCTAGTCCATATACGCTCACTGGCGGAAGGATGGCCCGCACCTTCTCCTCCCAGGGCCTGAGGTATATTGGCTTGGCAGGAGGGCCACTGCTGGTGTGTTGGCTGTTGGTGTAGTCTTTCTTCAGCATGTCCCGTACCCTCCTGCGCACGTCATACCACCTGTTCTGGATGTCCGTCTTTGTGCGCCGACATGGTGATTGTGCGTTCACCCTGTGTTGATGATCCTCTCCCACATCTTGGTTTTCTGCGACATGGGGGTCTGTTGGACCAGTGTGCCAAACAGCTGTGGCTCCACCCTGAGGATCTCGTCTACCATGACTTCCAATTCACTATCTAGGAACTTGGGATTCTTCTTGGGGGCATGGTGATGGGTGGTGATGGTGGGTGATGTGTGTGTTGGTGTGCAGGTGAGGGTGTGTGAGTGTGTGTTTTGCTGGGTGTATGTGAGGTAGGTATTTGTTGGTGTGCTGATGGTGTGTGGCTTGTGTGAGGGATGAGCTGTGGGTGTGTGGTTGCTTTCTCTTGGGTGCTGGCAGTGGAATGGCATTTGCAAAGGCTCATGGTAGTGATTTGTGTCCTTTATATAGGTGGAGTTGTGGGTGTGTCTTTGTTCTCTGTCCCCACCCCCAGTATTTATTGGCTTGGTAATTGCTTGTTTGGCCTTTTTTTGGGTGATTTTTCCTTTGTGCTGTTTGTGTATGTTGGAAACGTTCTTGTGACCGAGTCGGACCCTGCATTGGTCTCGTACGGTGTTCTCCGTTTCGTTCACGCTGTGTTTGTGCAGTTTTCTATGCTGCGTACGCGTCGGTCGCGGTGTATTGTGTTGCTTCGGCTCGGTTTTGTATGCGTGTCGGTCGTACGGCTTGGCCTCCGTCCGACTCGCTCGTGGTTTTCGCGCCTTGCATCGTACTTTGCGGTTTGGAGTTCGCGTGTACGTTTCGGTCGGATTTGTTCCGGGTGCGTGTCGGTCGGTTGGATTCGCGTGTTTTTCCGGCCGGATTGCTGCTTTCCGTGCGGCTCGGTCGGTCGACTTTGTTTCGGTACGTGTCGGTCGGATTTTTCGCGCCTTGCATCGTACTTGGCGTGTCGTGCGCCACGGGTACGTGTCGGTCGGTATTTTTCCGGATCCGAGTCGGTCGGTGCTTTTCCGGCCCGAATCGGAATCGGCCCCTTTGTGTGTAAAAAGAACAATCAATTACCTCTCATTAATGAGTAAGACATTATGCACTATGGAGTACAAGTATTTTCTCTCTTGTTATGCTAAATTAATGGAGGCATGCTAGCTCACTGGTGCCCTAGTCATACTCGTTAGTCATACTTTGCTGCTCTCTGCAGTCTGCAGCTGGGGCAGCTGTAATAGACAATTATGTTATGCCACTGGCCCTGTTCTCTCCAAAATGCCTTTCAATCTTACCCTGACTACAAGGCAGATACAAAAATATGATTAATACATGTCACCTATAAAATCAATGAGGCGGACATCCTGTCTGCCATAAGTAGATGGTGGGAAAAGTGATGCACTGCAGTACAGGGAAAGGAATAAGGAACTGGGATATACATTCTATTTGACATGTTCATTACAGATTATCCCATCTGCAAAAGTCAAGGAACTTACTTAGACCCACTTTACTCCCTGGCCTCACCCTCCACCACACTTTATAAAAAAAATTCCAACAAATTCATTTGTTTGGCAGTAAGGAAAGTAAACTTAACTTTCTCTATTGCAGGGTAAGTTAGAGGGATTAGGTTGGGTAAGTAGACTTTTTACTGATCATCATCATGTGCCTAAGCTATGCCTATTGAGTCACTTTGGTTGACAATGTTGAAAGGAAAGAATTTGAACAGGCATAAATCCGTTATGGAAGCCATGATGAAATATATCACATGGCTAGAAAAATGTGGCACCTGCAAGGAATTGATTTTTCACATGTTTGAGAAGGCTGGGACATAACTTGAGAAAGAATAAAGGTGTGAAGTACTGGTAGGAGTGACAGAGTGGGTACTGGTAGGGAAGGGAAACATACCTTCTTTTGCATTGCCATGCATTAAAAACTTTGTAAATGGCACATTAACTCAAGCAGACACACATTGCACAGCCAACACTGTACTGCCTAATTGAACCATGAAACAGTTAGGTCATCATGGGTGGCACTGGCAAAATGTCATGGGTAGAGAGGGAGGTGATGATTGATGATGGGTGGGATACATGAGAACTGTCTCACTTAAAAAATACTGTGGGTCAATGGAGTAGACAGAAATACCCCCAACCCTTTGAATCAAAGCTTTGATAAAAACATTCCAAGCAAATAAAGAAGGTGAGCACGCCCCTACCCAGAAGAGTTCCATTGTTTCTTCATTTAAGCAATTACCCATCATCATTTTATTGTTCTATTATTCTATTCTTCACCCTTGGCTTGGATACACAACCACATAAGCTTTACATTCTCCCATTCAGCCTTTCACCAGTGAAAACCATCCATATATTTCCATCCATCCATCCATATATATCCATCCATCCAAACATTGCTCTCAATTAACCTTTTACCAATATCCATTTACCCACTCACTCATCCTTTCACCCATGCACCCATCCTACTTTAACCCGAGCATTCTTTTCACCCACCCAGGCAGGCATCCTTTCACCCATACCCTTTCACCCACCAAGACAGGCATGCTTTCACCTGTATACCCGTCCATCCATCCTTCACCCACACATGCATCATATCATCCACCTATATGCATCCTTTCAGTCACCCACACATCCTTTCACTCATATATATTAAATTTCACCCATCCTTTCTACTTTCATCCCTTTTTCCCTTTTCCATCAACCCATAGTTGTTCAAGTTCATTGTGAACTTTTGGCTGTTGAGTTGCAGATAGAAGAGGCCATTAGCTACTCAACACCCGCTCTATCTCTTAAAGCTGGATGTGTACGAGTCAATGCTCTTGCAGTGAGTATATTACTAATTGTCAATAAGCAAGCAATGTGACTTGCCACTGCCCATCCCTGCCGCCGTTTGGACCCACCCTTCAACTGCTGCTGCTGCATCCGCTCCGCTGGCGCTATCGCTTCTGGCCCCCAGCACTGGTGGTCTGTGTGGCTAGAAAAAACATTTCACATTTTAGATGCCAGAAACTCCTCCCCCTATAATATTTTGTTTTTGCAAAATACAACCACAATACACCACTACAGTTCAGTTACAGTATATTCTATGAAAATATAATGTTGGGCATTTTATTGGTTGGCAATGTTTGAAAAGCCAGGTAGTCCAGCCAACCAAAAACATTTTGTAATGGAGGGGCAGAACTATGATGAATCTGAGTCATTGAAGCGCAATCAAGAGGTGGAATAATTGATCAACGAAGGACATATGGTCTTGGTTGGCAAATGTAAGGGGGCCATCCTGAGACTTCCAGCATGTCATCAACTGCTGGTATACTATGATAATAATACATACACAACATTAGGGAGTTCACTATGACCATGGCCACTCTCTGGTTTTACTGTTAGAGCATGAGCAAGAAAAAGAAAGCATTCTCAACAAACATGTGTACAATAACTTACATGCAATCTTCACAGTAATGTACCTGGCCTAACATTGGGTTCCCTGAGTCTTACAGTACCACCAGTTCACAAGGTATATAAGGGGAGAGGGAAAGCTTACTGATAAAGCAGAAGAAAGGTAGCTACAGACAGACTAGTACAGATGTTTGAAGTCAAGTAGAGAAACTTGAAATATAGAAAATAAGTAAATAGTATAATGCACGGATATGAAGAATTTAGGAAACAAATAGAGCAAAGAGGAATTGAGAACAAATTAGGAGACAGGCACAGCAAAAAGGAAAAATAATTCTAAATGTGGAGTGGTAAAAGTTAGGGAAATAATATTGACAACAGAAGGACTTACTAGGGCCAGCAGAGATATATGCCGAAGGCACTTGTGGCAGAACCTTTGGCTCCCTCACCCTAGTCAGTGGATCCAGACTCAGCCCTCTTATTGTCCCTGGCTGCTCATGTAAGAAATAAATAAAATAAAATACGATTAGTGGTACAGTTAATAATACTCCTCAAAAATATTTTGAAAGGGAAAGGCAAACACAGTAACACTGAACTTTTCTAAATCAGATTTTTCTATAGTACTAGTATCGTGGACCTATTCCTAATTTCCTAAACCTATTCCAAATTTCCTAAACTACATTTTGGAACTACCAATAAATTGCAACAAATGATCTTTGCTCTTAATTCATCCTCAATATCTCAGTCTCAAGTTCAACCCCTTTTGACGGGCCAGCTCAGTCTGCATTTTTTCCAATGCATATATGCATGCATATACACACTTCACTGGGAAATTGCTTGGGGTTGGGATTGGGACTGTACGAGCTACAACAAAAAAAAGGCACAGAGAAGTGAGAGAACATGCTAATTTACTAATAACCACTATATTAGTGTCAGGACAGAGGAGTCTCTGCATGACTTAAATAAACAGCACAAGCGAGCGCCAACGAGTAGGATTAAGTAGCGCCATCGAGCACCTGTCTAGATGATGATCATATAAATTTGTAAAATAAGCTTAACTTACATGAGTGTGAGCAGCATGCCTGCTATTTGGGGGGAAAATATTAGCATAGATACAACACAACAAATAAATAATTATTACTCACCGAGCCCTGCAACCTCCACACACAGCAGGTCGAGAAGTTCCTGGTCTCTATCCACCGATGCATAAGCTGTTGGGTCTGCTGGACCCTAGATCTGCAGCGCACAGCCTGGTGCACCCTCTCCCAGTGGTGCCGACACACCCGGAGGCAGTACCCACTGCTAGTCCTCCTGCCTGCTGCCAGGGTGAAGGGGAGGTGTAGCTGCACATAAAAAACTAGCGCAGTCACTTCCATCTCTGAAAAAATGACGCAGGGCTGTACCCCTTTGCGGCATCGCCGACTGCAAGGTAGGTGGTGGTGCTATGAGTGGTTCAGGGGGGCCTGGCGCTGCCGCTCCCCTGCTACGCCATGGCGCTGGGTGGGAGGAAGAGACGATAAGAATAGAAAGAGGAAAAAGAAGGAAAGAAAAAAGGAAATAAAATGAAAAAGTAAATCAAAAACTGAAAAAAGTACAAAAGTCATGAAAAAACAAAAAAAGATTACAAAGACATAAATTACAGAAACACAAAGACACATAGTAAAATAATAAATAAAAATGAGGGGTAGATAAGTTTGAGAGGGGTAGGATTAAAGAGATTAAGGAGGGATTCAAAAGTAGGCCCAAGCATCATAAACAGAGCAAAAACTAGATGGCCGTGCCCATGCGAACCACGTGGTGCCGTTCGCACACGATTTCTGGCGCGAGAACGCACTTCACATTTTGTATGATGCAAAACATCACACTAACGGGTGCGGCGAGATACTCTGCCTGAACTCCGGTTAGCGATGCAGAGTTTTTTTTCACACTTTTCAGAGTTCCACGTAGTGCGACTACACAAACTGTGCTCGGGCCTGGACTTGAGCTCTACCCCCTGGAGGGTAGTGTGCTTCATGTTGTTGCCTAACAGACAATCTACAGGCATGGCAGGGCTCACAGCTACTTTCAGAGAACCTGAGACCCCCCCACACCAGAGTCACTGGGAGATCGCTCTCACGATTGTCAGTGACAATGACTTGGTGGAATGTGTTATGGAGGGCCTGCTCGGAGGACACCAGCTGACTCTTCACAGTAGTCATACTGGCTCATGTGTCTTTAAGAGCCTCCACCAGTTGCAAATTGATGGTGCACAAATGCTTGTACTTGAAAGTATTGGCATGCATATGGGCTTTTGGCACCATTTCTTGATTTCGCATGATTTGGGAGAGAGCAAAAGCACTTTAGCACTGGTTAACAGTGGTGAAATGTGCGCAGAGTCCTAATACCAGCAAGAACTAGGTCAGAAAAGTAGAGGAGGAAGGCAAAGGTTCGGGGAGGATCATCCTAAGGGTGCCAGGTTTAAAAATGATTTAGTGAAGTCCTTGAATCAGCCCTGCTGGAGTTTGCCAATTGCTCTGGTTGGAGCACCAAAAAGACAATCAAACTTGACTATCTAGAGGACGTAAAAGTTGTAATAAGATTTCAATAGGTGAACCTGCAGAAGGATCATTAACAGTGAGTGGCCCGAGTGACTGACAGTGAGAGCTTGAACCCTCAGGCATCACCCAGACAGAACCCAAAGCACAGGATCCAGCCCTCCCCTGGTGTGTCTTGGCTGCAGAGTGAGTGCTTCGTGAGGAAGAGGCACAGGGCAGGCTGCTCCACCTAGGAGAACCCAACTGACATGTGAGGGACCGAGGTGAATGATGCCTCAGACCCTTTGGGAGGGGCACGATATGAGAAATAGCCCTCCCAAGAGGGAAGCCATGTTCATCCAACATGCACCTGGGGATAACTGAATTGCAGTGCCTACAGGGCTGAGACCCCCAGAATGGCCTGTCACTTCAGCCCTCTCAAGCCCAATCCTGGCCTGCCCGGGTTTTGAGTGACTGAGTGCTCCGAGCGGTGGGAGGAGATGCTGCCCCCAGCTCAAGCTTCCACATGTGCACTGGAAGCAGGTAAGTTGCTTTTTATGGTGTGTGGGAACCTGATTTTTTTCTCTTTATGCCTCCTTCCAGGACAGGGGGTACCAGACCACTGGCATGGCTCGGGCTGCTATCTAAGCTGGGGATTCTCCATAAGCAGGGATCCAGCCCTGGCTCCCACTGCCCCTAGTGGATGTCAGATGGCTGATGTGCAGACGGGGCAACCCTCATTTGTTGCCAGGTACCTGATGGACTGGTCCCGTGTGTCCAGGCTGGGGTCTAAAGACACATGTGGCATAGTCCTGGAGGGTCGATAACGGTGGCAGATGGTGCAGATTCCTGTCTCTATAGCTGTGGGAGCCTCTCACATGCCTGGCTGCTGGGGCAGTGGGGTGGGGATCCTAGGCTGAGTGCCTAGAAACACTTTTTTTAAATCATGGAGGCTGATTTTCAGAGTGGAAACATGACTGTGTTCTGAGCTGTCTCACTGTGGGGATGGTAGATGACTGGTGCTGACTTCGTTCCCACTCTCCTGTACCTGCAGGCGGGCGAACATTGTAAAAGCTGCTTGTGACTCTTGGTGGGGGATCACTTGGCTCGTGCATCGATGAAGAAAACAGCTATCTGCAAGAATTTGTGTGAATTGCAGGACACATTGACCATCAACACTTTGAACACACCTTACAGCCCTAAGATCTTCCCTGGGCTACACCTTTCCGAGGGTCGCTTGAACATCAATCGCCCTGTGGCCCACCAGGGCATGGATGCAGCTAGCGCAGGGGGCTTAGTTCCCTATATCCTCCCAAGATGAAACCCCTGATCACCCATGCAGGGGCCATCCCTCAGTCCCACTGCAGAGGTACCCCAGTGGTGTGCCTAGTCTTCCCTGCCTTAATGGGGTGGGTGCCCAGTCTGCCTCAGGCCTGAAAAACCCAGGGTGGTTTGGCTGCATTTTGTCCCATGGCTGCTCAAGTGCAGCACCTTCGGTTCCAACTTCTGGGGCTGGGATAGTCCCTTGCCTGCCCACGAGTGCTGGTTTCCATGCAAACCACTGCAGGGTTCGGTCTCTGATCTGGGAAAAGCTGTTCTATTGTGACCCTCCTGTGTGAAACAGCCTCCCCCCCTTCTGCCATCCATGGTATTGGTCAGACTCCACATGCTTCGGCATCCGACTGCAACTTCAGATCAGATGTGGGGACCTGCTAAATTTAAGCATATAACTAAGCGGAGGAAAATAAATTAACCAGGATTCTCTCAGTAACAGTGAGTGAGGAGCCTAGCGCTCAATAACCACCCAGCGGCGGATGCAGAAAAATTGCCAGAATAATCACTGACAGTGCAGAAGATCCCATTTGTCAAATCAATGCTGAAGATATATTTCAATGCTACACAGATATTACTGAAAAAGAGAGTAAGAAAAACCGGAAATTCATCCCTATTGACAGAATACCGGAAGAATGGGATTTCTAACGATTCTGTAAAGAAATTACCCTTCTTGAAACAACAGAAGCATTTGAAGACTCTAACTTAAAAAAATCAGTGGGGCCTGACAATATTGGCTTAAATGATGTGTACAATGTTCACAAAAAAGGAAGCAAAGGCTGCTTCCCAAAATATTATCAACTTTGTTAATTATGAGAATGTATAAAAAAGAACCGTTTGATTCTAATTCAAAAGAATGTAAAATTAATGAACTAAACAAAATAAGCAATTGGAGACCAATTACAATTGGTACAGCATTCATGAAGCTATTTACAAAAATCCTGACCTAAAGACTTACCTGGTTCGTTAATTTGAACACGAGACAAAAAGGCTTCATGAAAGTGAGAGGGTGTCTCGAAAACCTGACACTGCTACAGAACATCATAAAAGAATAAACCCTCTCTTGCAGTGGTTTTCATAGAAATTTCAAAAGCTTTTGACGCTGTCAGCCAAGGTCACATTATAAGTAGTCTCGATAGACAAACAGTTGCATCATACATCAGAGATTTAATAAAAGACTTGCATACAGATTCAACAATGTTCTTCAAGAGTAAAAATAATGAATCTACCTTGAAAATATCAAGGAAATCTGAAGTAAAACAAGGTGACTCACTATCGTCACTGTTGTTTAATACTGACATGGATCTCCTAATATGTGATTGATAGACCCGTCATCTTTAAGGTGGTCTGCCCCCAACATTTTACCTGCTTCCCTCCATTTTTTGCTGTATCTTTTTCTTGGCCTTAGGACTCTGAGCACTTTACATCTGCTGCTGACCAGTGTTTAAGTGCATGTGCTTCTCCCCTAAAACCTGGTGACATTGGTATATACCTGATTGACATATTTAGTTTACTTGTATGTCCCTTGTAAAGTAGTATACCACATACCCAGGGCATGTAATCTAAAGGCTTCTAGTGGGCTTGCAGAACTGGTGGTGCCACCAACACAAGTAGCCTGCCATTGCAGACCCTGTGTGTGCATATGCCTCTCCCCTAAAACCTGGTGACATTGGTATATACCTGATTGACATATTTAGTTTACCTATATGTCCCTTGTAAAGTGGTATACCAAATACCCAGGGCCTGTAATCTAAATGCTACCAGTGGGCCTGTATCACTGGTTGTACCACCAACACAAGTAGCCTTTCAAACCTGTCTCAGGCCTGCCATTGCAGTCCCTGTGTGTGCAGTTTACTGCCACGTTGACTTGACATTTAAAACCACTTGCCAAGCTTTAAACTTCCCTTTCATTACACATAAGCCACTCCTAAGGTAGGACTTAAGCGCAGGGTAGAGGGTTGAACGGGATCCTTGTGCACATCAGAGAACTCCTTTGAAATCACCCCCTGTATCAAAGGCACTTTTGCGTATTAGTACCAGGGCTTTGACCCTACCAAGACAGTACACTACTGGACCTGGGAAGAACTCTGCTGGTGTAAAGACTGCTGTGCTGTAAGGGTTGCCTCTTTTCTGACTGACTGTTCTAAGGAACTGCTTCTCTGCTTTGCTGAGCTGCCCTGCTGCCTGCTGACCCCTGCACTGCTGAGGACAAGGACTGGACTGGACACATCTCACTTGAACCCAGAGTGACTCCAACGGCTTGATGGCTTGCCTCCTGTTTTTTGAAATCTCACAAAAAAACTTCTTGCAATCCTGCTGGTTCTGATGGAGTCTGCCATCTGTTAGTCATACCCTTTCCTGAATTGTCCCCTCCAGTCCTGGGCCTCAGAAGTGGGTTCTGCAGCTGATTTCTGCAAAAACCAATGCATTATCTTGACTGCGTGAGAATTTCTGCTGTATCTCCGTTTGACGCTGACGCAGAGGCTCCTTTACGATGATGGATCCACAGACTGTGCGGGTCAAAGACGACGCTTTGCATGGCTCGATGACGACGCATTTCATTACCTTCAACGGAGCACGAAGACAACGCAGGACCCCCTTTGCGCGGCTCGCTGACGACACAGTAGGCTCTCGATGTCAACAAAAGCTCCTTCTTATGTGTTTCTTTAGCGGGAACTGTGTGGGTCCTGTAGCTGGTCTGCCCACCATCACAGTCATCCTGAACTCTGAATTTGCACTGGTACCTCACAAACTCAAGTAACCTTTTGACCGCTAGTGACTTCTAAGCACTGTTTTCACATTTAATCTTTGAAAAATCATATCTCAACTTATAATTATTGGATTTTTGTTGTTCTGGTCTTTTATTACTCAGATAAATATTCTGTATTATGCTAAACCTATGTGGAGTCTTTTTGTGGTGTTGTCATTGCATTACTGTAATTTAACAGTTGCAGATTACAAATTGCCGCTTAAGGTAAACCTGACTGTTCTGTGTCGTGCTACCAGATTGGGGGACAGGTTAGTTTTAGGTGTGTATCTGACTTATCCTGACTAGAGTGGCAGCCCCTACTGGTAGGCAGTCAAAATATCGAAAATAAAATATCGAGATACCATAATATCGGTTTAAATATCGAAGGGACAGAATATCGATGACAGAATATCGATGGACAGAATATCGACCTACAGGCAAGTAATATCGAATTACTTAATATCGATGTCAATAATATCGATAGTAATATCGAAATCAAATATATTCGTATGTTAATAATATCGTAGTGTTACTAATATCGATATTTGTATTATTGTTATGTATTTTGTTATGTTTTAATATGTATGTGTTATATGTGTTTTGTTAAGTGTTTTAATTGTTTAAAAATATATGTATAACAATTTTTATATGTTAATAAATTTATTTTTAAGTCATTTTTTTTTTTTGTACTGTAGCTGGCTAGGGTTTATAGGGAATAGGGTGGGGAAGTAATTTAATTATACTAAATTAATTATTAATTTTTAGGAATTATAAATTAATTTTAATTATTTTTTGCGTTTAAGTTCTGTAGTAGCGGGTCGTAGGTTTATAGGGAATAGGGTGGGAAGTAATTTAATTGTAATTAAGTTCATAATTTATTTTAATTAATTGGTATTGATAATTATATTATTGTTAATTAATCAATAATTGGTAATTAATTTTAATTGATTGGTGATTAATTTTTATTAATTGATTAATTAATCACTCATGTAGACTTAAAATGCAATTAATTTATAATTTATTTGAATTAATTGGTATTGATAATTATATTATTGTTAATTAATTGATAATTGGCAATCAATTAATATTAATTGGTAATTACCTTATTAATTAGTTATTAATTTTTAGTTTAATTGATTAATTGATCATTATGTTACGTGTATTTTATCATTGGAGTGTGCTTGAAGTGCGCTGTATAGTAGGGAATACCTTCTTGGAAGTAATTGAAATCTAATTAAGTAATTATTAAATGTATTTTTGGGCATTGACAATTAATTTATTGATATTAATTAATAATAGGTAATTTTTTCAAATTACAAATTTTTAGTT